>VZSC01001191.1:31166-72202 GCA_013398225.1 Steatornis caripensis
CGCTTCGCCGTTTGAACGCAAACGCAGCGGCGTGAGCGCGGGCGTGCGGGGGTCGCAGCTGCCGGGGCGCGCGGAAACGCCGGCCGGGAGGCGTCGGGCGCCCTGGAGGGCCCGCCGGGGCGGCTCGGGGCGAGTACCGGTCCCCAGTTATTTTATCGCAACGGGCGTCAGCCGAACCACATCGTGCGTTCGGCGGCGTCGTCCGACCTCGTTTACGAGGGCGGTAAGAGTTGGAGACAAAAGCAGGCTCTGCAGAGGAACTGAGCCGTTCCTGCAGGCGCCACAGCGACGGTGACCGAGAAGCAGGTGTGAGGCAAAACCCGCACGGAAACCCGAGGCTTTAGGAGAACTGACAGGCGTTTTGGAAGCCTCCCTTGGGATCCCTGGTAAGGCAGAGCGTGGCTGCCCCAGGTGGAGCGCCAGAGCTTGGCAGAAGTCAGTCGTTGCGGTCCCGACCTGCAGCCATTTATCAAACGTCTCTGCAGTGAATGTGGGAACAGGGCCCCTGGGCGCCCGAGGACTGAAGGCGTCCACGTGCCGGAGGGATGTCACCGTCCCCCAGGAGCCTGGATTCTCCTTTCCCAAGCCCTGGCTGTCCCGCGCAGTCTGTGGCGTGGTTCCCGCTCCCCGTGGGCGCCAGCGCCGGGGGCAGCAGCCCTTCGTTTGGGCGGGGATGCCCCGGCGCCTGGGTGGGTGCCCCGTGGGACTCCGAGTGGGATCCGCAGCGAAACCAGGAGCGACGCGCCCCGTCCTGTGTCAGGGGGTTGGCGGCCTTCCAGGTGCCTCCGTGCGCAGCTCGAGCGAGCGAGCAGGAGTGGGGAGGGAGCGGGGGGCTACTGCAGCGCGGTGAAGGGAGACGAGGCCGGCCCAGCGTGCTTCCCGCCCGGGCCTGGGGTGCTTGCGCCTAGAGCAAACACAAGTTCCCAGCTGCTCCAAATCAAACACTCGGTGGACAACCCTGTGAGTACAGTTTCCGGATACACTGGGATACCTGCTCATTTCCGAGCCATGTGGAAAGGTTCAGGTTCAGCCCTTTTACCCCTGTTTTTGCTTCCTGGAGCAGTCCTTGACCTACAGAGCATCCTTCAGGGCTGGCAGGGTCGCCCCCAGCATGGCTTGTAGCGTAGGGAGGCGTGGAGGGATGCTGTCCGTACAAAACGAGGGCAGGGAAATGAGCAGGAGCAGAGGAATGACTGAGCGAGAGACCGGGACTAGACGCTGCCATACGCAAGGCGCGCAGCAATATTTTCCAGATAACGTTTCATTTTCCCCCCCTCCTTTTCCCTTGCAGTTCTTACTCAGGGTTTCGGCTCTCTGGTTTTATGTTCCAATGTATACAAGCATCTCGTCTGAGCTGCAGTTACTGCCTGGCTGGGCCAGTCTGTCGTGCAGCAAAGCACAAACCTCCTGCGACGTCCCGCTGGCTCACACGGTGACGCGGCAGAGCCGCCGCCGCTCTGTAGGTGTCAGAGGCCCTGAAGGTGGGTCTGGGCACCCCGCTGTCCCGGGCAAGCAGAGAGCCAGCGCTCGAGGGGACGGGGTCCGCGCCTGGGGCAGGGACCAGCCTGGCCCGTCTCCTGCGCCGCCCTGCCCGCGCCCGGTACCTGCTGGGCCGTGGCCAGGCGGGGAGAACCAGAAGCGCTAACGCTTTCACTGGTGATTTTTTTGCACCTTTCACTTACTGATTTCCTTGCCCTTTTGTTCCTAGAATCCATTAGCAGGGCACAAAAGAAATATATGAATAGTTTAGATTCCCAGATAATCTGATTTTTTAAAAAACTTACGTTTTCACAGGGAAAAGAAAATGACAGAGCTCCAGAACGGTCACGGAGGTGAAGGAACTGCGGCTTGCACTGCAGCTTTGCTGAAACGCATTTTGTCTCGTGCGGTGAAACTCATTCAGCAACTCGTGTTTTCGCTGTCTTGAGTAATAACGCAGCGAGGAGCACGCTGTGCTCACCACGCTCAGGCAAGCTGTCCCGTTAAGACAATAAAAGGGTCCTGAAGCAACGTAGGATGTTTTTAAGTTGGAAGATTTCATGCATCTCAAAATGATGGCCGTACGGTTTGCTTCCCTCCAACCTGTAAGTGCATTGATTTTGTGTCGAGCTTATAATCCTCTTTGGCAAGCAAGACCTGTTGCTCTGGCAGTCGCCTTCAGCTCCCGTGTAGTTTCCAAGGCGGTGGGAGGGTTTTGTTGTTTGGTTTTGGTTTTTTGCTTTCGGCTAATTAGGACCAGGCGTTTTAGCGGCTTATTAGACTGTCAGGGATTGCTGCTTTACCAGGGCAGCGCTATGTGGTTTGGATGTATGCTCCGCTTACAAATTAAACGTCTTGGTTCTGGTATTGTTAAAATAAGAAGTGAAAAATCCCACAGCTTTGAATTTCATGCCAGATATTCAACAGAGCGTTCATTCCATGTATCGTTATATTGCGGCTTGAGAAACAGCAGACCTGCTCTACGCTTAATAGTTTTGCTGGCGTGGTCGCGGTGTGCCGTTTCCCCGCCATCCCGGAGCGATACCGTCATGCTGGCAGATGTCCTCGTGCGTGGAGCTGCACTGGCACAGGATTCCTTTTGCCTGCGTAACTTTCTGTATTTGGGAAACCGGTTTAAGCTGTGCCTCTTCTGGGGAGAGAGCCTGCGAGGGATGCGTCTCTGGTGCAGAGCCTGCTGAAGCGCAGGAAAGTCTGCGAATGTATGACAGAAAGTGGTCGTGTTGTGTTCGCAGGGCAGTTTCACCGAAAAGGCTGCTGGTTTGGGGGGGTTTGGTTGTTGCTTTGGTTTTTTTACCAGTGCTTGGTTTTTGTGTTACAGTCGCACTTTGGAGAGCCGATGAAAATCAGTCCCCCTGTCCTCCACGCTCCAGCGTCTTGGCTCCTTTTCTGTTGCCTGCAACTCTCTTCCCTACATCTTTATGCTCTTGTTAGGAGCGAAAGCCTAAACCGGACTCCAGACCAGAGCATGAGCAGCGCTGGCCCCGCTGCGCTGGGCAGAGGCACGCGCCGGCGGGGCTGAGGGGGTTGCGGGCTCGGAGCTCGCCGAGAGGTTGGGTTCGGGCCGTTAGCGTGCCAGCCCTCAGAAGCAGCTGTGTGTCACCCCCGCTGAGCCCGTCTCCCCCCTTTTTACTTTTCGTACTGCATTCAGCCTGTAGCTGAACCCTAGCGCTAAACCCTGTGCTTCTCCCTGGGCTTGGGCACCGAGCTCCCTCTTCGCCACCTTCTGAGACGGTGACAAATCTCCTTTATTTATTCGGTAGTGTCAGTAACCTTTACGCTATTTATAGGCTGTGACCGTGCCCCTCCCGAGATGTTTGCAAGACAGATTTAGCTCCCTTAGCTTCTCATCGCCAGTCCTCGCTGGCTCGCGCTGCCTTTCCTTGTAACAGCTAACGAGAGCCGGCCGTGCGCGGGAGCTGCGGCGAGGGGTGACTCACTTTCTGTGCTCGTCCGGGGAAGACTTCATCTCGAATGCATCTGGGCCGCTCGGAGCCTGGGGAGCCCGTCCAAGTGTCCGCTTCCAGAAGGCAGCCGGCGAGGGAGTGGCGGGGGGATTAGGCAGAGGAGCGCAGAAAAGCCCTGCGGAGGAATGCTGCTGGGGGACGTTGTGTTCGGTGCCCGGGAGCGCTGTGCGTGCGAGGGGAAGGGGGCTGTGGCAGGAGGGGCCGGGGGCTGCTCCCCCTCAGCTGCTGGGGCCGTGCAGGGCATGGGGGTCCCTGCTGAGCCTTTCCTCCTCCCAAGGCTGCGGAGCAGGACGGCTCTGGTTGGAATGCCGGGTCTTGCCAGGTGGTTCAGTCTGTTCGGGGTGGTGGTCTTCGAAAGAGCGTTTTCGGGTGTTCCCTGTTCCTGGTGGGCATTTAGAAGTTAGTGAGTTTTGCCCCCAAGGACAGTTGAACACTGTTTCTCTCCTGATTTGCTGCGCAAGGTTATGGGGAAAGCAAAATGAAGATTGGTCTAGTGAGGGTGGATTTTATTATATTCCGTTTCTGTCATCGTGGTAAGAGCCCTCCTAGAATATGCAGAAATGAACAGACAGCCCCAAAACTCGAAATGAATTGCTCAGTTTTGTAGCTTCAGCCCGCTGCAAGCAGTGTTCCCCTGCGAGCCGCCCTCGCTGAGGGTGCAAACTGCAGCTCTGCTGAGGCGGTCCTGCCGTTAGCTTTGGCTGAGCCATTAATTCACCCCGGGAAGGCTCTGGACGGTGTCTTTGAGGGAGGGGGACGCTTGTCTGGCCAGTCCTCCGAGGTCGCTGCAAGCGAGCCTGCGCTGAGCTGGAACGTGTCTGGAGCAAGGGCCTGAGCAGCCTGCACGGCTCGGGGCCGGCGCAGCAGGTGCGTGTCCTGCTGTGCCGGGGACACGGCCGGCCACTGGCGTTTGGTCGTGCCGGACCAACGCAGCTGCGCTGGCTGGAGCTGGGCTGCCGGGCCCCGAAGCCGGGACTTTGCTAGGACTGAGCACTCTACCGATAGTCTGGGGTGCCCAGACCTACGGCCGGGGCTGGCAGAGTCCACTGGCCTCCTGCGAATCGGTGAGCCGAGCCATCAGCGGGTCTGCCTTAATACTGGAAATGGAATTCATTTGCTCCATCGCGAAGGCTGCGATGGGGCAGCAAACCCAGGCAGCTCGCCCGCAGCCTGGCCGGGAAGCCCTGCCCGCCGTGCGGCGGGAGCTGGCAGCCTCCTCCTGCTGCGGTGACGTCCGTGATGCACAACAAACGCAGACTGCTGTGCCGGCCAGAGCGGAAGACCGCCTGGAGAAGGGCACGCCGCTCATCTTAAAAGTGCTGGGGCCGGCCGAGACCTCTCTGCCTTCTCTTCCTCTCCTCCTCAGGCTCCCCGCCCCGATGGCCTGCCGAGAGAGCGAGTACCTGGATAAGCACACGAAATGCACCCCCTGCAGAAGCTGCATGCCCGGGCAGGAGCTTTCCAAGGTAAATCGACCGGGAATCATCTGGCACCGGGGCTTTTACAGTGCTAGGGGAATCCTCTGCCAGCTTCCTTCAGAAGGATAATCTTAGGTCCCAGCCTGCTGGGAAGAGCTGGGACTCAGTGGGAAGGGGCAGCGAACAGTTTCCCTCACCTCGGATGAGAGGGTGAGACGATGGAATTAACGGGCGGGAAGGAGTTTCAGGTTGCTGCTCGGGTTGCCTTCTTTCCTTTTTGCCAATGGATATCTGAATTTCCTCNCAGCCTTCCTTCAGAAGGATAATCTTAGGTCCCAGCCTGCTGGGAAGAGCTGGGACTCAGTGGGAAGGGGCAGCGAACAGTTTCCCTCACCTCGGATGAGAGGGTGAGACGATGGAATTAACGGGCGGGAAGGAGTTTCAGGTTGCTGCTCGGGTTGCCTTCTTTCCTTTTTGCCAATGGATATCTGAATTTCCTCCCGGTCCGTAGCCCCAGTGAAGCCGTGCTGCCCGGCCAGGCTGCACGCTGGATGGGCACGAGCAGGACGTGGCTGCGGGGCCCCCGGCCTGGCCTCAGCCGTGGGACTGGTGCTTCCCGCCTGGGTGCCCAGCGGTGCCTGCCGGGGTGCGTCGCTGCTGGAGTTTTCCTCCTCCCTAAGCGTGGCCGCTGGGCCCCGGCTGGGCAGCAAACGGCTTCCCCGCATGCCTCCATTGGAGCTGCTCTGACGGCGTCTGCTCTCGGCTGGGTTCTGAGGACCCTCTGCGTGAGCGGTCACCCCTCCACCCTTTGCCCCCAAATGAGGGACGCCGTTCCCCTCGGTACCGCTTTGGGTCCTGAAGTGACTCCTCGCCGCAGCCATGCACCCGACCTCGTGTCTTGCAGGACTGCGGCGACGGCAGCGGCGGGGATGCGCAGTGCGTTCCCTGCCCTCCCAGGAAGTTTAAGGACAGCTGGGGGCATCACGGCTGCAAGCCCTGCCTGTCCTGCATCCTCATCAACCGCGTCCAGAAGTCCAACTGCACGGCGACGACCAACGCGGTCTGTGGGGAGTGCCTGCCGGGGTGAGTGGGGCCGGATCCTGGCTCGAGCGCGGCCGTGACGATCGCACCTGGGAGCGCGCGGGGAGGGGATGGACAGAGCGGGCTTTATCTGAGGCCGCCCAGAACGCGGGGTGTACGAGGAGTCCTGGTGAACCAGGGCTGCCCCTTTGAGGACTTTGCTAGTGGCGTGCAAATCAGACCCGTCCGATCACCCCCTCGTAGCTCCAAAGAAGGGAACCTGAAGGCTCCCATGACCAAGCAGTGGAGCAAAGCTCCTTCCAGGCCTGAGCTGTTCCTGTGGACACCAGGGTGGCTAAGCCCTGGAAGACGAGTGGCTGTAGACCACTGCAACTGGCGGTCCCCAAGGAGGAGGACAGACCGCGCCTCGGGTGGTGGGTTTAAGGAGTTGCTGCAACGAAGACTGCTGCGTACCACCAGCCTGCAAAGCGCCCGAGGGCTGCAGACCACGTGCTGGCGAGCAGCGTGGCTCGCGAGAGGGGAACGAGGCGGGGCTCTCGTTTGTGAGCCTCTTGCCAGACACCGGGGTGTTTCTGTGGCTTCATGGAGCTATTGATCGCTGTCGCCCACTTTAGCACACGCAGGGTCCGGGGGGAGGCAGTTCGAGTGATGCCGCTCCTTGGCCAAAGTGAAGGCAGACACCAAAAAGTAGCTGCGAGTACGGCTTCAGCCAGCGACGGAGAGACCTGCTGCCTTGGGGCGTCCCGGCCCGGCAGGGTCGGCTCTCCCCGTGCTGCCGCGGGGCGGACAGACTGCCGGGCTGGGGTGGGGCTCGCTGTGGGGCCGTGCGTTGCTGAGACCCTCTGCTCTGTTCGCAGGTTTTACCGCAAGGCGCGGATCAGCGGGCAGCTGGACTGGGAGTGCATCCCTTGCACCAAGCAGACGCCCTCCTCTGAGCCTCAGTGTACGTGCCGTGCGTTGCGGGCGGGCGAGGTGCTCCGGGGTAGGTGGGTGGTGAAGACGACGGGGAGCAGATTCATGGTGCGCGCTAAGTCGTTGTGACCGTGTCAGAGGCGTGCCCTCAGGTGTGCACCGTCCTTTCACCGGTTATCACTGCTCTCTGGGCAGCCCGCTCCGCTGGCCACAGCACCAGCCGCTGTCCCACAGCCCTGCTGGAGGAGGCACAGCCATCACACGCGAAGAGGGGGCAGGCGGGCTCGGGGTTAGGCTCCAACGTTTTGTGGCTGGTGTGTTTGCAGGTCGGTCCAGAATAAACCTGGTGAAGGTAGCCGTCCCCACCGTGCCGCCGCAGGACACGGCCCTTCTTGCACTGACCAGCAGCGCCCTGGTCATCATCGTACTGGTGCTTCTGGCCCTCTCCATCATCTACTGCAAGCGGTTTTGGAAGAGCCAGTGCCAGCGAGGTGAGTCAACACCTGCAGCGCTTCTCTTCTCCTCCCTTTGCTGTTTGCACGTACCCGTGGCGCCCTCCTCGCCGCGTAGGGCCATGCCCCCAGCAGCACACAGTGGCCCAAACGTTCCTCTGCTCCTACAATACCTCATCCTGCTTTGCACATCTGCGGCACCTCTTGTGCTTTGCGTGCTCAAAGACACAGAGGAGCGTCCCTCCTCCTTAGTACCATAACGAGTAGGAGGAAGATGCCGTTTCACAGTCAGAACTGGCGATCCCCTTCCCGGGGTTTCTTGGGGGCAGGCTGGGTGGCTCTTGGCAGGGCAGGACCGTGGGACTGGTGAGGGGAGAGGGCTGTAGGTTTGGTGGCTGGGGTTGGGGCGTGCTGGCGTCCAGCAGCGTGCCAGGGAGCTGCTGGCTCCCGGCTCCTCGCTGGCGGGCGCCGCACGGCTGAGGACACGCTGGGGAAGCAAGCCAAGCCTTTGCTCAGGCTGGTTCTGCTCTATCCTCCAAGTCTTCCTGAGGACTCAGAACTTCTCGGGCCAGCGAGCAATGTTCCCGACTGCGGCGGCGGCGCCCGGCAGGTTCCTGTGTGAGGAGCAGATGGCTGGTCCCTGCTGCCTGGGTGTGAAGAACCTGAGCCCCTGCTACAGGCAGGCAGAAGGTACCTGCTCCTGCCGCCTTCCTCTTTCTCTGGGGGGAGGCAGGGTGGTGCTGGGCTCCAGCTCGCACGGTCCTAGGACCTACTGCGATGCCCTTAGGCAGGAAGGACAGAGCTGGATGGTGTCCGAGTCCCGCCAATGTGAAATCTGGGACGTCTCAAAGCAGGCGCTTGCAGACCTTGTACCAGAAACGCTTGTGCGCGGTCCCTGCGGCTCCTGATACCCCCGGCCCACTCCCGCTCTCCCTGCGGCTAGGGGAGGGATCGACCCCACTCAAAACTTTGCAGAGGGGCACAGAGGTGGCTGTTCTCAGCGGTGGTGCAGGGGATGGGGGTCTGGCCTCTGGCAGGGTGCTCCCAGCTCTGCCCACAGGCCCTGGGCCAGTGGGTTTGATGGTGGGGCTGGCAGAGCCCCGGGAGGGGCCAGGGCAGATCCCGGGCTTTGCTGAGCCGTGCCGGTTTCTGGTTTCAGGCCCCGTGGAAGCGGTGCAGTTCATTTCAGATGGGGAAGCTGTGGGTCTCCAGCTCCCCTCTCTCCAGCCGGAGACGGACTTGCCACCGGCTGTCGCGGTCGGCGCTGCCTCCAGAGCCCAGCTGGGCAGGAGCTTCCTGGAAAGCCAGCCCCTCATCCGGGCCTCGGGCCGTGGTGACTGCCTGGCCGGGGTCCTGCCGCCCTCTGACCCCAGGCAGGGCCAGCAGGGCACGGCGGAGGCCCTCGCCCCCCTCTCCTCCTGCGCCTCCGAGATGCAGCACAAGTGGCCGCACGCCCCGGTGGAGTGCACCGAGCTGGACCTCCAGAAGTTCTCCACCCAGGCAGAGTTTGTGGGCGGCGAGCGGCCGGAGGACACAGCGAGCCGGGCGGCACAGAGGGTCCCAGTAGAGAGCAGTGGCACGGCGCGGGAGGGCGCCCAGCGCCCGCCCTCCACCTTCCCAAATCCCACCACCGAAAGCGGGGAGCAGCCGGTAAGTTCCTGCAGCCCCACTGCTCCTCCGAACCGCTGCCACACACCCGCGGCTCGGGCACAGGTTGCTGGGCTTGCCGGGGGGTTAGGGACCTAGGCTAAGGTTCGTTAATATCTGGGACTCACTGGTAATTACCAAAAATGATCTCCCAGATGTTTAGTGATGTCACTTCAGCCGCAGAGCTGTGGCGTGCTGGGGCGATTTCAAATGCCCGAAAGGACAGGGTCCATTTACTGAATGTATAAGCTTATCTGTAACTGATGTGCTCTCGAGTGGTTCTTGCGCTCTTGCTCTCCAGAAAGCTGCCCTGGCAGGGGGCAGCTGGTTCCTCCTCCCTCGCCGGTGAGCTCGTAAGGAGCCCAGTGACTGACATCGCTGGGGCTCAGAAAATGTCTGGCAGAGACACGCGTTTAACAGCTTAGCTCCAGGTGACCGTTCATGGCAGCAGCGCGCTGGGAGGCCCTGGAGCATCCTGAGAGGTGGTTGGCTCTGTGGAGCGGTGGTGCTGGAAGGAGAAGCGCCGTTCCTCTGAGGCTCTGTGACAGGCGTTGCTGTTCTCACCAGACTGCCGCCAACCTTGGGTCTTTGTCTTGCCAGGTGGATGATGCCCAGAGCCTCGTGACTCACATCAGCAGCACGGCGAAGGGTAAGCGTCTTTCCAGCCTTGTCTTTGCTCCGCAAGTGTTGGAGTAGCAGAGAGAGGCAGATTCTTGGAAGGAAGCCCTTCCGGAAGCCCACCACGGCTACGTGGAGCTGCCAGTCATCACAGGGGCTTAGCTGACTGTCGTGGCCTTTGGTGCCGGTTCACACGGCAGACTTTTCCGTGACGCTGCCTCGAATGGTCTGCGGGTGGGTGGCGGATAGACCCCCAGCTGTCACCAGTTACCAGCCTCCCCAGGACAGAGCCAGCTCCATGTTGCTGAGCTCTGAAAGGGATGTTGGAGGAGATACCTGCTCAGCAGGGGCTGGGCTGGGCTCTGGCTGCTCTGTTCAGCCTTACCCTAGCCAGACAGGCTGGTTTCTAACCCCGCTTTGCTGTGTTGCTGCCCCCAGGTCTCCCGGTAGCAGAGCTGCCCCAGTCCTTGGTGCAGTCACTTGCCTTCTTGTTGGACCCTTCCTTGAACGGTGTGAAGAACTTCAGCCACGTGGCGCTGGAGCTGGGGGTCGCGCCCCAGTTGCTGGGACGGATATCTGGATTTGAGCAGCTCGTTGCTCACTTCACCTACTCGGGAGACGCGGTCACCATCCCGCTCCTGGCCCAAGCTCTGCAGCGGCTCCAGCGGTTCGATGCCTTGCTCCTGCTCTGCGACCACGTCGCGCTCAGCCAGGCCCAGGGCTGCCAGCGCTAGCGAGGGCAGGGAAGGGACGGAGGAAGCTCCAGGCACTGTGTGTACTGGTGCGGGAGAGGGTCCGGTAGCCCTGCGGTCGCATAGTCTCTCTGGTGTGCACATGGGGAGTATGTGGAGAGGCGGTCTCTACGTCGTGGAACAGAAGGACGCGAGGCAGAGCGTCCCTCCTCGGGGGAGCGCCGGGAGGCTGCAGCCGTGCCTCCTCCCAGCCTCCACACAGGAGGGTTCGCTCAGGCCCCTCCGGAGGCCGTTTTTCTCCGCTGTGTTGACGCCCTTGTCTGGCAGCGGGGTGCTGTCAGTCGCTGTGCCGCCCGCGCCGCGGTGTGCTCGCTCTGCAGCGAGCCCAGGCTGCCCTGCTGTTGGTGTGGGGTCCCTCAGGCACGGAGCTCGGTCTCCGCACGCGGCTACCCTCATACGGCCGAGCCATTGCCTCCCCCCCCATTCCAGCTTTCCTGTCCTTCCTCTGGCCCATGCTCTGCTTTCCCGGGTGCCGGTTGCCACTTTCCCCATTTACTTTCCGCTCACTCCCCTCTCTCCATGCCGGAGATGGTCCTCGGCAGAGGACCTGGCCGTGGGCGCTGCGCCGGGCTCCAGCCTTCGGTCTCCCTGTGCCACCCTGGTGCCTTCCCCTTCGTGTCCTTTTTGTGAAGCCGTGCAGTTTTCTTGCAGGAGTCTTGGGCCAATCTCCGGGGTGGCTTGACGTCTGCCCTTGCCCAGCGCAGTGCTGTGGCTGTGGCCTGGGGAGGGTCTGGCTCGCTCCCCAGGCTCCAGCCGCGTGCCCCAGCCCCACGGACGTCTGCTGAGCGCAGCGCCGCAGCTTTGCAAACCGCTCTGCCGTGACGCTGCCCGCGGGCAGCCGTGCCAGCGCCGGGAGACTGAAGCCGTGACTGTGGCTGCGTCACAGCAGTGACGTCCCTGCGCTAGTCACAGCACAGCTGGCTTGGTTTAAAATAATTTTTTCTTTTTTTTTTTTTTCCCTGCCTGAAAATGGCCTCATTTTCTCATTTCTGGGAGTAGCTGCTAGGGAGGCGAAGCACCCTTCTGCTTTTAATTTCCTCCTGGAGGATGTGTCAGAGCTCACACCAGTCCCGCCTGTGCCAGGCGCCCCCCGTTCCGCGTGTTGTGCCACAGGGCTGGCGGCTGCAGGCGTCCATGCTGTTCTGAACGTGGCCCCAGCGTGCGGGGCACCATGCGGGACCGCGCCTGTGCCGGCCGTCCGACACGCGGGGCACGTCGGCCGGGGGCGAGCGGCTGCGCGCAGGGCGAGGCGGTGTGGGGGCGGCCAGGCACGCAGGGTGCTGGCCCACATGGCCGCCAGCCGGCGTGGGGCCGATGCGGCGTCCGGCCGCGGATGCCGTTCCTGCTGAGGTCATGGGCGGCGAGGCTGCGGGGGGGCCGGCGACCCGCAGCTCCTGTGGCCGACGGTTCAGTGCTGGGTGCCTTTTGGTGGCCCTGGTGCCACCGTGGGTCGTCCTGGGACACCTGAGCCGGTGGCGCACGCCCCGGCGCCTTGTTCCTCAGCGCTGCGGCTGGTCCCGGAGAGCGCTCCCTGCTCTGTCCGCCGTCACCAGGGCCGGTGGCCGTGCCAGCACCGTGGCGGTCGCCGGCACGCGGCACTGTGACCCTGCCGCCCGCCAGACGTCCCAGCTGAGCTCACGAGTTGTGCCTTTTATCTGACCACGGTACGGGGAAAGAGCGGGCGACCTTCTGGGAAGGCAGCCCTCTCCTCAGGCCTGCCCGGGCACGGGTATTAATAGCTGCTGTTCTTTCTTTTCCCCATGAAATGCTGTTAAGACTTGAGCACGCCGAGGACGTGGTTGGCTAACGGGAGGCGTGGGCGGTTCGGCTGGATGTGTCACTTTCTCCCGTCCGCTGTTTGTTTCTTCCAGAGCCAAGGTCGTTTTACTGCTCCGTGCGCTGCAAGACCCGGACGCATTCGTTAGACCGTGCACCCGTTTTAGGCCGGGGTTGGTCAGGCTCTCGTTACGTGCTTGGTCTGTTACGGAGCAGTCGGGAAAAGTACCGCTAAGGCAAGCGCGGTCTGGGGTCAGGTGTTTTTCGTTTGAGGTTTATCTGCGGCAGGGAGAGAGCATTTGGCTTTATCACATAACAAAATCGAATAAATATTTAACACCTCTGTGGACACACTTAGTCACTTCCAGCAGGAATTTAAATAAATTCGCCTACAGCGTCAGAGTAAGAGTGTTCGTGCAGGTCAGCTCACCGGCTCTGGCTTTGAAGTTGGTACTGGCCTCGGCGCCTTGTCCTGCCTGTCCCTGCGTACGTGTGTCACCGGTGCCACCGGGGTGGTCCCGGCAGAGCCGGCCGCCTCCTCGCACGAGGGCACAGTCACACGTGTGTGCTGCAGGTCCTTCCGTTTGTCCCTCCCGCGCCGCGGTTCTGGTGGGCTCTGGGCCCATTGCACGCGTTATTTTTAAATATTTTTTTTTTCTCCCTTTAAAGGAAGAAATGTCTCCCATTCCCATCATGGTTTTTAAGGCAAACTGTTATTTTTCAGCTGTTTGATGTCTGAGCAACATTATTCACGGTCAAAACTTAACCTCTGCCTTGGGGCTGAGGAGGTGGCACGTAGGGTGGGTTTGGGCCGTGCCGCATACGACGCGGCACAGGTTTGGGCCGTGCCGCACGTGGTGGGTTTGTGCTGCACCGCAGCTCCTGCCCTGCCGGGTGCTGCCCCTCGAGCCCCTGCGGCGCTGGGCTGGCGGGAGCTGGCACCGCGAGGCAGGGCTGGTTTTACGTGTGTTTTAACTGCTCTGGGTCCCCCCCAGAGCCTCGTACCTGGTCCCGGCGCGAGCCGCCACGGTCGGTGCTCCAGGGAGGCTTTGGCCCCGCACGAGAGCGTTGTGGGACGGGGCTTTTCAGCAGCGGAGCCCCCCCCAGCTCCCACCCAGGGCTGCCCCGCACTCTCACTGGTGTCCGTGGCTCTTCCCAGCCGTGGTGACAAAATCGGCTGTGTTTGTTTACACGGGCCAAAGCTTCTGCAGGTGGGCTTCCGCTCCCCGCCAGGGACCCCTTGGCCGGACTGCCGCCAGCCCAGCTGAAGCCCTCGGGCGACTGCGAACGACGAGAGCCTGAAAAACGGGGCACAACGCCGCGGGCTGGACATCGGGAGCGGCAGAGTCCCTGGGCGGTGAATTTCCTTAGCTGGGAACCAATGGACTCGATACTTGACTTTTTCTTTTTAATAGTATTTCGGCACAATACAGGGAATGTAAGGGAAGGAAATTCCCATGGCGCTGGATCTCGCGCTGCAGCGGCAGGAAGCTGTTCGTGCCAAGCTGGCATGGCTCGAAAAGGGTTGAACGAAATCAAACTCTGTGCGAACTTTAGCTGGGGCTGAACAATGGAAATAGTCTCGTGCCGCAGGATTATTTTTTTTTACAAGCGATTGTTTTTGACACCGCTCTTGTCTGGAAGTCTGATTTGCAGAGGAATTTTTATGATAAGTTTAAATCCAGCCCTGTTCTGGAAAGCTCTTGAGCGTGGACTTAAAATAGGCACGTACTTAAATCCTATGAAAGTGTTTGTTAAAATGAACCACTGGTACATCCTTGGGTGCTTTATCTTGAACGGGGTGCTTATAAGAATCGCACCTTCGATATGCTCGTACGGAAGCAGCCAATACTGAAGAAAACTCATTTCTAGTGGTCTGGGCACACTTCTCAGAAACGTCTGCAAGTGTCAGGGGGAAATGCCCCGTGTGCTTTGGATTAATGCCGACTCTGGTGCTTTTCAAAAATAAACAAATACATTTCTCTAGCCATGGTTTACCTAGAGGAACACACGGTATTTTTTATGGCGGATGTTATTTTTCTTTAAGGTTACAAATAGGTTATTTATATTTTTGTAAATTCCGTGTCATTACCATTGTAATGCTGAAGTGGATTTAACTGTTCCTGCTGGTTTTGGGGTGATGTCTGTGTTCAAATAAAGCAGCAGCTGAAGCTCCTGCCCTTTTTGTTAAACACGGGGTGTGTGCGTGCCCCACATTACTCCCAGACGTGGTGCTCTCGAATGCTGTGTGTTTGTAGTTAAATAAATTTCGGAGCTGGCCGTGGTGATGCTCGGTGCGTTTTGATTCCTCTCCCCTCCCGCCTGCGGGTCGGTCTGTTGGGCAGGGGCTTGCAGGCGAGTGACCCCGAGCCCCCTGCCTGCCCGTGCATGTGGGCAAACGCGGCGGTGCGGAGCCGGCCGCCTGCGCTGGCCATGGGGTCCGACCGCGGGGTCCGGCTGGCAGGGGCAGGCACCACTTCTCAAAGAGCACTGCTGTTGCAGTTGAGCCCGTCAGCCTCGTGACGCCGGTGTGGGAATGGGGCAGCGACGGCTTGAACGGGTGCCACTGGGGAGGAGCGGCTGCAGCCCCCAGCCCCGGCCCTGCGAGGTGCCTGCCCTGACCGCAGGCATCACCCGCTCTTTGTTGAGTGGATTTAATCTTCCTCAGAAGGGTCAAACCCCAGGCCGGGTTCACCGCGAGGCCTGGGGACGGGGAGGAGGCAGAGACCCCCCCCAAAGGCAGCCCAAGGAGCTCCCACGCTGAAGCTTCGCCGAGGAACAGTTGTTCTTTAAGCTCAGTAATTACAGCGCTCCGTAAGTCTGTTCATGCCCTTACGCCTCATCTGTTGTTTAAAATAATTATTAGAATGAAGGATATGATTATTTTCTTTTCTAATTAAAGCCATTATACTTGCCCAAACTCTCACAGGCTTTATAGGTGCTTGTACTGCTGTAGCTCGTTCCTAGCGTGAAGAACGCCCATGCGCGATGCCGTGGCGTGCAGTCCTGCATCGCTGGCTGCGCCTGCCGTTAAGGCCATACAACCGGTGTGGACAAAGAAGCCTCTGAAACCAAGGCCCAGAAGAACGAGTCGTTCGTCACTGGATGCAGAACCGTAGTACCGGTAGAGGTATTCGGTGTGCGTGGTTTCCAAAGAAGCCTTTCCCGTGGCGCTCCTTGGGGGTGCGGAGCCTCTGCTTTCACAGATGCTCAAAACGAAACGCCCCAAGTTAGCAGTGAAGTGAACTTGCTGCTGTACTGAGAGCAACCAGCCGTACTGAAGGTCTACGGGGGGGTAAGTGATCCTAACGTGTCTGCCTGCACCCAGCCCCGAGTGAGACCTGAGGTGGATGGTGCGGGCAGGCGTGCTGCGGGCTCGGGAGCAGCCCAGCCCTCCCCGGGGACGCAGGTCTGGGGGACCTGGGCTGAGCGCCCAGCCGTGCGAGCAGCTTGCCCGAGGCCGCTGGCGCGCTGCAGGAAGGCTGTGTTTGGAGGAGAGCAGCCTCTGGCGTGCTGTTGGGATGGGAATTCAGAGCTCGCCTTGCCTCGCCTTGCCTTCGAGTGACTCCTCGTTGGGGGGCCGTAACCATCCGGGACTTTGCGATCTCAGGTGTCTGAGGACTGGACACGCTGCAGGAGGCAAGGTGTGGGTGGGTTTGGCCCTACCTCAAGGGTCTGCTCTTCTGGAGGAGTCCCTGGGGTACCACTCCCATGCAAAGCAGTCGCTTACACCCAAACCAGGAGCTCCCTGCAAGCGAGAGGTTTATACCCTGCGCTGCTCCTTGCCTCGGAGCATTTGTGGTGTCTGGTCTCGCCTCGTTTTTGGCCGATGCACAAGGAGCGATGATAAGCCATGTTCCCCTCGAAGTACCTGGGATTCTCGTTCCGAGCGCGGTGATGGGCAGTGGGCAGCTGCGGACCGGAGCTGGCGGAAGGCGCGTACGTAGTCCATGCAAGCAGAGAAGTGCGGGGTTGAAAACCAGCTCCCAGGCGGTCAGAACAGGGCTGACTCCTGCCTCTCCAGTTCCCGGGGCCTCGTCAGCCACAACTTGCAGAGAGGCTGGCAGCGTATCAAGATGTGGCGATACGCACAGTCCTCACCTCGGCTGCCTCTGGGAGGAGCATCTCCGGCTGGGAAGCAAAGCTGTACGAAGGCATTCAAAGCACACGGGCCGACCGCTTGACAAGCCTCCGGTTCCCGAGGAGGATGCCAGTAAATGCCATTCGGCCCACACGAGGCACGTGCGCTGGGCCTTCTCCTGAGCTGGTCTGGAGCAGGAATGCAGACGTGTGTCCTGCCTTTCACAGCAGCCGCAGCTTGCAGCCAGTGACCCTGCCAAGCCAAACACTCCTGACCCATGGGATTTTGCTTTAAAGAACTTGGCTGAAACGGCGGGTGTTGAGACACATCACTTGCATCCTCTGACGAAGTAACTGCAGAGGTGGAGACCAGCGGCTCTGTCCTTGTGTAGACCAGCAGAGCCTGAGCCGGCTCTCTGAGACCCACTGAGGTGCTACTGCAAGTCAAGGGGCATCTTGCGTCCTTCCAGGGGACTCCCGTCTAAGGGCACGTCCTCTGCCTAGCAAGCACTGCGTTGCAAAGGGGAGCTCGTGGAGAGGTCTGGCCCGGTGGCGGGGGGAGCAGAGCCAGGGCCGTGCTCCGAGCATCCCCCATGTCCCCATGCCCGGCGGCAGCGAGCCGCTGCAGCGGCTTTTAGGTGAGGAGTGGAAGCAGCGACGCAGTGGCTGCCCGTGGTGGAGGGTCCAGCTCCGCTCCCCGGCCTCTCCGTGCACATCCATTACGAGGAGGAAAGAGCAGAAACCGCAGGGGAATGATGGCAAGGAGGGAAGGGGATTTTTCAAGGAGAAAGCTCATAATTAAATTGCAGCTTGTTTTCGTGGCGAGAGGGACAGGCCCGGGTGATACTCGGCTCCCGTGTGCTCTGCTGCTGCTCCTCGCGTGGGAATTACTCATCCCCGTTGGCATCGGTCGCACTTAGCGCCGTAAGAAACCATTTCTCCTGCTGGGCTCATCTTGCTCAGCCCTACGCCTCTGTGCTCTCCTGGGCAGAGTAATCGTGGCACCTGAACCTTTTAAATCTGCTCTGCACCAATTTCTCTGTGCTCCTGGCCCCCCTGCACGGTGGCCAGAGGACAGTCGATTAAATTTCGGTTGCTAAAAATGAAGACTTAAATCCATTAGAGAGAACTGAATTCCCAGTCCCAAGTTTCTTTCCTTCTTCGCTTTCCTNATTTCTCTGTGCTCCTGGCCCCTCTGCACGGTGGCCAGAGGACAGTCGATTAAATTTCGGTTGCTAAAAATGAAGACTTAAATCCATTAGAGAGAACTGAATTCCCAGTCCCAAGTTTCTTTCCTTCTTCGCTTTCCTCGCCTTGCCCACAGATGACTCTTTGTTGTTCGTTCTCTGATTTTCCCATTTTGTATTTTCCACAAGCTTTCCCCTGTGTGCATGGTTCTCGTGTTACTGCTTCTCTGCAGGACACGAGGGCGATTGCAAGAGAGCGAAAGCACACGTTTTACAGCGCATGCATGAATTATTGAACGTGTTTGCCAGGAGACAGAAATTTGTTTTTCTTGTGCCTTCCAGACTCACCTGTCAAACCTGGGCTGGCTCGCTGGGACTCTCCAGGTGCGGTTTTCGACAAGCGGCTGAAAGCCTTCGCCGTGCGTGCGTTTGGGATGCCACCGTCTCCGGCTGCTTTGCATCACCCACACGGTAGGTGCAAATATCGCCCCGCGGCTTTGCCGGGCCGGTGAAACCGCAGCCGGGCGCAGGGGCTGTCACTGCCGTTAGGGTCCCTCCGAATTTGAAGAAGGGGACACCCTCGGCCCGGATCGCGCTGCCCCGGCTGTGCAGACAGAGCGCTGGGGAACGGGGCACAGAGGATTAGGGGGACATTAGTGACAGCAAACTCTCTCAACTGGAAACAAACTGGGAGCAATAACAACAGCCACAAGAAAAAAAATAACCAAAAATAGGAGCCTGGTTCCTTTTATTGGCAGCAGAAGTTCATTTTTAAGGGCAAACATTGCAGCTCCAATCATAAAACCTTGCTGATGGAAAACAAACACTCTTTGTCTTCAGGGACAGTCTGATGCCAGTAATTATTACTATCTGTCAAAAATACGTTATTATCCCAGTGAAATTCCTGTGTTCCTTCCCTGAGTGCTGGTGGTAAATGAGGGGCTTTGAGCCTGGCCAGCCTATGTCTGTGTGACAGTTATTACGCTAACGGCATCCAACAGACTGGAGAACAGGCTGATTTTGGATTCGAATGCAGCTGCATGGGGGAACAGCGTTTTAGCAAAAGAATAAAGTGTTTTTGCAACTCATTCAATACGTCTTCAAACTCCCCCGCACATTCTCCTCTGAGCTGGCTTTAATAAATTACTGGACTAGAAATAAATACTCCAATCAAAGTCAATAACAATGGGGCCAATTTTCGTAATTTCTTACCTCCTACAGCTAGTTTAAAACAAGTAGGAGCAATAAACACGCGATGCCTTGGGGTCTTCGCTCCGGCCACCTCCAAAGGCCGGGCGAGTCAGACACGACCCCGAGCCAGGGGGCTCCGTCCCCGCGCCAGCCCTGGTGCTGCTCGGTGGGCGCCGCGGGACCGGGCACGCAGTGAGGACCGCTCCGCCGGCGGCAGGGTGGGTCGTGAGCTGCTCTGTGTCCCCGCTGAGGTCTCGCCCTGGTCGTGGCCGAGAGGGTCCTGCGAAGTGTGCAGCACCGACGGAGACGTGCTCCTGTCCTGCAGCATGCGCGCCGCAGAAGGGTGTTTGCAATGGAGGATGGCAGCCTAGCATCCACCGCGCATGGTGCGTCCATATATATATATATATATATATATATAAATATATATGAAATGTAACGGAGGAAAGGCTCGCGTCCTCCACTTTGTGTAGGGGGGGGAGCAGAGAATGTGTTAGCAATGCTTAAAACAACAAATAGCAAAATACTGCGGTTCCTCCCGCCTTCGCCCTCAGTCTCTCCTTCCTTTGCAAAGACCAGGCGAAATACAAAGGCAAACCAAAAAAATTGACAACTTCGGCTTCAGAAAGAACAGGGGAATCGATGCAGGCTTGGCCACTGAGGCCGTTAGTACTGCGGCAGGAGCCGGGACCAGCGCAGGGGGACAGCAGCGGCTGCCTGGCCGAGCTGAGCCGGGAGCAGAGGCCGAGGGAGGTGGGATGCAGGAGAAGCGAACCGCGCTGGAAGCTCGAGCGGCTGGGGTGCTTCAAGCGGAGAAAGCAGGAGGCGTCTTCGGGAGAGCTGTGCGCGCTGAGGGTTCCCGTTGGCCGTTGGCCACCATCGCTCCAGACACAGCGGGGTGCCTGGTGCCATGAGCACTGCTTTCCAGCAGAGCCCCGGTTTTCATGGCCATGACCTTGGCCTTGCGTAAGTAACTTCCATGGATTTTTACCGTAATCTGTCTGCCTCGGACTAATTCTGTTTTTGTTGGAAAACTCCAGATGAAAGAATTAAGCTTTTCCTAAGAATGAGGTTAGTGGAAAACATGTTTCAGACACACATGCACGTATAAGATCTCATTAATCATATCTGGCTGACATTTAGCCGAGAATGGCACTACCCGTAGCATAATGCATAGGCACAAGAACACCAATCCTCACGGGAAGCCTTAATCTCCTACTTTTTTACTGTTTGGTTCTCCATCTCCCGTGTTCTTTACAGGCACATTTTAGAATATTTTGAAGTAGAATATTTTGGCAAAAGCTGGCATAACTTCTTCAAACACTTTGCTTTTTCTTGCAGGCAAAGCAGACACGGGCTCCGGGTTGATTCCAGGAGGCACGAGCAGCCCGTGCCAACGAGCCCACCACCTGCGGCAGCGTTTGCAGGCGTTCCCCCTTCCCGCTCCGTTTTTGCTGGTACAGGACGCTGTGTCCGCACACACTCCTCCTTTTTTACTGCCCCTCTTCATACCAGTCTGCAAGCGCCCAGCTGCGCTGCGAGCGCGCTCTTGCCGGGCGCAGCTGCGACGCGGTGCCTCTGCCACAGCCATGCCCTGGGCTCCGGAGGGGACAGCTGTGCCACAGCTGGCGGGGCTGGCGTGCAGGCACCGGGAGCGGGGCCGTGGTGCTGGTTAGCGAAATCACCCACAGGGAGAGGAGAGAATCTTCCTTTAAATCCAGTTCTAGAGCTGAAGTGTCTGTCCTCTTCTTGAGCGAGCTCTTCTGTCACTCTCAGGTAGGACCTAGAGGATGCGGTGGTAAACAACCTTTCACGCGGCAAGAACACGTGAGCCAGCTGGATTTTATGATGTTTGAGTCTGGAGGAAACGGAGAGCACAAAACCTAGCCGGTCCCTTTCCCTGAGGTCGCCAGGCTCCCTTCGCTGTCACTTGCAGCATTTAGCAACGCCGCTGCTTTACAACGCAAGGATCGCTTTGCAGGCTTGCGGTGAGGACTAAAATGAATGTCTTAGCTGCTAATTCCCTGGCCAAAGCCCCAGGAACCCATTGTTTCTGGCTGGCCCCCTGTGAAATCAGGTTAACAGCAGAAGGCTGTAAAGGCTGGGCACGGCACTCTGACCGGCTCATCAGCACCCCGGGGGACGCTCGGCCGGCGGGCCTGGACGGAGCTGAGGGAACGAGTGTAGGAATTGCCGCTGGAAGGTCTGGCACACCCAGGCTGGGTTTGTCGCTCACCCTCAGAGTGCTCTTTTCCCTCTTTTTTTTTTTTCTGTCCCTCCTCTGTCTTCTCCATGTGCACCACAAATCAAATCATAAATGAAGTAAAAGTCTGTCCTTAAATTAGAATTGACGCCCCCAGAGCTACCCAGAAACGCAGGGCACAAAACGTTGTATTTGCAACGCGGAATTTGAAGGTACAATCCCCCAGCTTCTCTCCAGAAGCATTTCGCAAGGGCGCCGCCGAGTCATCAGAAGTTGCTCATCCTGGAGGCCGCTGGAAGGAGCGCCGCGATGGTGCCTGCGGCGTTTGGATGCTGGGCATCCAACAAGCTTAAGGTTCGTTTTCGACCTGTTGCCATTTATAGCTGAGATGTCTGAACAGACGCCTAAATATTCACGGTCTTTATTAGCTATGTTAAACGTTAGGTTCACCTACAGGATGAATATGTTCTGCATTACACCCTGCCAGCTGTGAAGGACGACACAATACTTGTATTCCACCCAACAGAAGGCAAGGTAATGCAATTTAATACAATTCTTTTAAATAGAACACAGGGTGACCTTGTGTTCAAGCCAGCTTTAGGTTTCTTAAAATTAACCTTCAAATTTAATAAAGGGGAAAAAATCTATAGCCTATATCTATATAGAAATCTATATAGAATTGTGAACATAAAGAGGGGATACTGCGTTAACGTGTGTATTTGGAGCTGTAGCTATTGCCGTCTCCGTGCAGGGAACTCTCGCATTATTCACTGTTCGTAAGCAAGAGCCACTGGTGCATTTAATTCAGGAAGAGGGTAGAAAACAAAGATAGTCTGTTAATAACTGACCTGTAAAGGCAGATTCAGGAAAGACAACGTACTCTGAAGGGAATCCTAGAAATATCATGATGGTGAAAACTAAAACTTGATTCCTTCCCAGTCTTTAGGAGGGTGCTTGGTCTGTTGACCTCAATGCGAGAGGTCCGAGCAGTCTACCACGGTTCAGAAGGAAACAAAAATTTCCAAAATAGCCCAGAGTCATCCAATCTATCACAACGCCTCATTTACTGAACTTTGTGGTAAATCCATCGTGGAAGTTCTGGGTGATCCAGGAACCCCTTACAAGTCCGAATTAAGCCTTGTTTGACGTGTATCACCAGCAAAAGATCAAAATGAGCAGTGGAAGGAGAAAGAAGCTGCAAAAGGTTTAGGGCATCCATTAACTGATCACTTAATTCCTTTTGGAATTTGCCTGAGACAAGACACGGCAGCAAGCAAACATCATCTCCGTCTCAAAAAAAGGAGCAAAAGCTGTTGCTCAAAACTCGCCTGCCGTCATTTTTATTATGTCTCATAAACTATCTCCTAACAACGCCCAAAGTCTGGCCACCTCGGAATCACACTGATTACGGTACTCCGGTTGGCCGCAAGTGTGGATTTGAAATAGCAATGACTTCTGCAGACCTGGTTGAGGAATCCGCTGCAGCTCGGGCACAATGGCGTGAAACTGTCAAAAACGATGTTCTGAAAATCACGGTCGCTACTTTCAGCTACAAACGCCAAGCGAAGATCCTTGCAGAGCGGAAATCCTTGGGACAAGAGACCACCGGGGTTCAGCAACCTGCCAGGACACAGGATGCATTGGATTCTTATGTGTACAACCAAAGCGCACGGGTACGTCAGCCGGAGGTGACGCCTGGAGAGATTCTGTCCCCTTTACGCTCTGAAGCAGGTTTAATTGCAAGGCAGTAAGCAGAAATCCCATTAGCGCAGACACTCCCTGCCATTGTCCCTTATGGCGCCCCATAAAGCGATTGGTTTTGTCTCCGGCAGACAAAGTAGATGGTCCATCAGTCTGGTTTTATAAAGCAATTCGTCTGTTCTTATCTGCCAAGGAGGTTTTTATGAGGCCTGTCATGGAAAAGTCTCTGCGAGTGACAGACTATTGTGTTGTAAAGTCAGACACATGCTTTCCGCAGGACTCAGCCTGTTGGGGTTTGGGGGTTTTTTTATTACTTTTTTTTTCCTCTCGCCTCTGATAAGTGACAGCTGCTCGTCACTGACAGCTCATTGCAGAGGGCAGTGTCCTCACGTGATTTGGTGTTGCTGAACAAGGCGTTATTAGCCCGTATGGGCTCATGGGAGAATAACACCTCGTTACAAGGGCCAGATGCATCAGTTCAACCCCTATGACTGGGGCAAAGGAAAAAATACTGGGGGGGGCAGGCCAAGAAGTGCTTTTGCTTTGATGTCTGGGGGCCCTTCCAGCAACCTCCTCAGGAAGGTTTGCTTCAGCGCCGCGCACCAGGCACGGATGCTTGCAGACCTCCCTCCTCCGGCCGTACCAGCTCGCTTGCCCCCCACTGCTGTTACCTGCCCTCTGCAGCACAATTTGGAGCAGCAGCAGCCTTTGGTGGTCTGCTCCTGCACTCCCGCCTCGCACCCTCAGCCAGTGACCCCAAACAACTTCAGCCCTGTTCCAACGCAGAAACCCGAAACGCGGCGTTGCCGACACGTCTTGGCAATGAGGTTGCCGCTGACAAACCTGCTCGGCACAGAAAGCTCGTCGGGATGAGGCGAGTGGGGCCGTCATCGTTGCAAAGGTGCGTGTGCTGGGAGAGCTCAGGGGGGCAGTTTAGAAATATACACTGGAATTTGGGTGGGGATCACCGCTGAGCACTGGTGGGACAGGGCAGCTTTGTGAAAAGCCTCGAGTTTTTGAGAGCTGACTGCAGCATCGTGCTTGGCGTGATAAACCCGCCCTTACCCCGTCAGTGTTCCTGCTTGGGTTTCTTCCAAAGTCTGGGGAGATCAGAAGCATTTTTCTCCCTACCGCAGCGCAGGAGGCGATAGCTCGAGGGGGCAGGCGTGTTTNTCGTTGCAGAGGTGCGTGTGCTGGGAGAGCTCAGGGGGGCAGTTTAGAAATATACACTGGAATTTGGGTGAGGATCACCGCTGAGCACTGGTGGGACAGGGCAGCTTTGTGAAAAGCCTCGAGTTTTTGAGAGCTGACTGCAGCATCGTGCTTGGCGTGATAAACCCGCCCTTACCCCGTCAGTGTTCCTGCTTGGGTTTCTTCCAAAGTCTGGGGAGATCAGAAGCATTTTTCTCCCTACCGCAGCGCAGGAGGCGATAGCTCGAGGGGGCAGGCGTGTTTGCTCCTCAGTCGGTGAGAGGGCAGAGCCATCTGCCCGGACTTGAGCGAGAGACTCTCCTTTGCTGCCCACGGCGGAGGGTGTCTGCTCATCGGCTCCCAAGTGTTAATTCCGGGTGCGCCCTTTGCATCCGAGCCTCCTGGGCCAGGCTCGGGCTTTATCCTCCCTCTTCTTCCCCCGGTCTGGGAGCGACCCAGTCTGCTGAGCTGTGGCTCAGCGCACGAGGATGGTCCCTGACACTGACCCAGCCGTATCCCCGCTTCCCAGGGCTTGATCTGGATTTAACTGAGGACGTTTCCATCTGTCCCTTCAGTGTGCTTTGGACATCCCCTCGGTACTGTTTTCCACTTGAAGAGCTAACTGATGATAATTTTATTCAGTTTCTCCTTCCTGAGCTAATTTTCTGACTCATTGTGGGTTTTTTTCTGCTTGCTTTTTGTTAATCTAGTTGGCATTTTGTGGTTTCTTTGTTCATTATGTGATGGGGCTATATAAGGGGATTTGTCTTGGAATTCAGGTATCCCCTGCGCTGTGTTCTCTGTTATCGTCTTCATCAGCAACGATGCTGAAGGCAGTGAGATGCATTTGGCATGAGCTAACCTTAATAAATCTGGGTTGTTAATCACTCAGACATGTCTCTGTTGAATCTTTGCATACTGATTTGTGTGTGCTCAAGCAGTTTCTCTGGAGTAGAGTTCTGGTAACTCAACGTTTAATCATCTGCCCTCTAAATTCACCCTCGGGGTCTCGCCTCCTGGGGCTTTACCTGCCTGCCAAGGACAGCAGCGCCACAGCCGCCAAAGGCACAGGGTGACCGCTCAGTCCGCAGCGCGTGAGCAGGACGAGGGCTCTCCGGAGCCCTCCCAGCACGGGCTTCCAGGGGACTCTCCTCCCACCCCACTCTCCCATCCAGCCCTCCGGCCTCGGGGCTGCGGCACTGCTGGGCTGCAGTGAGCAAACGCATCCGCTGCCCCGGCCAGGGCAGGTCTCTGGGCGCAAAGCCCGCAGCAGCGTGCTAGCACAGCCCTGATGGGAACAGGGAGGAAAACACCCAGCGGGAAGCGCTGGTCCCGGTTTTGGAAGCTCTCCCTTGGTCCAATTGATCTTGGACACCGGGCTGCCTCTGGCGCCACTTAGGAAGCCATTCCCACAGGTGAGCGGCATCTCTGAAGACAAACTAATGAACGTTTAAGCATCCATTTACCTGCTGAGTTGGCTCAGACCTTGACCTGTTTCAGCAAAAGCAGAATTTCTTAGATTCTCTTTTCCAGACCTCGGCTAGGTAAGCCCTCCGAGTGCTGCCGCACGCCTTGCACCAGCGGTTCGGCAGAGATGCAGTCATCTCTTGCCCCTCAGTCCCTGTGCCTTGCCCAAAGCAAACAACACAGGTCAGTTTATCTTTTTTTTTTTTTAATATTGTGCATCCTATCGTTTGTCTGAGCGCTGCTGAGAGAGTGCTGCTGTGTTAGTCCGGGCATCCTCGAGTGATACAACAGCCTTGAGGCAATGGGCAAAGCGCGCGAGGCTTTGAGTCTCATTCAGGCATTGATAATTACCAGTCTAGATAGCTAAGCCATTACGAGGATGCAATACAGCCAGCTCTTACATCATGCCCATTTAGGGGAGAAGAATTCAGCAGTGAGGAGATGCTACGATTGATAGACGCACGGCAAACCTGCTAGGTTATTTTTCACAGCAGGAGATAGCTAACTACGTGGATTAGCAGACCAGGGGAGCATGAAGAGAGATCCACTTCTCTGGAATGACATCTTTGATTCCTCCAGAAAAAAGATTATGAAGCCATCTGAAGAAAGAAACGAAGGGAACAAACCCAACCTGAGAAATATTAAAGGACTCAACACAAGGTTAAGAGCCCCCTCCGTCACCCATAGCCACCAGACGTGACAGGGGCTCCCAGAAGAGCTCTCCTAGCGAAGCGATGACTCCAAGGTTTGCTTGCTCCTTCCCAGAAATTTGTCCGTTTCTGAGGAATCCAGCAGCCAGTCCGTACGAGCATTCTTGGACAAACATCTCAAGAAACTACTGAAAATTCCTATCTATCCGTCCCGCACTGTGAAACAGCCCTGGGGATGGGATTTAATCCCCAGCTTGGCTCCTACCCCAGAATTTGCCAACAGCGAGGTGAATTTCATTTCAGAATCACAGCAAGAGCCACAGCTTAATGTTTCTCATGGAAGGTATCAGTGTTAGTGTTGTTGCTATGGTTATTTCATAGGAGCCTAAGACACAATATGTACATTGAAAGAAAATATAGAAATATCACTTCAGAAACTGTGTGAGTTTTGTGTGCACAATGCATCATCCAGCAGCCTACGAAAGGCAAACTGAGAACAACACGCTGAGCACGGCGCTGAGCACAAAGTTCGTGCCCGCGCTGCCCCTTGGGTGTTGGGTCATGCACAGCTCCCCGAGCTGTTACGGAGAGCTCTGAGGGGGCAAGATGTGATTTTTAATTTTTTTTCCCCCATGTTCTGTTGTTTCTTTGTGAAACGTTTGCTTTCTGGGTGATAACTCCAAGAGCCCTGGAAAGTTTTATCCAGGGCAATAAAACATAGCAAATAAAGACTATGCTTGTCCAGGATGAAATTTTAGGTGAGTGTTTTTGTTAAACTCTGCGTGGTTTTTGGGTGACACCAGTGGCGTTTTTTGTGAGCAGCTGCATCAGCTGAATCACTGCGAACAGCAAGGGAGCCCAGGAATCACAGCTCACCGAGCTCTGCGTCTGCCTTATTAACTGACGGGTGCTGCTGTCACAGTTCACTTAGCGCTACTGCTGCAGCGCTACGGAGATGGGGACTCTCATTACTTGGCACGAATCCTGCTACCTGCTGGCAGTTAGCGAGTTTAAACCTTGTTTTCTGAAGGGGTCCTGCAAGAGCATGTCAGAGAAGCTCAATAGCCCAGCTCAAGCCCTCCGCATCCGGAGGAAGCACCAAGCGGGGGGCTCGGTGCCACGGGGCTGTTCCCTGCTGCCCCCCGGGCAGGCCCTGGGGCACCCCACGCTTTACCCAGCTGTTGCTGAACTCCCTTTTCCGCTGATCTTTTCACCCGTGTTCTGGACTCTCAGGAGGGGGGAAGCTTTTTCCAGTGAGTCCTTTTAAAGTAGGACTTCCCAGGACTTCTTACCTTCCTGTGCCCATATGACACGGCACCTCCCAGGCTTTTTGTGGCCATCTCCTGGTTTGCCCCAAGGTTGCCATCGCTCACATTTCCGCTCTCAAAGGAAACTTTCCAGTCGCTGGGAGAAGCTCGTCCACTGCACCTTACAACGGCATCCCACGCACATCCTCAGCTCGTGCTAAAAACTTGTGCTACAGCACCAAAGGGTGAAGGATGCTGGGTTTCGCAACCTTTGGGAAAACGTCTCTTAAACTTCTGAAGATATCTGAGCGGAAAGGGGCCGCTGCATTTCTGCAGTGGAAAACAAAAAGTCCATACTGACATCCCCCTTTCCACAGGGAAGAAATAATATTTTAATAAAGTGGAACACGTGGTAGTTTGAGAGTCGTTCACTAAAAGTCGATGAGGAGTGAGGAACAGTAAAAAGGCAAATGACAGCTGCTCTTAATAATTAAATGAGGTGATGCTTATTCATTAGAGACGCTTTTAACATTTTGAAATACTCACGGTGATGTTTTTCAACTGGAAGCAGACCCTGCTCTACACAGAGACCGGGCAGTGCCCGCGCCCAGCGGCAGCCTGCTTTAAATTCCCATATTCAAATAACTGCTGGCTGCCAAGTGACGCGCCTCAGGGGTCGGGTATTCACCGGCTTCTGCTGCCGCTCAGGGCGCTCTGCCCTCTCCTCCCCGTGCAGATGCTGCGATGTACACCAGGGGTGCGGGGACGTGGCCGAGTGCGGTCCAGTGGCCTGGGAGCGAGGACCTCCCCTCCTTTCTCTCCTGTTCCTTCTCACTGTGCAAATGGGGGAAAAAAAGAATCAGTTCTTAGTTTCCTTTCTTGGGTCTGTCTTATCCTCCCCCAGGAAGGCAGCGGGAGCACGTCCTGGCCGCCGCCAGCGACCCGGGCCCCCCGCCTCGTCCCCGGGCAGAAGCTCAGCTCGTGCTGTCGCCAGGGCAGACCACGAGCAGCCCTGACCCCAGCAGCCGTGGCTGCGTTTAAGCCACTGACACCCAGCCCCTGGTTTTCCCCCACCAGCCAAGCCCAAGCCTTGGGCTCTCCTCAGAAGACGTTCCTTCCAGCCCTGGCGCCGGCCCTGCTGCCCCGCTCTGGACCTTCTGACCCTTCCGAACAGCGGGGCCCAGACCGCACGCAGCACGGCGAGGCCGCCCCAGTGCTCAATCCTTCTTATTCAGAGCAGTTTGTTTGGGTTTCTTTTGCTACGAGCACAGAGCTTCCCTGTGAATTTCAGGCCTGAGGACCAGAGAGTAACCACCCCGGCTGGTCCGTGCCGGAGCCCCTGTCGCCATCGCAGCACGCACCGGCCACCAGCACCGAGTTTTGAAGGACTACCCAGAACCATCGGGGCTCAAAACGCTCACAGCTTTATTCCTGCAAAGGGCTTGTGACTACTCAACCCAGAGTCGGGACGGGTTAGTAATAAATATTTTTCCCATCTTTTGTCTGTCTTCTCCAAGTAAGAGACGTCCCTTGCTCCAGCTCAGCCAGGGAAGCTGGGAGGAGAAGTCTGGCCTCTCCGGTCTTGGTGCAATTTTTAGGACGGGTGGTACGATGGAGAAAGGGACATGGCCGGCCAGGCCAGGAGGTCCTTGCAGTTTGTGGTCCCCAGTGCCCAGCCACTGCTCCACGCTGCTTGCGAAATCATGCAGCAATTCTGGTTTCTTTCTGCTTTTAGTGTCTCCTTTCCCTCTCTTTTTTTTCCCTCTCTCATGTACTAAATCTTTCCTTTGTTCTGTATCCTTTTTTTTTTTACCTGCCTCCCAAGCGNTATCCAGAGCAGTTTGTTCGGGTTTCTTTTGCTACGAGCACAGAGCTTCCCTGTGAATTTCAGGCCTGAGGACCAGAGAGTAACCACCCCGGCTGGTCCGTGCCGGAGCCCCTGTCGCCATCGCAGCACGCACCGGCCGCCAGCACCGAGTTTTGAAGGACTACCCAGAACCATCGGGGCTCAAAACGCTCACAGCTTTATTCCTGCAAAGGGCTTGTGACTACTCAACCCAGAGTCGGGACGGGTTAGTAATAAATATTTTTCCCATCTTTTGTCTGTCTTCTCCAAGTAAGAGACGTCCCTTGCTCCAGCTCAGCCAGGGAAGCTGGGAGGAGAAGTCTGGCCTCTCCGGTCTTGGTGCAATTTTTAGGACGGGTGGTACGATGGAGAAAGGGACATGGCCGGCCAGGCCAGGAGGTCCTTGCAGTTTGTGGTCCCCAGTGCCCAGCCACTGCTCCACGCTGCTTGCGAAATCATGCAGCAATTCTGGTTTCTTTCTGCTTTTAGTGTCTCCTTTCCCTCTCTTTTTTTTCCCTCTCTCATGTACTAAATCTTTCCTTTGTTCTGTATCCTTTTTTTTTTTACCTGCCTCCCAAGCGTAGCTAAATTAAACTGTGTTTTTGCCAGGACCGTAAACAAAATCTTCCCTCTTAGTCTGAGTCAATTCCGTTGTTTAAATGGAACTCTTTTACGGCACTTAGTAATTACGGAGAATGATTTCATTCTTCAGTCAGTGACTGCTACAGACCCGATGAAGTATTTTGTGGCCTTTTGTTCAGTGCCAGTGCAGGTTTATTTCCTGAATTAATATATTTATAATAAGAACAAAAAGAAATTCTCAACGGACTAAACTTGCCCAGCTGAGCGCCGTCTGAGGCTGCCGCCGCCGATCCGCCGTGCGTTCCTGCTCCCCTCTGGGCCGGCGCTGGCCTTCAGCTGCTGGCCCTGCAGCTCCAGAAGCAGCAAGGGGAGCGGTGGGACAGAGCCGGGCAGAAGGAGCAGCACCTTCTGAAGGGCAAGTTGCTACGGACTGACCCTTACCTCTGCTGGGAGGCTTTGCTATAAATTACCTGGTGAAACTCTGTATGGATAGATGTCCAAGTCCTTCCTTCAAACGCACGTCAGAGCGGGTTCGTTTCTGTTGCTCTGCAAAGCCCCTGTGCCATGGCACGTTACGGGCTGAGAAGGGCCAGTGACTCGGGACAGCATGAGCAACGACGGAGACCTGGGTCCCGCTCCCTTTGCTCGTCGTCAGATGGGAAACCCCGAAAGCAAATCACCCTGTCTGTGGGCGCCACGTCCCCTGCACATATACCCGCTCCGTGGACCAGCTGCAGCTGTGGGCTCGCAGGGAGCGTGCTTGAGAGGCTCTGCTCCCACTGCACTGAGTAAAGAGGGTGCTACCGTGATACAAGTCAAAAGCCAGCCGTAAAACCCCGGAGCAGCAACACCGATTCCCGAGGAGAAACAGGGAGACGCCCTTTGATGGCCACCGAATCCAGCTAACTCACCTCCGCCCTCGGCTCACAGGTCTGTGTCGGCCGTCGGCACGTTTACAGTGGAGCAAATGGTCTGCGAGGCAGGTCCCTTCCTGTACCTGGCCTGCTCCATCCACGCCTCGCGGCAGGACGTCACCACGGGCGGCAGCACGTTGTCCTGAGCCCGGGGCACCTTCTGGCACATGCAGAGCAGGGACTTGAGCTCCGAGCGGAAGCCGTCGTTCAGCCAGCAGTAGATGAAAGGGTTGTAGCAGGTGCTGCTCATGGCGAACCAGTGCAGGGCGAAATAGAGGGAGTTCTTCGTCTTGATGCCGAGACTGGAGATGAGCACCACGTAGCAGTTGAGAGGGAACCAGCAGACAGCAAAGACCACCACCACCAGCATCAGCATCTTGATGCTCTTCTTCTTGTTCTTGTGGTGGGTGATATACTGCTGCGTGGTGACGTCTCCGATGGCGTTGCGGAGCCACAGCTTCTTGGCCAGGCGTGTGTAGGTGACAGTGATGATTAGCAGAGGCAGGAGGTAAAGAAGGAGAAAGGTGGACAGGTCCAGATACTTCCAGACCAGCTCTGCGGGCTCGGGAAAATCAGGGAGGCACAAACTCCGGACAGTGGCTTCCCTTGAAAAACAAAGAAATACACATATAGCATAAGAAGTACATATACAGCACGTGGCCAGCGCTGTGCGAAGGGATGCTGCTAATTTGGCAAGCCGCAGCGGGGATTCCACACCACCCCCATCCACCTCCTCAGAGTTGTAGTACGGACAGAGGAGGGCCACATATCGCTCAGCTCAACAAAAGAAAGCTCAGTCAAACCTCTGTTGCCCAAGAAGCGTTCTCATGGTGTTGCCTGTGTCTGCCTCACCAAGGACAAGCCTGGCTACTGTGCATTGTTATCTCCTTTCCCCTTAAATGGTTGTGTCGTCTGATGAAAGACATTCTTAGAAAGACAAACTGGAGTTTCCTTTTAGAAGCTGCGGTTGATTTTAATTGAACGAGTCCCTCGCATGTCCCTTAACACGGCAAAGGTCGCCACGATGGCCCAGTCTTACAAAAGGGGCTACCGTGAAGGCAGCACTGACCTGGCGGCGTCTGCCCCTTCCCCGTGCGCACGGGCACAGACACGGCAGCGCCGGGCTCCTCTTCCCTAAAAACCCAGTGCAGGGGGGAAGAGGGCAGTGGGCGAGACCCACCTAACTCCCGCTTTTCTCCAGTCCCACAGGCGATTCCTACGCCCCCGGGAAAGGACACGTTACGCCCAGGTTTCCCTGAACGTGCCCACCCAGAAATCTGGCCCGGGATGCGTTACTCCTCTTGCTCACGGGTTGCGCGAGCTGTCGTCTGGCCAAGCACAACCGACCCGATCTTCCCGGGACTCGGCAGGGCCACAGCGTGCACTGTGATCACTGCTGCAGCACGCTTGCCGTAGCTCTGAATCACCTTTGCCAGGCTGGAGGCCACCTGAACGCCTCCCCAGCTCCACCGCGCCTGCACAGACAGCACTCCTTCCTTCCCGTACCAACCATCCCGTCCCTGCCAGCTTTTCGGGAGACCGGCTGTTCAAATCTTATTGCGACGTCTCACAACAGGCACAAGGACCAGGAAACCCGGTTGCTTAACTCAAGTCTAACTTAAGCTCGACAGTTTAACTTCTGTCGGTCAGCTAACAAAAGAACTGAGTCCAGCTGTGTGCGGTAGCTCATTTCAGCAGCACTTCAGCAGCCTGCCCCGTTCAGCCACGGACCCAGGCTCTGTTCGCCTTTCCTGGCTCTCAGCTGACGCACCCCAGCACCCTCCGGAGCTCACCGCGCGTCCCCTCCGCATCCCGCGGCAGGCAACGGCAAGTGATGAAACATTAGGAGAAAGGAGCACTCGCACATTTCCTTCCGGTGGATGTTTTCTCCTTTTCTTCCCCCTCTTTTATTTTCTCTTATTCCATCTTGCCCTTCTGGCTTCAACTCTTGTCCTTGGCTCACTTGTATTCAGCATAGGCTTCAGTCTCCATCGAGCTGTATTGTTTGTTGCAGTATTGATTAATATCTTTAATATCCTGTTTTCAGCCTCTGGAGCTGGCTTTTGTGCCTCAAATAGAAGGGTGCTTGAAAACAGACAGCTGCGAGCAGGGCCCGCGCGGCTGTCGGGGGGACGGCAAAGGGTGTGGGAGCAGAGCTCCGCTGAGTGCTGCCGTGGACGACTCCGGAGACACCGCTCGAGAGGGGAACTCATGCAGAAGGGAAAAACATCCTTTCTGAACTGTGCTCCTCATGTTTTCCTCCCCAGGATCCGTCTCACCGCTGGCATGGGCAAGGCCAGCTCCTGCCTGCCACCGGGCGCCTGCCAAAGCAGCCAGAGATCTCCAGGGGAAGGAGGCAAGCGCAGTGCCCAAGGTGACACCGCAGCACAGGGTCAGACCCACCATGGCCAAAGAGCAAAGCCATAGGGAAAGAGCCGAATCGACGGGGGACAAGCGGGGCAGGCGCCCCCACCGCGCCCCAGAAGTCGGCCATCTGGGGAACGCCTCGAGCTTGGGACGGTGTCGGGGCTGCAGCCGTCGGCGCTGGAGCGCAGCCGAGGCCCAGCAAGGGTGATGCTTCGGTGCTTGTGGAGCCTAAAAGAGCATTTGAACAGAGCAGGCAGCAAAGTGAGCCCGCAGGGAATCCAAAAGCCATCTGCTGCCCTTGTGTCCCCTCCCGTCTCACCACCTAACGGAGGGGCGCAGAGCTGTGGAAGAGGCTCGCCATTATTCCAGGGAAGAGGCCGGTAGGGAGCAAGAGCAGACTGGGTGCTGTGCTTTGGTAAACTCTGGTACGGCCGTGGACGTGGCCACGCTCCAGCGCGCTGCAGCCGGAGAGGTTTGGTGCTGGTGGAGCCCACGCTCTCCTGGCCCCAGACCCCCAAGAGCTCCCTGGGCGACTTCTCAGGAGCCCCTGGCCCTCCAGGAGCTATTACGAGCAACATTACGACTGCAATTTTTATTCAGTGGAAAGCAGGGATGAGAATAGCACGTCCTGGAAGTCCTTATTTGCTGAGCTGCCTCGTGCCGATGCGAGGCTGGGTTTCCTCCGGCCGTGCCAGAGGATGAGCAGGGACAGGTGCCGCGAAACAGACAGCGGCGTTTGTTCATTCATAAGCGATTTGTTCAGTAACACCCTGAACGCAGCTGCGGAGCAATGCGGGTACAGCAGTAACCCAGCACGTTGTTTACAAAGTCTAAGCAGTCGAAGATATTACGGCCCCAGCGGACACAGCTCTCAGTCAAAGCAATCACAAGCACGAGCAAGGGAGAGCTGCGACGCCCCACATTACACTCCCAGTTTGTGCAACCGCTCGTATACAAACAGCAAGAAAAAGCCATGCGGGCAGTCAAACACCCTCCCTGCCACGCCGATGGGAGGGAGGTGGTTGTGCTGTAGGACAGAGGTGTTTGTCCTTCACGCTAAAGCTCAATATCTACGATAGAAACCTTTCTCCTTCTGCCTATCACTGCCCCCTTACCCTGCTACCTGGGTCTCTGCTCTCAGGTTGAGGACACCGTTCCCTGTAAGATTATCGCCTTGGCCTCGAGTCTGGCCTTCCTGCACCAGCAGTGCGACACAGACCCAGCAGTTTGTGTAGCATTATGGGCTGTTTTCTAGCCAGGAGGAGTCACAGCAATGCCACAGGCTGGTGGGGACAAGAGGGCCACAAGAGGTTGGGTACCACGGAGGCACAAAAGACTGCAGGGGCAAACCCCGCCAACACTTGTGGTTCTTTGTTTCCCCCTGGTAGAGAGGGTGACTTCCCAGCAACGAACGCCATCGCTAGACCAGCTAGAAGCAGGGNCACAACAGGTTGGGTACCACGGAGGCACAAAAGACTGCAGGGGCAAACCCCGCCAACACTTGTGGTTCTTTGTTTCCCCCTGGTAGAGAGGGTGACTTCCCAGCAACGAACGCCATCGCTAGACCAGCTAGAAGCAGGGGAAGACAAGCTTCTTTTCTTTTCTTTTCCTTTCTTCCCCTCTAGATCAGAACCTTCACTTTCTTCTGATGCATCAGCAGTCCTCAAGTGGACGTGAAATTCCACTTCATCTCCCTTTAATAGCTTCAGTTGTTGTGCTCAGCCAAGCAAAGAGCTCTGGAGCTTCCCTGCTGGGAAGGCAAAGCAGCACACTGCGGCGCGGCAGCTTCGGTTCCCTGTCGAAGCACCGTTCCTCTCTCCAGCCCTTCACTGCGGAGGAGAAGGTGGGGGTTTCTCTTTTGCTTTCCACGTTTGCGTAACATCGGGCAGAGGCGCCTTGAGCTCTGAGGAAGGCTGGTCCTTTTTCATAAATCCAGATGGATGAAGCGCAAGGAAGCTAAAATGTGTGAATCAGCGTACAAAGTGATCCGGGGTTCACGGCCCTCTGAATCGCAAAGGTTCTCGCTAATGTCAGTACCAGACGTCTACACCATGAGTTTCATTTTCTTTCTTTTTCAAACTACAGCTTTGGCTCTCTCTTTCCTCCTTGCCCGAGCAAGATGGCTAGACATGGTCTTATTAGGTCTAAGGAGCTGAGCGAGTATGAGGAGGGAAGAGGGAAGGCCCTTGGGAGAAAACGGCCTTCCCGGGACAGAGCCCCTCCTGACGGCACCGTGACGCCGGAGCAGGTTTGTCTCGCGGAGCTGCCGTGCCCGCCAGGCCGCCACCAGCACGCGGTTGTGGAGTGGAGACTCACCCTGCCTCGTCCGGGTGTTTGGACGATGGCGAAAGCAAACCCAGGTCCTGAGCACATGCGTGCCCTGCAGTGAGCCGGGCAGCCCTTCCAGCGGGCCGAGCCTCTGCCCTGGGAAGCGAGATTTCACCCGTGCAGGAACTCCCAGCCACTCCACTGTGTCCATCCCCAAGCCTGGGAGCCCTTCCGGCAGCTCTCACCGCCGAGAGTCACCGCCGCAGAGGGCTACCGGAGCTCTTCACACTTGCTTGGAAGCAGAAATCACTCACCTGTAGTTATACTGGAAAAGCTTCTGATAGATGGCATGCGGCAGGGAGAAGCAGGTTGCCATCAGCCAGATCACAGAGATGCTCAGCGCCCCCTTCGTTAGTGACATCCTCTGCTTCAGCGGGTTCAGGATGACCTGCAACAGAGACTTCACCCTGACTCTTATCGCACAGGACAGCAAAGTCCCTTCACCAACGCACACAGCAGAGGCTTTTCTTGACGTGATCTAATGCTGTTAAGAAAATGACGGCTGCGACTAGGAAAACGTCCTGCTTATTAGAGTGACCTGGAAAATGAGAAACATTGAACTTTTCAGTCTGCTCAGAAGCCATTTCAAAAAAACGTTTTCCTCTGTTTTGTTCTGTGAGGACCGTTTTCCTTAAATTGTGGGTTACGTTACGTAGGGAAAAAAGATATCTACACACGTCTCTTCACTTACGGGTACGTTTGTTTATTCTATACGCGTTACGTAAAGAAATGTCTCCCGTTCGAGCTGAACCTATGAAGCTGAGCCCTCCTCCCCTCTTTTGAGGCATTAACGCATCTTTAACAACATTTTCTCTGCTAGATGAAAAGGTAAAGAGCTCATACAACCTGCGAGTGTGGAAGATGCTGTTTGACGGACAACACGGGGCAGGACAGCGACCGCTAGATAAGCGCACGGCCTGGGCTGCCCGCCTGCCCGCCCTGGTGACGCAGCGAGCGTTTGCCACAGTGCGCAGCTGGCAGAGCCCGGCCGCGGGCAGGCGGTGGGCACAGCCCCCTCGCAGCTCGGAAGTCTCCTCTCAGTATTTCCAACACAGATTTCCCACTCCGCCGCTCCCCTTTACACTGGGCCAGCGCTGGTCCCATAGTTACACCGTGGGATTCAGTCTCAGAATTTCTTTTTACCCCAACTGTCCCGCAACTTGATGATGCAGCAAACGCCCAATGGGAAAAGAAGAGCAAAAGAACAAACAGGCAACTAAATCAGGATTTAAGCTCAGGATGCTACACACCGGTGTTCTATAGGGTTTGGGTGGCAAACTCGAAAGCTTGGAGAAGTTCCCTGTACAGCTGAAGTAACGCTTTGCGCTCAGCAATGGCTCTGCTGACTTTCAAGGCCCCCCCATGTAAATCAAAGCCTCCCGAATCCACCTGCCCTGCCGTACCTGGGGGCTAGGATGGACCTGGCTCTTTTCAAATCACTTGAAAAAGGTGTCCTCACCCTTTTCCACTGAAAGTCTGGGAGCGTCCTGTGAAAGCTGTGATGCCACATTTTGGTTTTTCCCTCCTGCCCCGTACCTGGGAGCCTACAGAATTCCATCGAGCCTTCCTACCCCTGACACGAGGGGCGTCTTTGAATTTAGCTCTCTGGCCTTCTCCCTCAATACGGGTTTAATCCCCACAATCCGGCCACCTTGAACCCACGGCTCGACTGACATCGGCAGGGGCTCGGGAAGAGCCTTGCTGGNCCACTTGAAAAAGGTGTCCTCACCCTTTTCCACTGCAAGTCTGGGAGCATCCTGTGAAAGCTGTGATGCCACATTTTGGTTTTTCCCTCCTGCCCCGTACCTGGGAGCCTACAGAATTCCATCGAGCCTTCCTACCCCTGACACGAGGGGCGTCTTTGAATTTAGCTCTCTGGCCTTCTCCCTCAATACGGGTTTAATCCCCACAATCCGGCCACCTTGAACCCACGGCTCGACTGACATCGGCAGGGGCTCGGGAAGAGCCTTGCTGGGGAACGGCGAGCGGGCGGGGGGCGTTTTACCTGGTGCCTGTCCAGGGCGATGGCAGTCAGGGTCAGCGTGGAGACGTGGAGGGAGCAGTACTGCACAAAGCGGCTGATGTGGCACATGGCCTTTCCAAAGATCCACGTGCTGTTCACAAACCGAACCTGACAGGAAAAACACAGGTCATCAGTCGGCAAATGCACGGAAAACAAATCCACAGGGAGACCCTCTGGATTGCACCTGAGCTGGCATGCGGGCTTTGGCTGGATGGACGGGCAGCTCCACCTGAAACCCAAGGAAAGTTTATCTATGCTGGATTTGAAACGCCTGTACATAAGAGTTTATAAATTCAAAACCCACAACTTAAATGAGTGGGGCTGTTGCAGCCCCCCCCGGCTGGTTCCTATAAACGCCGTTTGTGAACACCAGTAATAACTTTTTGATTATTCCAACAACTATTTTTGGAAAAAGTGGACCAAGTTTTGGTCACACAAACCCTCCCTCAGGTCTGCAGAGCTTTCACTGAAGACTTTACCCAACTGGCAGATCTGAAACGCTTGACTACGTTCTTCCAGTCACTCGAGTGTGACTGGCGTTCGAGTTGGTTTGACCCACTGAGTTCTAAGTGTGACTCTCCAGGGCTCTCCTGCGTGCACGTTAAAAGTACAAGGTCATCCAGGCACTTACTCTGTATTCCCCAAGAAGCCCTTGCTGTGGTCTGGAGGCACACCTGGAGAGACTTTAGAGTCTTTTAGGCAATACAGAGTCTAACAGTGCAAAGGGAGCCCACAGGTTGCTGAACTGCCTGGCAGAGTTGTCTATCAGACTTGGTCATGCTGGGTTCGCGCCTCAGTCCTAGAAGGGCGTGCACAGAGAGGGTGCGACTAGCAGGCATGGCCGTTCTTGTGAGAGACTCCCCTGCTGGCCAAAGGGACAGCACAGTGGGCCACTTACCAGGGTAAAAGGCGTGTTGAGCAGCGTGATCATAATGTCAGACACCGCCAGGTTGACGATGAAAAGGCTGGTGGCTGAGTGCATCCTCTTGTTCTTCAGCACGACGTGGCACACCAGCATGTTCCCAAAGAGAGACATGATGATAATGACCGAGTACGCCACAATCAGGAGAGCTTTCACTGTTGGTTTCTGGGATTCCGGCTCGTATCTAGCCAGCTCTGCAAATTTCTCCCACTCAACAATGCGGCTGTCTGTCCAGTTGAAGGCAGTTCTGTTGGTTGCTTGGTAGATTGACAAGAGTTTGGCCAAGGAAGAGTAATGATCAAACTCCTCAAGAAACTCCATCATCTGTGACCCGTGTGACTGAAGCAGCAAGCGAGGCATGGCGGGCTAACCTGAATCTTCATTCAGCTCAAGGCCGCTGGGATCACAGCTCCAGCTGACGTAGCACGTGATCCATCAGCTTCAACTGCTCGGCTCTCTAGGAAGCTGGTGAAGATGCAGCTGCCATTACAAGCACCTTAAAACGCAAAGCTGGGGAGAGCCGCTAAGGTGCGACGGGTTCCCCGGGGGCAGAGGCGGCACTGGGGAGCAGTTCCAACGGGCACATTGGAAAGGGGCTGGTCTGGGACCGCATGCTCTCACCCCCTTCATATATCAAGAAGAGCAATAGCTCCAGAGGTGGGCTGCAAAGAAGATCTAGTTATTACGTGTAGGAACACCTCAGGCGGGGGTTGAAGTTGTTTTAATCCCACATCAGCTTTTTCTTCTTTGTTCTCGCTTGAGTCCATTTTTCCTCCAAGCTCCAGAGAAGGCTGCGTTGTTGGTGCTTCCATCCTCTACTTCAAAACTCCCGGTTCTTTTCTGTTGAAATGTAAAGGCAGAGCCGGAGGGGGGGGGGGTCATTTTTAAAAGCACAGGTAGCTTTTGTCTGCATCTAACACCGGCAATTATCCTAAAGCAATTCAGAACCCAGAAATCGCATCAGCAGTTGACCTCAGTCTATCTCATATCTTCTCCTCCAAACAACGACTGAATTCTGCTTCAAGTGTTTCAGTTGCAGCGAGAAAATCATCTTTCCTGCAAAAGGCAAGACTTAGCAGTGAAGAGGCACGAAACTCACAGCGGAGCCACTCACACCATATACAAACCAATGAATGCACAGCATTAAATACACAAGAACCACCCCCTGGAGACAACAATCTCTGCTTCCTCACCTTTATACCGATACCCATTTTTAGATATTTCTAAACAGATTTTTTAGATTGCATTGATCTATTGACGTTAGGTGGAACTATTAACTATGCACACCGGTATTTAAGGGTATGCTACACACAGGAGGAGAAAGTCATTCAGAAGCTCTGCCGGGCTCACCGAGAGCGTGCCTGGTTTGTTGCCATGATGCCATTCCCGTCAAGCCCCGTGGCTGTGTGCACAAATCGATGGACCTCACACAGTGCGAGGGATTAATAAGCAGAGCTTTCAGAGGGCTAAAAAGCTCCCCGGCACCTCCCACACAGCAGACTGGCTGGCTACCCGGGGCAGCCAGCTCGCTGCATGGCAGGTGGTGGCCTGAAGCAGACCCCAAACGAACACACCGCTCAGCCACGCCGGTGGCCGCGGCTGCAAACACCATCAAGCAAGAGTCGGAGATCGACTGTCGTCTGCTGGAAATAAGGCACAGGGGACCAAGTGTGTCTGTACCCGTGCTTTCCCATAACACAACCCGCTTTGGCTTGTCTGCTTGCTCCGGGGAGTGTCTGCAATACAGCAGGACCTACAAGAGGATGCCCCTCAAAAGCAAGTGGGTGTTAAAGCGACTCAGTGGGGTGCAAGGAGGGAGGAATCATCCGGGAGATGGAGAGAAGAACAAACCTTGAAAATAGGCAATGGTTGTTTCCTGAGCAAATTTATGAAGGAAAGAAGGCTGGGTAGGACACAGAGCACGGCAAACGCTCGAGGATTCTGCTAGAGCAAAGCAGCTGTAATGCAGCAGGCATTCAGCTCCTTGTCGTTCTCCCAGCACCGATAGTGTTGGAAGCATCAGGACCAGCGCTCAGGGCTCATTGCAGCGAAACATCTCCGAGACTAGGAGCTTGGCACGAGTCCGCAAGGACTTACTGCTTTCACAGGTAAAGAGAGAATCCAGAACCGCATCCCTCTGGGCTTCTGGGGCGGGAGAGCAGCTGGGCACTGAGGGCCTCATCAGACCTGCGAGGCTCGTCCCGCGCCTGGGTAAGGCGCGCAGGACTCCCCACCTCTTCCTTGTCCGCTGTGGTACCTACTGACGACGTCATTCTTCGCGGTGCACGGCAGCTCCCCATGGGCAGTGACAGGGAGCTGCACTGAGCTGTGAAGGTAACGCAGTGTGTGTGTGTGAGAAAGAAATACAATTTCAGTCAGCTTCAGCTGAACCACTCTGAAGAAGCGCGGCTGGGGCATTCACGCTGCACTGAAATGCCGTCACTGAGCTCGAGAGAGGACACCGTGGTGCGACAGCTGAAACCACCTATTGCCTTCCCTGCATCCATTTACACCAGGCTCTCGTGCGGAAACTTGTCTCTGCTGCCGTGAGATGAGGCCGAGTTTCAAGGAACTGCTGTAACCAGACCTGCAGCCCACATGCTTCAGCCTCGTGGGCAGCAAGGAGAAACCTTGCACAGAGTATTCGATTCTAAAAGGCCAAACAGGTTTTCTCAAGTGCCCGTGGGATTGAGAAGCCCGTTTCTCAAGGACTACCCGTAGGACCTGCGCTCTCGAGTAGCTCCCAGTGATCGGGGAACCACGGCCTTAACACGGACGATGAACGGGGACGTCTCCTCTTCCTTGCTACACAGAACGGTTTCTCTTGTGCCTGTGTCCGGGACCCCGTACAATCCCATCAAAAAGCTGATCCGTCCGAAAATCAAATAAACGGCGTTTTCAGCTGGATGGGTCTCCGGAGCTGACCCACGGCACGGCGGAGCCCTGTTCTTGCCTCTAGGAAGGAACGCTCGGGGAGAACGGAAGAGCCTGAGGGGACGGAGCTATGACCCGATTTCCTAACACGGCGTTTCTCCCCAGACCTTTCCGCGCCCGGCG
>VZSC01001193.1:9553-23456 GCA_013398225.1 Steatornis caripensis
AAAAAAAAAAAAAAAGAAAGAAGGACCGCAGCGTCAGCCCTCGCTGGCTTGGGCGCAGCCGCCCACGGCGTGAAAATGGGGACTGTCCCCATCCCAGACCACCTCCCGCGGAGCAGGGCCACACGCCTGCAGACATCCACAGAGCAAGCCTGGATCAAAGCTCCTGAACGAATCCGCTTTATACCATCAGACAAGCAAGCTAGGACCCGAAGCTGAGCAACTTCCGTAGGACAGGCGACGGGGAGCTGAGCCGCCAAACCATTCTGGTTCCAGCCAGAGACTTCAGCTTGGGCATTGCATGGTTTGGGGTAGCATTGCCACTGATTGTCATTGATTTGTTGTTAATTTGAGCTGATTTGGGGGGGTTTATGGCAAAAATGATCATAGCTAAATAATCAAATAGAATTTTATACGAATGTTAGTTTTAGAAGAACTTAGAGAATAATTATGTAAGTAACTATGGAGCACTGTGTAACCGTGTAACCAGCTCCGCTTCCATGACCGCACCTGCAGAGTCTCGGATAACTTGAAACAATCTAACTTGAAACAACATTATATTCTTTTTACATGTCAAAAGGCAAGATTCATGGAAATCAGAGAAAGTGAACTGTAACAACCTGCCTATCTCTGCCAAGTTACGAAGAAACTAGGTGAAAAGTAATTCGGGCTGTGGGAGATCGCGACCACCGACCCATGGACCACCGACTCCTGTTGCACCCCAGACTCATTTTAGGACTCTAGTGCGCATGATCGGATGGAGGCGTGGATATTAAAATGATTTACGGGAATTAACATGTTTATGTATGAACCCTTGATTAATATGCATTATTGTATTCATATAACCAGCACGTAATATGAACAAGGCGTGCGTTGTTGGCGAAACGATTCCCCTACGCACCCAGCGCTGCTAATAAAGAAGCGTCTGCTTATCTACATCACATTGGTGTGGATAAGTTCTTTAGACCGCTTTTTCGGTAACAGCATTGCAGCATCTTCCAGCTCTGGGACACAGGGGAAAAAACCAAACCAAACCAAAAACAACCCACAAAAACTAAAAACTTGTTATAGAGGGGGAATAAAAAGCCCCAACAAATGCCAAACCCCAACAACAGGTCACTCCCTCGCGCAAATCGTCCAGCTCCTGCCCTCTCCCGCCGTCCCACCGCTCCTGTGCCAGGCGCTGACCCCGTCCCCCTGCCCGGGGAGCTCCTCACCCCTTTCACAAGGGCTGGAGACAGGCAAAGCATATTTCAACTTTTCGGTCTCCATCAGCAACACGTGTTAACTGTTCAAAGACCCACAGAGAGCCCAAGCCACCCAGCTCAAAGGGACCACAGGGCCGCAAACGAATCACCTTGTGGCGGATTATTCCACACTCTGCAACGCAGCGCACCGCAAAGAGGGAGAAATTCCCAACATTTCCCAGGCTTTCCTCCCGAAACGCTCGGCACCGCTCGCCCCAGCGCAGGGCCAGGCAGCGAGTCAGTGGAAGGGAGACGGTGAGGAAGAGGAGGGCAGCCGGGAGACAGAATCGACGCGGGAGGCAAAGGTTGCAGCAATGCCAGATTTAAGGTGAAAAAAAAAAAAATAAAACCTAGCAGGGGAGAAAGGGATCAGGTTTGGAATTTGGGGGGAAATGTTAAAAACTGGGTTTGGAAAAGGGGGGGAAAAAAAAAAAGCGTCCGAACTTGCCGGAGGTACAGGAGAAGGGACTGCAGGTTCGATAGCCTACTTACACGACACCAATCCCCCCGGCTGACATAATAAGGAGCTTTATCTGCCCATCCAAGGTGGTGGCCCAGGAGCCAGCCAGGGTATCGGTGACATTCGTTGCCATGGGAACGCTATTACCAGGAAACGTGGCTCAAGGTGGAGAGGAAACCCCAGAGATTCATTAGCAACACGTTCCCACGGCAACCGCTCCAAACTCATTAATAATTCGCCTTCCCTCCCCACCCCCCCCCAAAAAAAAAAAAACCCATCCCACCTTCTTTCTGAGCGTGGGTGTGAAAATCCTCCGGGAAGGCTGATCAAAGCGGGGAGAAGACGCACACGCACGGGAGGAGGACACGGCGCTGCCCCCTCGCCATCGCCCCATCGCCCCCCGCCCCTCCTTGCCTCTTTAACCCACGACATCAAATACAAGCCAGCGGTTGTGAGGGTGGACGCACCCCATTTGCAGGGCAGCGGCACGCTAAGGGGTACGCTGTGGCCTGAGAGCGGCTGCAAAAGGTGAAAATAAGAAGATTTCTCCGTTAAAACTGAGAAAGCAAAAAGCAGGCGCGATGTGGCTCCAGTCCGGCCGCTTTCTCCCTCCTGCCTACCCCAACGGGTGCTGCCATGTCCCCCACGTCCCCTCTACCTCCTGCCATCAAGACCCACTTTCCGCTCGCTAAATTTGTTTGCCCCGGATTTGAGACTGCAATCCTCCTCTTGTCCTAAGGGCTGCAAAAAGCGTTACTACGCGCGCGCAAGAGTAGCAGAAGGTGGGAAATATGGGCGAAGTCAGAGCAGGGAGAACGAGCCCCAAACTCCAGCGCTGCTCCCTCCCTGCCGGCTTTCCCCGGAAACACGACATGCTACGCTCCCTCGCTCCTCAAAAATTACCTGTCTGGGCAGGGAATACTCCACCCAGCTTTGAGTTTTTATAGCACTTGCAGGAAATCTCGCTGTATCACGCACGTCCCAGTTCAGGTGTCAGTGAGACAAGTCAGCGTGAGCCTGACTTGGGAGGGGACAGGGAAGGAGATGCAAACGTTCAGAGGGCTTAGATAAAAACGTAGAAAATCCCTGTATTCTCTGTTGTCACAGCAAATTTACTGCGGACGAGGAAACACCTGTAGCGTAATGCTGCTGGGAGCTGCGAAAGGGAAGTGGAAAATTATCTGGACCAGAAAGAGCATCCCCATACAGGCACCTGCAGAATGCACACTACGGGGTCGGGCAGCGTAGCAGCCCTCTTTCTTTTCATAAATACTCTCTTTTTTTTCCAGCTGAGTTGATGTTTCCTTCATTTACACCTGTTGTTCCCTTTCGTGGAGCGACAAAAGGTTAAGGGACAGCAATACTTGATCCCTAAAGTACGAAAATCCCTGGGAGACCGTGTGCCCTCCGCACCTCGGTGCCTCTTTCGGTCTCCAAAACCCCAGGCAGACTTCAACACGTGGCGCCGAACTCCCAACGCGCCTGAAAAAGGGAGTTGAAAAGCATTTGCTTCTCTTTGTTTCGCGGCTATTCTGCAGGTGTTTTCTCAAAACGAGAGCTCCAGCGTTTCAAAACCTGTCCCAAATCCGCAGTTCAAACCAGAGCTACTATCAGACCTGGCCCTGTGATTTTTCCTATGGATTTCACTGAGACTGCTCACCGGACAATGACGTAGTAGTGTTTGTAGGATTAAGCGTTCTGGAGCCCTTTTATAACAATAGCTATTCCTCTCAAAGCCAACTAATATTGAATTAACTGTAATAATAGTATAATAATTGAACCAGCCTGGGGGGAGAACGTATGGCTTCCATTTTTTCATGTTTGCTTGCTTCACGTAAATGAGATACAATCTCTTACGATAAACTAATACGAATATCAAACAAATCAAACCATCCCCATGGTTTTTATCCTCTGCAGTTACAATAAAAAGTCCCAGGCAATATTAACCAAATACATTTCACATGCAAATATTAGATCCCAGCCTACTACCGTCAGACTTCCAGGAGAAGGTTTATTTCCTACACCTCCAGCCTAATCTCTCCGCTAGATGCCAAAGAGTAAAACTGATATTTTGGCCGAAGGAGCCTCCTGCATCAGAGAAACTGTCAGATAGGGCACATTAATACATTTGGGATATACATACAAACACGTATATACACACACACATATATGAGACCTTCTGTTTACACGAATAGCAAAGCGCGTTCAGCACACGAGACTGCTGATACCAGACAGAAATCTAATAAAATCTGATACAGTAAATATCCAGGTCTGTGGCTGTTTCTCTCTACTCGTTAATGCTAGGGCGACGCTTCCAAACTTTCCCCTCTGCAGCCTCTCCTCCGGACAAGGAGACCCCTTTCAGGAATCTCCGTGCTGCAGCAGCGGATGTACATCTAACACAGATCTGTTCCCAGGTTCCTAAGTTACAAATAAAATCCTCCAGCATTTTAAAATTCTCTGAACAGCAACAATCACAAACAGATTAACTGAACAATGATATATTAATAATGCAAAAGTACCCCCAAGCATCGCGCTAGGTGTTGCGCAGACTGGCAAGACAGCCCTTCCCCCAAAGAGCTCCGAATCTAAAATTGCTATTTCAATTTTCATAAATCTAGCCCCAGACATCACAAAACCTGGCATCATAACTGTTTTTCCTTGTAGCAATTAAACGACAAAGGCAAGAAGCTACTTCAGAGCGTCTCTTTGTTGCAACTGCTTGCGATGCTGCTGAAGTTCACCGTAACAGAGGGGCTGAAAAGAGAGCGCGAGCAGTCAGCAAATTACCAAGCTGCCAACAGGAAGGCCTTCATCTCGATATGTTCTTAAATCTGACTTTTTTTTTAATTCCGTCTGAACAGGACGGAGCTTTTTTCCCATCACGTGATGGGTCAAAAATACATATCCTTGTTCAAATGCAATTTGGACAGAAGGAGCAAAGGTCAGGGAATATGCTTTCATTATTCACCATAATAAGACTGTGAGACTTGCAGAAGAAGGATATTAATAGTACACTCAAGAGGGATTTGCTTGGCTCGCTGCTGCACGCAGCCCAGCTGTGCCACGTGAAGGGGCAGGAGGCACGGGCTGTGGGCACCCAGGGCCACCCAACATCGCGAGCGACGCTGCGCGCCACGGGGGATGCTCGGCAAAGCAAGAAGCCCCTGGTACCCGGCGGGATCGGACTTGCGGCATCCTTGCTAGGAAGCCCTGATCCTTCACAGGCAAACCACGCAGCCGTGACACCGCACTGCTGTAAGCCCTGGAGGCTGTCCCCGTCTCCCCTGCCACACATGCAGCGACGGGCAGCAACGACCCCTCAGGCCTCAAGGCCTTTAGAAGACGGCAGAGAAAGGTGAAACACTGCTGTCAACCAAGTCTCCGCATCTCTCTCAGCACCGATGTGCACGTGCTGTTGAGGCACACAACAAACGCCCCCTACGAGAACACGTCCTCCGGGAAAACCTGAGGTGTAGAACTGCACGATGCTTTTAGAACCACCTGTAGCTCTAACCTACAGTATTACCCCAATAGCGGCGCTTAATTCGCGTAACAATTGGAATTAAAAACAACTTATCCTGGGTAGGATTAGACTAAGGATTCTAAACGCTACGTGTTATGTCCTATTAAACACCGCTGTTGGGTTAATGGAGGTCTTTAGAAATCGTGGAGGCCTTGAAGAGCCCCTCTTTCCAGCATACCTGCGCTGCCATCGCCTCCGCTAGCACAGCCTTCCGATCGTGGAGGACCCGTGCCCTTCGGGTGCTCCCTCAAGGGTGGCGTTCGAGACACTTTGGCAAACTGCTAAGACACTTTGCACCATTTCTGCCCAAGCTGTGCTCTCTCCTACGAGATACAGACTTCCACTGCGAGGCCGTCGTTCTGGTGCCTATCGCTACAGCCAAAATTCCCTTTGAATAGGCAGGCTTTGAGAGAAAAGAAAAATCAAGGCATTTTAAGTCTTTGTATAAAACAGTAATTCCTTTCCTCAAGGACAGTATTTTATCTGCTGCATAACGAGATGAAGAAATCCCATCAGACTAAAGCAAGAGTTAAAAGCGCTGCAAAAACTGCTCCAGGTTCCCAAAAATCCCTCTGAATCTCTACAGCGTGGCTTCAGGAGATGGTTTCATCTTTCAGCACACAAAAGCCCTGCAGGCCCCTTTCGGTATATAAATGGCCTAAAAACACAGGGAAAGCCACGTCCCTCCTGAGCTCTCGCAAATCTGACTTCATTAACGACCTGTACGAGGAAGGTTTTCCGGAACACCAAAACAATGGGAAATAAGTGCGCGGAGACGAGGGGAAACGACGATTCCTTCTCTGTGTGCGGAGGAAAAACGGCTCCAGGGAAGGACAGTTCACCAAACTGTATTACTACCTTTAAGATTGCTTTAAATCTGAAGAAGTGCAACTGTTCCCACTTCTCTTTAAGCAAAGCCATGAATGCGTGCCACGGCCTCAGTTCAGCATCTGGCCGGTGTGAGGAAGCAAACCCAACTTGGACATCATCCAGAAGCGGGTTATGGACCTCTTGAAACAATCTTTCTGCAAGAACGGCAATAACGACATCACGAGCCCAAAACTCTCCAGTCGGAGACCGCGAGGTATTTAGCTCAAGCCTCACCGTACCCAATTTTCGGCAGCCCTGAACGTCTCTAAGTCAACGACTCCTGCAGACATCAAGGTGCTCAATGACCCTCAACCGAACCAGAGGCCAACTAGCCCTAGCCGGCTGAAACAGGCGCCTAAAAACCAGTCACTCCTATCAAAACCTCTCGCTTTAACGTCTGTCATTCACTTAGAGCTTTCAAAAGCCTTCAGCCTGCAAAACTGGCACAAACCCAGCCACCTTGCAAGGTCACCACCATGTCCTCCCTGCAGCGGCATGTCGTGTCTCATCCTGAGTCAGGCGTATACCCCACAATAAAATCTGTTTCTTCCTTCCTGAAAAGTACTGTTTCTTCCTCAGGCTACCACTTTAATACCAATAACGGAGTTACCACAGACTTTTAGCGGCTGAGTTTGGCCCGCTGAAGGGAACAGTCACGCCGTAGCTCTGCTTACGGCAAGCAAAGCTTCCTACTGCAACCCTGCCGTAACTCGGGTGCAGAGACATTCTTGGGATTTGCGTAAGCTAACTTCTCCTCCCACGCACTGGGACAAAAATCATGAGCTTTCGCGTCCTAAGTTGCACGTTTTGCTCAAGATGTGACTCTGAACCCGAAAGCTGGATGTGGTTTTTTCCCTCCCATTGATACATCGCTTGGTCTAAAGAAAGAGAGCGTTTCTCCCAACCTTGCCTTGCTTCTATCCTTGGACCACGACACCTGCATCCACATTTCCATTCGATAAACCAGCTCAGCTTTCTCAAAGCAAACAAGTATGCAGATCAATGTGCTAAAAAAAAAAATAAAAATACGGACTGAGAAACTCTAGATGCAACAGCAATTTAAAAAAACCCAAACCAACCAGAACCGCACAGCCACGACAAGCTCGGCAATTCAGCGAAGGTCGTGCGGGTTGGCCGACGTCCACCTCTGAAACGGCGTAAGTCCAAGGAAAATCAATGGTGCATTGTGCTGCTCTCGTGGAGGCGTCCACCAAAGAGGCTCGCGATGGACTCTAGGTGGGCGGGCTCCCACCGGCGTGGGGACGGCTTGGGGGATAGGGACAGGCGGACCCCTGCGAGGACAGGGGAGGAAGGACACCATCAACACGCGAGCATCCCGACGGTGTTGGGATCTGCGGCAGCTCTCTTCTGCCCATGACACGAGGTTTCTCTGAGCTCTGGTGCTCATCCTTGATTTAGAACTCCTTTTTCTGGTTTCTCCCAATTTTACCTCTTTCTCCTTGTGATGCTCAGACAGCCTGGCCCAAATCTGAGCTCCGTTCTAGTAAGGCAAGGCGTAGACAAAACCCCTAAAACTAAAACTGTCATTGATGCCAACGTGTCCAATATCAGCTCTACTAGACAGGCAGATATTTAGCAAACTTTTTTCCCACACTCTTCAAGTTTCCCCGGAACGTTAAGCGAAATCTCGAGGATTTATCAGCAGCTCTTTCTCCAAGGATGAAGAATAAGGAGAAAACAGTCAACAGTCCTTGCCTCTCCTGCCCACGGCGTTGCAGCATGCTGCAGTCCAGCCGTATTTCACACCCTGCATCCCCCCAGCACTGCCCAGCGCTAAATGCAGCTACAAAGTTAGCTTTTAAAAAATAATAGCACAAAGCAGGAGAGCGGGAGTTAGAGGGAAGGAGAAAAAGTTATGTTTTCAGTCGAGATTTCAAGTGAGCCGCTGAGTCAATGAGGCAGAGAGGGAGTGGAAGGGAGAGCCGCGGTGCAACAGCTACTCCGTCTCCAGCCATGAAAGGGAAAGATGAACAAATTGGCTCATAATTGTCCTCCTTAATTTTATAGCCGGCTGTACATACCTCATCCATCTCGCAGCTCAGCTCGCTCAGCCCGCGCTGCGTTCCCAGCGCCCTCCATCCGCCCTGCCCTGCGCAGACGCACACGTCCCTTCCTTAACACCTACACCGCGGAGGAGCAAACACGCAAGAACCGAGGCTCGACCCGAGCGCCACGCGGCACCCTCACAAACGGCCTCAGCTCTTCCCAACCTCGATTTTCCCCGCTTTGCGGCAATATACGTTCCTTTCGATTAATTTGCTCTCCCAGCGTGCTTATTATTTAAGCTCTGCATTACTTAACTCTCCAACGTGTTTTGAGACTCAGTTTGCAGAAAAGGCGCTATGCAAAATAAAATTGTATCTTCTGTTCTAATTTGTTTCAGGGGCTAATTACCAGTTTTATTTGGTTTCTGAGCATGAACGTGTGCTGCATATTATGTACGGCACAGCTGCATACCAGAAAGTGATCCTTTGAGTATTAGAAGTTCCACACTTTGTTTTTAAAACAGTACGGGGAAGGGAAATAATAGATGGTCATTAGACATTGAATAGGTTCCATTTTTCAATCTGTGGGGTTTTTTGTTTGTTTTAATGTCAACGCGCGGGTTTTCCCTACAGTTCCTACCAAGCCTGGTACGGTCCTTCAGTACAGCGAAGCTCCACCGCACCCCTATCAGCAGCTACAGAGCGCATCACGCCGAAATGTCCATCTTGAGGAGAGACGAGGCTAAACAAGTTGCAGCAGCACCTTCTTAAAAAGAGGCCTCAGTCTGTTGCAGTCTCCCAGGAGGGGAACAAACGTCAGCAGAAACGGCTGCTGCAGGGAACCAGCCTCCGGGAAGAACGAACCTGAGCTCGCCGCAGCGGCTCGCGGTCACGCACGGGCCGCTTCCACATGCACGTGGCAATAAGCTAAGCTTAAAGAGGGCATTACTGGGATTATAAGGCTTTTGTTGCTCGTCTTAAACCAATACCCCTGTGACGGGTCACTACGGATGAACGTGAAAGGCTCCGAATTCGCGGGACAGACGCGTCCTACGTCTTGCTGCCCTGACGACGGCAGGAGCCAAACTCAAACCGTGCTTGGAAACACGCTCCTAAACCTGGAATCGGCTTCAGCGCAGCTCTAAGCACCCAAGGTTGTAAAAAGGATAAAGACACAGGAGATGCGCCTTGTTCCATGCCAAAAGTAAGGGGAAGAAAACTTCTAAACTTCTCCGGTGTTGGAAAAAAAACAGAAAAGGAGAAATGCACCAAGAGACGTCCACGAAAAGGTTCATTCGCAGCACAAGGGGTGAAAAAGGCCTTTCCTGCATCCAGAAATAGTAACTAAACAGTTGCCCTCGGTGAGAAGGGCAGCGATCGGGGCGTGCGAGGAGGGCAGGGCGAGGGCACGCGCCCAGGGGGCTCCTTGGCAAGGGGTGCTGCCAGGACCCCCGCGGGCAAACATCTCCCTCGTCATAAAGCCCCCCGCTCCTGGGCGGCTGCGCGTTATTCACTCACATCGGGCTGGAGACAACAAAACTCTGTCCAGAGAGAGCATGCAGCCACAGGAAAGCCTTCCCGGAGCCAGGCTGATGGCATCTTGGCAAGCAGAGCCCCAGGGAAGAAGCACATCCCGCTGGCAGCCCGCCATCCCGTCCCTCCCTCCTATTAACACATCGGCCCTTGGCTGTTCGGAAAGCAAAAGGCCAGAGATTTATTTTTACGACACGGTGTTAGCTTTTCACCGAGGAATAAAAAGAAAAAGCATCCGCAAAACAACCTGCACGCGTAAAAACCACCATTCACATCCCCCCGAGCAGAGCGGTGCCGGGGAGCAGGTACCCTGCAAGAGACCGGAACGCACGCGGGACCTCGGAGCAGCGAGCACGGCGTCACCTCCGCCGAGGAACAGCGGCTAAGCCGGGGAACCAGCACTGACAGAAACGACCGGAAGCGATGGAAGAAGTCCCAGTTGAGGTGTGTTGGTAGCACCAAGCCCCTGCTCCTCCTGCTTTCCATGACCCTGGTCGCAGGTGCCCCAGCCGCGTCCCTCGGCGACGGCCAAAGCACAGCCACAGATGTGGTTTGGGGGGGACGGTGCCTCCTCCCCACACGGCTCTCGCGCCGCAGCCAGGCTATCCTGCATCTTATCATCCCCTCCGAGGGGCCCGTCCCCGTGACAGCTCACCCGGTGAAGCCCAGACAAACACCATATTCCTCGGAGGATTTATTGCCGACCCCACAAGGCTCGGCCGTCGCTAATTCCGGTTTCATTCCCGGGACGGATGAAGCACGAGCGCCTGCCTGCACCCTCCCTGGCTCTTGCCCTTGCCAATGCAAGCACTGCTGAGGAATGGGGACGGACGATGACTTTGGGATCTGGGGAATCGCAGGCAAACCTGCTGCAGTGGGAAAAGGGACACGTGCCCCCAGCCTCCCCCCAGTCTCACCCACCTGTCTACCATCGTGACCTTTCCGACCACCTACCCTTTCACGCGTCCCTCGCACCTCACCCTGCTCGTGTGCCCGGCGCAAAGCACCAGCGCTGTNTGCAGCGGGAAAAGGGACACGTGCCCCCAGCCTCCCCCCAGTCTCACCCACCTGTCTACCATCGTGACCTTTCCGACCACCTACCCTTTCACGCGTCCCTCGCACCTCACCCTGCTCGTGTGCCCGGCGCAAAGCACCAGCGCTGTGGATATTCAGCTCACCGCCGTCACAGGGCCACCCAGAAGCGCACCCTATGAAAGCGCCATGGCAGCCGTAGCGCCTCAGAAGGGGAGCGCTCGAGGCCCGCGGAGGCACGAGCCAGCCCTTGCAATGAGGAGAAGCAGTTTGTCCCACTCCGAGCGAGTTTTGGGGTTTTTTTTAATGCGTACCACTGCGCTCTATCTTTGGTTCGCGCTGTGGAAGGCTTCAGGGGCAGAGAGGGGTTGAATGAAAATTGAACTTCTGCAAAACAAAGAGGCTGTGATCATACAAATCTTATCAGGTCCCTGAATTATCACAAGCCAGCCCAGGGGAGCACCCAAAATCATTTATTTACCTTAAGTGAGCCCTGCGTCGATGTGCAGGACAGGAGAAGGGGAGGCTCAGCAAGAATTGCTGTCCCAGCCACAGCGAACGTGGGAATTGCACTGCAGGACGAGGGCACATCCCCTTCTCCGCTGTATAACCCACGGCAACGCGACCGGGGGGGTCACTGCCTTCGTGAGCCTAAGCCCTGCACACCCTGGGGCCCAAACGCGCAGCCTTGGCCCGCGCCACGCTGGCACCTCGCTCTTCTCACCAGCTCTGCTCTTCCCCAGGTCCTCGCAGACCGGAGTCAGAAAGCGTAAGGACCACGCCTGGGCGAGCCGCCACCGCCCGCCACCTGTAACCCAGGGCACCGCAGTGCAGTTACGTGGTGCCTAACAACAAGCATTTTCTTCCCTCGTAGAGCTCCCACAACTACCGATTTCACAGCTGATTTTTCTGCTGGTTTCTGCCTGTAACTCTCACGGCCCCCGAGCTCCCCCACTCCCGGGCAAGAGGGCGGACGCTCAGGGGTTCAAAGAGCTCCCTGGAGCCTTGTGACGGGACACGTGTCGCTGGGCGCGTGCATCCCTGGGCGGGAGTAGCTTCCTTCCAAGCGTAGCAGAGCCATTCCAGTGCCATGTGTACACAGGGAGCGGCACCTGCAGACCAGGGCACGGTGAGATCGGTAACCGCAGGCGCCGGGGTCTGAAGGCACCCGATGCTGCACTTCACAACCTGCCATCCGCCGCACCATGCCTTGGAAACACAGCCAGCCCAACACCGAAGTCCTGCCATTTCCCAAACGCTCCTCGTGGTCCTTCAGCCAAGATGTTCCTCCAAATCCCTGGTCTCATCAAAAACTGGTTTCCACGCAGGATGCGTTTTAGCTCAAGGGAAAACGATGAGTCCCGTAGGAAGCTCCTAAGCCGCCATGCAGTTTATTGGGTTAAGGTTTTACTCTCTAGGCCTGATCCCCAAGGGTCCGAGAGATATTTCACACCCCTTTAGCAACGGATTGATGAATTTCCATGGCTATATTTCCACTCACATTACAGCCCTTCCATTCTAGCGCCCGCAAATAAAAGGCACTGGTGCACATCGGCGATGCTCTGCCCATCCAGTTCCCTCCCCAGACCTGCAAGGTTTCACCCTACCGCTGTACACTTATTTTCTTGCTCACCGCTTTGCACTGACTTCTTAAAATACCAGACAAGGCCAGTAACGAGCACGGAGACGACGCGGCACAGCCTGGCGCTCTACCAGGACCCCAGGATGCCAAACCCATGTGCTTCACCTTTCACAGCCTGCCTGCTCTTTGAATGAGATCTGAAAAACTGGAGACACGTTAATCTCAACATCAGATATTCCTTTCTGGCCAACAAGCATCTATCCGGCCAGCGGGGAACAGGCCTGATCAATCCCGTGCTGATTTCTCACGTCAGGTTAGTTTTCATTTAATGGTATCGCTCTCCAAAGTCATATATCTCCGGCAGCCTCAGCTGAAGGAAGCGTAGCCTGATGTTTATAGTAACAAATCTAATAATCAAATACAGTCTGGTAAATGACAAACTGTTTATTTTCCCTCACATGAGGAATTCTTATAAAACTGCTGAAACATTCCATTTAAAAGTCATTTACATGGCGATGTGCTGGGTACTGTCATAAATCAGGGAAAGCAGCCTCATGAATAATTTCAGAGACTAAAAATAATCCCAAACAGGAATCTTCATGCTTGAACTAAGGAACATACAAGTATATATATATTTTTTTTTCTTTTTTTGGTCTTAATTAAAAGGAAGGCCTGATTGATGGGAATTTTGAGACACAAGTTGAGCGGCACGTGCCAAGGGCTGGATGGATGCTCTCGGGTCCCCGGCCTGGTGGGATCACAGCAGACTTTGGACTACTTACAATTCCCTTCCTTCGGGAAACCCAAGCGTGGGAGCCCGGCCAAGCCTTTGGGGACACACACACACACAGGGGAACAGATGTAACGCCCTCAACTATGTCCGTATCTCCAGGATTGCTTCCACCAAAGGAATGCAACTGGGTCAGCCCAAAAGTTTATCCACCCCCTGTCCTTGGCAGTGCAAACACACAGCGAAAAAGAACATAAACCCAAGGGAAAGTAAGGCAATAACCTTCCCTGTATTCAGCAGTCAGTGGGATCTCTTGATTCAAAGGTCAAGAGAGTAAATAAAACAGAATGAAACTTCTTGACTTTACAAAAAGGACCACCGGATTCCCGCTGTCAGTTGTCAAAGACCGTTTTACCAAGCAACGGCACCAGAGCCATCCCATTTGTACGAAAACAGAGGTCCTGACCATACTCCAGCCCCACCGATGTCCACCAATATCTCAAGGAGGAGGTTCTGCTTCAAGTTACACTCGTGATGATCAGTAGCTATTCACGTCAAAGCAGGCGCTTACCATAGAAACTGGTGTAAAAGTGAGATCGTGAGATCACAACTGGGTGCCCGTAAGTTTAATTCTAAATCTGGAAGTCCCCTTGGCAGCAGCGCGCCTGAAGCCTTCAGCCGGAGGGCAATCGATCCCTCAAAATATTTCACTTGAAATAATTCACACACTTCCAGGAAAAAAAAAGAAAAAAAGAAAAAAGGAAAAATTTTTTTAAAAATTAACGCATTCCTTTGCCATCCCGCTTCAATTTGAAATACGTCAACGGGGNCAACTGGGTCCCCGTAAGTTTAATTCTAAATCTGGAAGTCCCCTTGGCAGCAGCGCGCCTGAAGCCTTCAGCCGGAGGGCAATCGATCCC
>VZSC01001198.1:3686-19685 GCA_013398225.1 Steatornis caripensis
TCCATGACTGCATTCCAGTCATGCGAGCTGTCCCACCACGTCTCCGTGATCGCAATGAGATCGTGGCCCCGTGACCACGCACAGATCTCCAGCTCCTCCTGTTTATTCCCCATACTGCGTGCATTGGTGTACAGGCACTTCAGGGAGGTAGTGGAGCATGTAGGTTTCCCTGGAGGGGCGCACAAGGATCCACTGTCGTCATACCCATCCTTGAGGTGGTTGACCGCCTGCGTCTCATTTTGGGAGGCAGGTAAGAAACCTTTGTTGCTGCCCTGATTGTCCTTGCTTATTCCCCAGTCGATTGCAATGGCATGAGTATTGCCATTTTGGACCCCACCCCCTGAGTCATTCAGTTTAAAGCCCGCCTCACCGGGTTGGCCAGCCTGTTGCCAAAGATCCCCTTGCCCTTTCTAGACAGATGGAACCCACCCCTCCCTAACAGATTAAAGTCACTGAAGTACGTCCCATTATCATAAAAACCAAAACCCTCATGACGACACCATCTTACTGTGCTGGTCACAGGACAAAGTTTCTCTAAAAAATATGCTGGCTGAAGGAGAGAGACATGTCATCACATTCAGAGACCACTTCTGCTCCCCGTTTATTTTCTTCTCCCTATGATTTCTATTACCTTTACAAAGCCATTGGTTTATGGAGAAAAGTATGTTTAAATTTACGCTGCCATAAATACTTTTCCCTTATTTTTATTACAGAACAGTTTGTGATTGTAGGCACAAACACCACGATAGCATGCCAGCCTGCCATGAAGTGTACTTTCCTTTCTACACACCCCACTCACCCAGATTTGGTAGAAACAAGCCAAAGAACCTTCACTGCAAAGGCTACAAAAATCACCACATTTGCTTAAGTAAGTATTTCCTCTCCACAGCAAGAGAATAAAACAAAAAGTCACAGAAGAAAACTTATGTAGCAACACCTCACCAGTCTCCTACGGACAGCCAAGATAAAGTCGTCTTAATTTCCACTACTTAGGTAGCAGAGTCGTTTTACTACAGGAAATCCAACCTTTATTTTTCTTGATACATGTTACTAAAATTCAGAGATTATGCTTCTAATGGCATATTTCTCTGCTACCGTCTCCTCTTTCTAATGTCTTCTTCTGACTCTCAGAACAGAAGCAAAATCCAGGCTTGTACAGTAACACCTTCTGATGATAATGCTCCACTCTTGCCTGACAAAGCCTTAACATATTTACATTTACAGTTCTAGCTACCGGGACATCCTTGAGCCTAACTTTAATTCCCTAACTGGAATTAAACATTTCTGGATTTTCAACTTGATCTTAAATGATTACGACTAAGAAGCTTCAGTTCAAAATAAAGCAACAAAAATATCAAAGATCATGACAAAGAAGAATCTGATGGAGGGTCTAGAAAAGAAACATATGACAAGGTAAGCAAACTATTGTTATTTACTCAACCTCATGGTAAAAGAAGTAACCAATGAAGTTATCAGCAATCTATTTTTAAAAACCCAAACAAATCATACAAACACAGAAGAGGAGGAAAGTACTTTCTCCACGCAGCGCACAGTGAAATCCTACAGCCCCATCAGAGATTTTGTGGAAGCCAAAACCATAAATGATTTAAGAACTGTATAAACTGGTGAAGGATACTGAAAGCTATTCTGAAAACTTAAGCACTTTGAAATGGCCCTTGAATTTTAAGCTTGAATGTATTCATTAACAGCTTATACCTATCTGCTCTAGTGCCAGCACTGTCTTTAACCTAGACTAGATCTTCTTGTGTTGGAATTGATATCTATAAAATGTATCAAGAGTAGGCACATCCAGTAGTTTTGAATTTTTATCCACTTTCTATTTATTTCTCTATCTTTAATTCACCTCTCTCAAAGTTTGTTCTAAAGCCTTGCAATTTCCTGAGGTGAAAACAATGAGCCTGGATGACTTACTGTCCTTTGTTAAACAAGTATTCCAGGTTTGTGAGCCTGCCACAACTTTGCAAATGAGCCAAGAATTCTTCCTACCAGGCCTATGAGTCTGTGTGTCAACTCTTGTGCTACTCCAAAATGGAAATCACCTAATTTTCTTATGGGAACATGTTGGGCTCAGGACTATTGTTTTCACCGCAGGTCTGCTGACAGCCATTTTCACACATTCAATCTCTTACCTTTACCTCTACATTCAACATCTCCAATTGATAAGCTCAAAGCATCCTAGGTGTATTTCAAATCACCTCCAATTTCTATGCTTACATTATGTAAGATACCACATAAGGTAGTAATTATCTATTTATGTTTCTACACGTTGAGACAGGTTCAAAAGCGAGTTAGGAATGCCTTTTTTTTAAATTTTAGAAAAAAAGAATCAGGCTTTTGGCATTATGCTCCTGTGAGAGAAAGTAACATATATAGTTGTATTTTGTTTGAAGCTAGATTTTACCTGAACCAAAGCTAACACTTAAAAAGGTAAGTGTCATCCTATTTAAATGGATAAACCTGAGTGGTTTGGTTTTTCAAAACCAGGTCAGGTTCAAATCCAAATGACGTTTCATTCAAACGAATCCTTGACACAGAGGTTCATTTTAAAAAGGTTCCTGCCCTGATCCATTTCTCCTACACACTTTTAGAGTAACTATCACAGCCAGCAACATGCACATTGACAGTATTTTTCCAGTTTGCTTACCTAAGAAGGTAAGGAAACAAAAGCTATTAGAAGAGGACACAATACTTATTCATATACAGTCCACTGAAAAAGGGAGTGCAAATGCTATGTATTTAAATATATTTAGTAAGCCACCTTTACATAACTGAACAACAGGTTGCCCATCTGATACTTTAAACCAATAGCTTTTATTTAACTATTACTGACCCCCTGCATCCAATCACCTCATTGTGCAGCTCTCCACAAGCAACATTTATCCACTCACCACAGACAGAGCCTCGCACTAGTCTCCTTAAATGTGGTCTCTCGGGGAGGTAGCGGTATTTGCATCCAAAGATACTGAGGTTTGACGTGTGATCTCCGAAGAACCGGAGCTGGCGGTATCTCTCCCCACAGCGGTAGCAGAAATTAGTGTTACACTGTGAACAAGTCATGTGGTCACACCCTTCTGTTCTCTGGATGTGGATCTGTGCGAGCAGAACAAAAAAACATAAAAGATTTTATTTTCCCCTCTCTCTAAGGCACAGGAAAGCAGGCACTACCTTGTGCAGCCCATGCATCGGATGAAAAGACACTGCAAGCAACCCCCTGCTTAACTCAGCATTTGCATTAATTCATACGGCAGCAGTCCTAAGACAATAATAGTTTGCTAAGGAATGTTTTAGAGCAAACTTAAGTGGAAATCTGGAAACAACTATGACTCAAGAAATGCCTTCCTACATAGTTATTCTTCTTTGTTTAAACACTCTTTGTATCAGATAAGAATCTGAGCGATCCTTGCCCTTACTGAAAACTTGCTTTAATTAGACACATTAGCATGAAACTTCATTAAAACTAAAAGCAGCACAGTACATATAGTTATGAACTCTGTTTAACACTTCCACAGATGGGTTTCCCTCCTGTGCCACCAGTGGCCCCACTCCCTTTCTCATTACCATCATGATTCGGCATTTTGTAATAAATGCCAGAAAGGCTGTACTGTTAAAAGTGAACGATTTGAAAAGTATATGATTTTTTTTTTTGTAAAAAAAGAAAGATTCCACAAACCATATTAAAGAATTACACTGAGCTTTCATAATGCCTGCAGTACAGCATCCAGCTGGGCTGCCTAGATTCTACATCCATCTTTCTGCTGTTCATCTGCACTAAATAACTCCACTCCTCTATCTCCATGCACTCTTCTGCAAAACCAGTACATTTACCTACTTTGCGCACAGATTTTGTAAGGCTTCAGTTCTGGGGCTGAGTATTTCACTATCAACTATGATCACACAACTACTTCTAAGTCTTGCCAACTAAAATTACAGTTAACATAGTGGTAAACACACTTTTCCTACCTCACAAAATTGCTAAAGATTGCCCCACGCCATCCCAAGACCATGTTCCACAATGGAATGGCAGATAAAGTTATCTAATAATTTAGGCTGGAAACTACCCTCAGAGGTCATCTGTTTTAACCCCTAGGTCCAACCTAGGCTAACTTCAAAGTCAGATCAGATCGTGCCAGCCTTGTCCCACTAGATTTAAAAAATTTCCTAGTATGAGTATGCCACCGTCTCTTTGATCAACCTGTCCCACACTTCACCACTCTCCCTTGGGATATTTTTTCCCCTTACATCCAATTGGAATTTTACTTGTTGAAAACTGTGATGAACAAATGCCTCCTGAAGGTCTGATCCATATGTACATGTATTTATTTTGCAGGGAGGTATGGGTAAAGACAAGCCATCAGCACTCAGTGGCTCTGCAAGCACCAGAGACGCTGAAAGCTCAGGGGCAACTGAAGCCTCCCACCTCAAGAGATGCTTGCAACTCCTGGGGTATCCGATATTCTTGAGAGGGCCAAGGGTGTCCACACTCTGGTACTGGATCAGGGTTCATCTGGGATCTGAGAAATCTTGCTCACCCAAAAAGCTGCTGAAACTGGCACTTTATACACGTAACAAATTGATGTTTTCCACCAGCAGTACTTTCAGTAAAAGATTCCAGGGCAGATGTAGTTACAAAGTAGCTCCACATACACCTGCCAACACCCTTGCGTAAACAACAGCACTCTCAGAATTTATATTTCCATNGCACTTTATACACATAACAAATTGATGTTTTCCACCAGCAGTACTTTCAGTAAAAGATTCCAGGGCAGATGTAGTTACAAAGTAGCTCCACATACACCTGCCAACACCCTTGCGTAAACAACAGCACTCTCAGAATTTATATTTCCATACTTCCAAATGCTTCTTTTAAGCACAGAAGTGGAAAGACATTCACAAAAAAAGAGGATTGGGCTATAAAACATTACTCACTACTGGACAAGCAGGGGACTCACATTCATCGCATAAATAGATGCAAACAGACAACCAAGCAGTTAAGCCCCTCGACCCTGAGGAAGCTTGCTGGTTGCTTCATCTGTGTCATTCCTTCACCTGTATCAAGTGCCCTGTTTGCCAGAAGTACCTGAAAAAATACCATTGCTGAAAAGCTTTATAAGTTATTTGACTTCAAAACTTCCACATTTAAGCATTTACTGCAAGCAAAGTGGAAAGGAAAAAAACTCTACCCAATATTATACCAACTTCTGAAGAAGTGTAACTTCTTCAGTTATGCACTATTTTCTTCTAAAAGGGATATTATCAATTTGACTTTTGCTTTTACTTTCCAGATTTTATATGAAAAAATTTTGACCCTACTCATGGAGCCAGGGTTTATTTTAATTCCTAAGTGATCAACTTCAACTGAAATGAAGGAATTCTAACTCTGAATTGTGGAGTTCGCACACAGGGCCTTAGTGTATTTTAACAAATTAACTTTAAAATTTAATTCGTTAAGTTTTTCAGGGAACTGAAATTCAGACGACTATACAGAATTTTGTAATTTTAGAGGTACTTTTCCATATCTGCTGATTCAGTGACATATCTTATCTTAAAAATGTAAGCGAGAGAATTCGATCTTATGACACCAATCTAACTGTGGGGTTTTTTTCTTCTTAAATCAAGACTGTTGAACTCTCCTCTATGTTCTCCAATTTACCAATCCAATCTAGTAACTTATCATACATCCCAATGGAAAACCTTTACAAGCCTGGAGCCTAGATGCAAACACTAATACCAAAACTTCACATTTCAAAAATAAACTGATTTTCCTCAGTAGTAAGAATGTCAAGGAGCTGCTGGAAATAGCTTTATGCATTCTTCCCTCAACACATATCAGAAATACCCACCCCCTGGACACTGCCTGCCATCCTTCCACCCACGCTTTCCTAGAAGCGTCCCAGCTCCAGTTAGCCAGGCACCACTCCAGCTACTCCTGATTCTACTTGCTTCTGCTCTAAATCCTCCAGACATACTGTCCTCTTACAACATAAAGAAGTTGATATAGGATTTATTTTCTTACGGACACATTGCAATTACACGTTTTTATCTTTGCTTCTTCAAAGTAAAGTATTGAAAACATTTTTAGTGAATACTTATCTACACATATATAAGTGTCTTCAAAAGCTGCAAATTTGGAACAATTGGTTGTACTTGCCTGTATTTTCTCTTGGAAAAAAACCTTTCCTTTTTACAGTGAGGAGACACTTCATTAAAAAAATGAAATAAAAAACCCCCAAACCTTAAACGTGGGGCTTGGACTCCCTATCATATGCATGCAGACTGACAATGCCAGATGAACTTCACATGATTCGGTCAGGCTGCTTTCAAGTCAAAGATTTGACATCTCACCAGATCAACTTCAGCTCTGGTTCACAAGGAGACGCCTCCCTCCCCTCAGGATAATCCACTGACAGAGATGGATTACAAATCTATAGGTTGGGAAAGCAATCACCAATGGGTCAGATATCACACAAGTGTTCCTGCTTCATCGGCAGTACTGCGGCACGCAGCAGGCAGACGGGGGAATGCACAGGGCTGGGAATGCATCTTGCTATAGTTAGCTGTGGCCGTGCGGGGTTCAGTGCCCTGTAACTGCAGGCTCCCCAGCAGCACGGTGGGGGTGGAGGAAGCAAGGTGACAGCATGACAACTGCAAGCCCAGTTTCTGCCTCCAAGCATTCAGTCAGTGTTACTTGCCTCATCTTGCACCCAGAAACTGCTCAAGCCCAAAGACGTATCCTCACCTTATGCAGAAAGGTTTAGTCATTCAGAAACCCAAGAATGGCTCCCAGAACAAGAGGGGTGAAAATTACGTATCAACAGCAAAGCACACAGAGCTATGAGTCTTAAGGAAACAACTGAAATAGCACAACAGCTATTTCAGACCCTCACTTTACTGCCTCTGTGTGTTATATGCCCTCTCACAGAAACCTTCCAGGGAAATCGCTTCCAAGAGATCTGAGGGTGAGAGTGGCCGTTTCTCCTCCACTCCTTCTGAAGAAAACCTGGTGCACAGCTTTATCCCTTCATATACAAGCAAGGACTCTCCTCCTTCTAGAGGATGAAAAATAATTTGCAGAGCACCATCAAAAACTATGCCCCAACTTATCTGATAACGTTCATATTAATCAGAACAGTGAATCCACAGATAAGTACACACTCCTTGATTTGCAGTGACATCCTTGTTTACTTAAATTTCATTTCAGCTGCTGTTCGAAGCTTTCTAAGCTAAAGCCGCTGTTTGGCTTTTCCTCACAGTGTTGTTTTTGAAATCTGTGGTAAGATAACACCAACGTGAACTACTTCCTTGGTTTGCTGTACTGTAAAAATACTTGTGAAAAAAGGCATTTTGCTGCAAACATGTTGTTGCAAGAAACTGTAAAAAATAAAACCCCAAAACAGTACTGGGGGAAGACAAATAAGGCTACAGATTTTATGAAAAGGCATCTAATAATATGTAGTGAATATGGACTCATTAGCCAGCTCCCTCTAGAACAAGACCAGCACTTTCTGGACAAGTCTTGTTGAAAAAAAATGGTCTATGCTGAGTTTCTTAAAAGAATGTATAATAAATTTGGAAAAGTCTCTATTAAAAACAAAAAATATGTCAAAATTAAGATATAGTTTTTTTAAAGTAACATTTTGTAATATTTCCATGCTGATATATAGTCACAAAATGAGTCTACAATTATGTATTTTGACAGTGTGTAACATTTTTATTTGATTATGTAAGCACATCTTAGAGACATCAGGTAAATATAAGCTATTTCTATCAGGTGCACTAAAGCTGTGTCCACCTACAGGAAAAAGGAACCAAGTTTAAGCTTATTTAACAGTGCTGCTAGTATTCACATTACAAAGGATTGTGTACTCTCAAAGCACTTAAAACTACTGAAAAGCTTGTGAATACTTGCTTAAGGATCTGCCTATATACACCCCCCCACCATACAAGTGTTCCCACTTTCTCACCTGCATGCCCAGACAAGATAATAATTGTGCATTCTACTTCTCTGTGGTACAGCTACTTAAAGAAAGAGTCTGTGTGTATATATAATTATCTCTAGAAGGTACATGTAAAGTATGGTCACAGTTTACATTGTAGTCAGTATCACACTTTGGAAGTCACCAGTAATTTTACAAGTTATCTCAGTAAAGAAACTACCTCTACCGAAGTTTCTACCTTTAATTTCCATTACCTTCAGTTTTAGTGTAAAGACTAAATACTAACATTTTGACACTTGCAATTTCTTCTGAACTTCTCCTCAATCTGTTTGTCAATTTTGACTGCTGCAAATTTTTAATCAAAACATGAAAGAGGTTCTTTAAACAGAAGAGACACACATATCAAAATAAAATATCTTGTTACCTGAAACATCGCCTACATGGATCTAGAACAAGGATAAATCAAATAGTATGTTACCAATTCTGTTTTCTCTGTCACTCTCTATTTTATTTGGAAATATGATAGTCATCTGATTCAATGTTATTTTATATAGGGGTTTTAGGGGGGTGGCTGGAGAGGGAGGCAGAGAAAGTATTAGCTTCAATCCTCCTGACCCCAGATTGTTAACTGTTGGTATGATTATTCTCATGTGCCCACACAACTATTAATGATGCAATGAAGATGAAGAATGCTGCATGTTTTTTTATAACTACCCAATAACGGATTAAGAAAAAAAAGAAAAAAGAAAAAGAACAGTACCACTAACCCCTGGCTACATGGTTCTTTTGATTACTTGCTGGTTATAGATCTGACTTAATAACAAAAACAATGTGTTGACAAACATTTTGGAGGGTTGTAGGCAAGAAGAAAATTTTCTTTCTTTCAATTTTTTCAATTTTCTTTTCAATTTTGTTTCACCTCTGCAGAAAAATATCAGGAGTAGAGGTAGCGATACAGTTTATGAAAAGGTTGAACTCCCTCTTTGATATTCATTTATAATACCACATTACCATAAAGGACTTGTTAACACAGGTTCTTTTTTCTGTGCTAGTTTTGTAACTTTCCATACTGCCTCCCACCATGGAGGAGATTTTATTTTCTTTTGATTATGGAAAGAAACCTGAAGTCTTTTTGGAATTAATAGCCAAACACACGCAACTTCAGGCTTGAAACTTAGCTTGCCCCCTAAGTTTCAAGTGTCTAGTCTTTTTTTTTTTTTTTGAGGACAGTGAAAACATGTGTACATTTAGCATTTTAAATTTAGAACTTATTAAGGATAAACACGTTTGGGTTATCAGCTTCAGTTCCTTTCCAGCTAGCAGCCTCTTTCCTCTGCTTTTCCACATTCATACTTTTTTGCTTGGTACATTTTCTTCTTTTTTTGGACAACTTATTTCAATAGTTACATCATTCGCATTGTTGTAAAATCTGAGTCTGGACACAAGTCAAAGAATTAGAAACAAAACAGATACTTCTTCCCACTCCAAAAGGAAGAAAGTTTCTAAAAGGATTTTACTGTAAGCTTGCCAAAAAGTGAACATTTTTAGAACTGGCTCAAACCTATCAACTCTTACCAAACGGCAAACTGTTAAAACTCTGTTCAAATATCACGTGTGCGTGGGAGGGAGTGTAAATAACCAACTGCTGGTTTCAGAGCTTTCTGAATTTTGCTTAGTGTTTTGAAATCTTTCAATTTCAAGTTATGGCATCACAGGCATTTTTTTTTCCCCCAAGACCAAAATAAGATACTTAGTAAACTGATAAACACTCCCTTACTCGCCCAGGGTAAGGCCCAAAGCACGACAAAAGTGTAGTTTGGACTTTTAGAAGTAAATCTTGCCATTCAGTATTTATTTCCTACCAAGTGTTACAGTTTTCTTGCTTTGTCCTCTCCATGAAGTAGATGTAAAGCAATAGGTAGGTTCAGGTTAGGTACTCCCTTTCAATAAGGACAGACTCCCACCACCATGGTGCCCTCAAGGTTGTGACTTACTACTCTGTCAGTAGCTGGAGAAAAAGTGCTGTGAAAAAAATTGTGAACAAACATAACGGCCACCTTTATTAAGAGCAGCCGGGGCAAGGATGTGCGGGGTTGTTGCATCTCATTCGAGGAGTGGGAAATATTTCCTATCCTGGAAGAGATGAATAACGTTTTCAGGGCATGGGACTGCACTCCAGTCTGTTTAAAATTAAACTAATATAGGCTTGTGAAGAACTGACACTTAATCCTAAAACACCTCTGCTTTTGCCAAATCTTAAAGCCTTAGTTAACTTGTTGATACTTTCTGCCTTACTCAGAAGCTCAATTCACCCAAGCTCTTTGGAAAACCTGACAAAGGGCACCATATCTCTCTAAAGCTTTACATTTCTTTAAAGGTTTAAAGCTTTATTTTAGGAAAAAATTGTACTGTAACACACATTTATTATAAGTATATGTTAAAACCTCCTCTTAGGATTTTCCTAATGTTTCTTTTATGTGCAGAGATTCTGCAAAATCAGTGCGGGAACCAGCAAGTAAAACATCTGACCTGTTTTTCTCTATGGGTCATTGACAAGAATCTGCACAGCAAGCATGAATTCCATTTCCAATGTCAAGCAGAAGCTACAAGTATTTACTTTAAATAGATATTTAAACGGTTTGAAGCCACTAGCTGCAAGCCGAGGGAGAGTAGCTTACCTTGCATTTTGGACACTTCTGGGCATTCCTCTGCCCGTGTTCAATTTCGTTGGCCCAGTGACGCAACAGCTTGTCTCCCTTCTTGTATTCTTTGCAGTTAACACCTTCATGCCAGGGAGAGTGGCACTTGAAACACCAGACAAATTGGCAAGATGGACACTGGATCTGTATAAATGAGAAGACACCACACGTTTGCAAGCTGGGCACTGACCCAACTGGAAAGCCCGTTTTAATATCACTGCTCTTAATTTAAGAGTAGCTGCCCAGCAAAGGTCTAATATCTTTTGAAACATCTGTTTTAGAAACACAAGAAGTTGTGGAAGCTAACTTTTTCTTTTTTAAAACAGAGAAAAATACAGAACTGATTGCTAAAGCCAGGAAAGGCACCAGTCAAATGAAGCATAAGTAGTTTGGTTTAAGCACAGGAGCTGCTGTTCGAATTCACCATGTGTCTCAAACGCCAAAAGGCAGAATCCAGGAAGCTTATTCCATTGCCTCCAATACATATGCATGAGAACACCTAAAAATGAGGGGCCAGTTTTCAGTGTGGTGGATCTAAATGTTCTAGATATAAACTTCACTGTCAAGGCTATCACCAGGGAGTACCTGGTCTTCCGAAGGGGCTCTACAGAGCCCAGAATGGGTTATGAAGCTTGTATTAGAAATGGTCCTGGGAAAAGCGGCCAAGAGCAAGGGTCTCCACCAAGTGTCACAACTAGCACCTGGATGTCAGGTACCTCCTTTTGCTCTTGACTGCACAACAGCGAGCTGAGGCTGTGTCAAACAGCCTGCTCATCGCAGACCACACCTAACAGCAAAAACCACAAGCCAAGTTCCTTAAATTGAGAAAGGATCTATTCTTCCCACTCCCTGGGTTTTAAATCATTGTGTCAAACACGTACCGTTGTCATCATGCCTTTCTCCAGAGCCTGGCTATTTTTTTGAAAAAAAGCTATGGCAGCTGCTGTGTTTGTAGAAGTAACAAATACAGGCACATTGCAGGTGCTTATCTGATGAAAGAGGCCTCCTACCTGGATTTGGACTAAGGAAAAAACTAGAGGCCACATTAGACACAGGCATATCTAGGCTTCTGCAACATCTTCACTTCTGCTGTGTTTGGCAGCAAAATGTCTCAGCCTGAAAGACAGGAAAGCACACCTCTCAAGCGACTGCTGAGCCCTGTCCACCAGCTCCAGCTGCAGCCCATGCCTGGCACTGCTCTGGCTCTGTACCAGCTGATGGACAGGACTGAGGAATTCAACGAGCCAAAAAAAGGGCTCTCTGGTTCTGTGTCCAGACCTGGGTCACCACCGAACCACAGACGTGTCCGTGCTGGCCACGCATGGTGAGGGGGTGCTGTTCAGGAAACTACATCCTAGCGAGCAGTCACATGTGAGGGCTCAAAAACGTATTTCCCAAAGTCCTCACTCCCACCAGCTGCCATGCCCTCTGCTCAGACATGCCAACTGGTGGTGTGCTGCCTTGGCTCCAGTTAAGAGTCCAAAGTAGGCTCTCTGATCTCCCTTAAGTATTTTGCTGGGGGACAGCCAAAATTATTGTTTGTATGTGCCATTCTTACATCTGTCACTACCAGCATGCTAATACAAAGCTGATCTGATCTCTGACGCATGACCGAGAAATGAAGCCGTCTGCTACCCTTAATGCTATTCCCTAAGTTCTATACACAGAGACAGCATTTAGGTTTTTGCCTGTAATGTTTCATGTTAAAAACCTAATTGACACAATGGCTTAAGCTGAGCATTTTTATGACCCTAGCTGACCCATTTTTCAGTGGTTGTCGATAACTTCACCTGTAGTGAGGAATTTTATTTTTTAATTTTTTAATTTTTTTTACACCGTGTGTAACAGTCATAGCTTCATTTGTATCAAGTGATGTATCTCTGCCTGTGCAGCACCATTTAGGCAAGTATGTTAGCTTTAATAGCGGACTATATGATGTGTTGCTCGATGCATCATTTCAGCTTACCTGTTTATGCCAATGCACATCTACAGATCGGCAAGTGCAAGAATAGGAATTAACAGTCAAGAGAATTAGCAATTTTCTCACTACCTGTAAGACAGCATTTCCCCCTCCTTTGCCTGGGCATAAGACTAAAGTGCAAAGAAGGGAAGCAGCATCAATAAGTTGACAGATTTTCTTATTACAACACATTAACATTTTGGTCATTTACCATCTACTAGCCATTATACTTGTAAAAAAATTTCATATGCGCATTTAAGTGTTAGAATACATACATTTCCTTCATATCAAGCAGACTCAAAGAGCGTGTAGTACTAAAATGGGTAAAATTCTGATATCCTATACGCGGTATAAGTATGCCTTACTGCCACAGCTACAAAGTGACATTTTTTGCTAAGGCACACAGTAAGATACCTCACGAAGAAGAAAACTGCACTTATCACACGCTTCCTGTCAATAAATAAGTTACTGAAGACACAGGTAGGCAGCAGCACACAAACAGGAAAGAACAACAAATGAAACTTCTTTGTAGGGAAACAACACATTAAAGATGCAATGTGTGGATTAGAAACATTATTACTTTTTGTCTGAAAACACAGTAATGTCTAAGACCAAGACAAAGCAGAAAATAAAACCAATACAAAATATAACCGGTGCCCTTCCTCTGATTTGTTGGTCTACCAGCCCAGATGCTAAACCAAAGGAAATACACTACCCTGCATCTCTGCTTCACAGATGAATTCTCCTAGTAAGAAAACCCTAATAGCAAAGAGGAAAATTCCCACTCTGAAGAATCTAAAGAATAGCATATTTATTGCTACTAACCAACCTAACACAGAGTACTGATCTGTGTTTTCACAATCCTTCAGAAACCAATATGCACAATATAGATGAGATTACTAGCGACTATCCTGCCCAATATCTCCTAATCTTTTTTTTTCCCCTTCTTTTTTTCTCCCAAGCTTTGAATTTCCATTTTTCAATAATCCATGTCACAGTGACCTACTGCTGGAAAGACAGATTATAGCTGGCATCGCATTGTATTACTCAGCATTTGTTATGCCTCAACCAAAGATGAAGCTTGTAGCCACAATTAAGTGTTCTGTAACCTGAAGGCTTTTATCAGTTGCAGTATTCAGACATTTGAGATGGAACATGAATGTTAAAAAAACCAAACCCAAACCAACAGACTTGGGAAGCTGCAAGTTATAGCTTCTTTCTTAAACAAAATGCCAACATAATTTAAACCTTAAGTTTTGTGGGTTTGGTTTTGGGTTTTTTGTTGGAGAAAAATCTGACAAATTCATTGCAGGCTCTACCTTTCTGTTATAGCATGTACGTAACTGGAAATACAGCAGCCACCGGTATAGATATCTGATCTTACACATATATACTGACATTGCATGTTTCCAGATACATTACTTAGAAAGCACTGAAATACAGGATGAGGCTATAACCGCATGAACTCAGAACAATGTTTGTTACCATGAACAGCCCCGACTGAGTTAAACTAGTGGGACTGTCTACCTCATTACCAGGTTTGGAGTTCCTAGCTTCCCCTCCCACCTGCCACCCCGTCAGGACCTTCCACAAAACAAAACTGGTAAATAGTTTTCATATTTTGAATGGGCCACTTGACTTCTCTGTTGTTCAATACTGTCTGAACATATGTTAAGCAGGCAAAGAAAAGTATGTTCTTTTAAGTACTTATGAACCTTATTTTTCTTGGAGCTGGTGGCCACAACACAAAACCCTAAAACTACTCAAACCGTAATGCAGTGTGGCACAAGCGTGCTTAAGAAATAGGAACACAACTGGGCAATTACAGCAGTCTTTCAGATTCTTAATCCATTCTTTCTCTGCTTTTCCGAAAGAAAAACAGTCAAGTATGGTTTGCTTTATGCTTCAGTATTAGTGCACGAAACCATCATAATGAGGACACAGAAATGCTACCTACATATAATTTCAAACAGTAAAATATATTATAGTCCAGCAAAGCAGACAAACTATATCTGAAAAAATTAGTGTTTTTCCTTACACAAACATTTTTCCATTTGTTTTATTACTTCCATCCCAGTCGATCAGAATTGAGAGGATGGATATATACACATATACACAAACATCTGGAGGTCAGCCTCCTTGAAATAGAAAAGATTACACAACTTCTCTGAGAACCCTTTTAGTTCTCAGCTTTCTGAAACACTGACCTTTGAGGCTAACATTTTCCATTTTCTTAGCTAGCCTCTTTACTGCAAACTATTCTATCATTTTCCTCACCTCCCAGGAAAAGACTTTTCAAAATTAGTAGGTAACAGCAACACAAAACACTGCTCAATGTGAGATGACGACAGCAAAAGTGACTGCACACATTAAAAATATTCTGAGAGCTTGAAGCTGCAAAAAGCTTAGGGGGATTTTCTGCTGCTTAGTGGAATGCTAGGTATACAATAGGAGGGCTGAATTAATTGTGCAACCAACTGATTACACGAATTACTATCTCTAGCTACAGCCACACAGTCATGTTATTCCAAAATAAATATGGGCTCCTGCCAAAACAGCTGCCTCTTCGTCGTCACCAACCTATCCCATCTCTTGTACCAGCTGAAAATAAACAACAACAAAACAAACACATCTTGTATCCCATTGGAGCTGATCTTTGATCCAGCTCCCAGTGTGACACCAAAACATCAACAGGAGCAAAAGCAAGCTGGCAGAAATGAACAGCTGAGAGCAAAGAGGGAGAGCATGGCAAAATCACCATGTCTGCAGCAGTTCAGGCTCAAGGCAGATTGAAGTGATGTGTAGCCATGAAGATACATGCTACTCAAAGTTAAAATCAGATGCAAAAAGGTGGTGGTGGGGGGAACTGATTGATATGAACTACACAGATCCACTCTATCACAGCATCTTTGCAGGTACAGATTCCTACCAGTTCTAGAACAACAACTTTCAGAAACTCCTGAGTAGCTCAAACAAAAGCTAGTTTGCGTAACAACTGCATTGAAAAAAACATTTACATTTCCAAAGATCTTCTTTTATATGAAATGTATTTCTTGACAGAAGCAAACAACTTCATTAAGAATTTCACAGGTTGATACGGTAGAACTAAGAGTCCAAGAGTAAAGAATGGCTTCTTCATGGTGTCCTGGTTTGAGCTAGGACAGAACCAATTGTCTTTTTAGTAATTTTATTTTTCAGTTAAGTCTCTTCTGCACTGCACTTTCTGTCATCTGTTTAATTGTCAGCCCAGCCTTAAACCTTTGACACACAGCAGGTCAAAGAACTAGTATTAAACAGCAGGTGAAATCCAGGGCTTAGGAGAACATTCCCCACGCCCCCCCCCCCCCCCCCCCCCCCCCCCCCCCCCCCCCCCCCCCCCCCCCCC
>VZSC01001198.1:19824-36333 GCA_013398225.1 Steatornis caripensis
CCCCCCCCCCCCCCCAACCCTCACAGAACAAGCCAACATACCCATTCTTGTGAAATCCATACCCATGTTTCACACACAGGAACTGAACTAGCAATTTTTCAATTTTTGCCCATTTCCTTTGCACATTGGCATACCAACTTTGACCAAAGGTTTATTAGGATCTCATCTACAACCAAGTCTTACACTCCCAATCTAGGTCACGCAGAGGGGGCACATCACATAACAGAGGGGGCATGGGCATCTCCTTACTTAAAGCTGGATCCATTTGTGATACAAATATTTGATACAGGAAACTAAATAGTCACACTGCTGTACCATGTTGTCCTAAGTGGCACTAATGGGAGAAGAAAGGTTTGGACACCAAGTTCCCTTTTCTTCTCTGCCTTCTCTCTCGACATACATGCACGGGCTAACTTTCCAGGCTTAGCACACCAAGACGTTGATCTCAAAAACGAAAAACAGCAGCAAACTGAACTGCTAAGCTTAGATCAATTTAGCTTACCTAAAACAGCTACAGTAAGGAAAATTAATCTAGTAACTTTACTACCTCCTTAAATGTAGAGGTTAAGTTTTTTTATGATTTTAAAGAGTCTATCAGATTTTAGGAATGCTATTAATACCATTTCAGAAGTATCTGTTTGAATGTACTCTTGGATTTTACAGCGTTCTCCTGTTGCAATGTACAGGAAACTGAGGGTACTGGCACTGAGTCCCTGTGTGCAGTGATCCTACTACTATCCTAGGCTTGCGTGTAGACTTTCCCCATGCATGACTCAGTTCCTCTGAAGGTAGCACTTCCAGTGGCCGTGCAGAATTCCTCTGGTGTAATTGCTCTTTATATTGCTTGCATATGAACATGCTAGTCTCCCAGTCTCCAGTCAGATGTCTCCTATGCTATATGCAGAAGAAAATGACTCTGTACCTCCAAAGAGCCTATAATTCAAGGCACAGACAAGTTACCATACAATCACCAGAATCTAAGAAAACTGGGATAATAATGGTCCACAGCTACGTGTGTATGTAATTACTCACATACGCACAATCTTATATATAGTCTTCTTTTTAAATCTTATCCCTGCAGCAAAACTCTTTCTTGTGCTAAGCTTAGAACAAGTCACTAAAACTGTACCTATACCAGGAAAAAACCCACAGGTTCAGGGAGTAGGTTGAAGCCCTGGACTATGATCATCCATGCTGTTTGCTACCACTTTCCCAATTATATTTCTGACCACCATCAAGTAGATACTCTTCCAGGCAACACCTGGCCGCAGCTCAAAGGACACATTTTGACGGTGTTTGTTGCCAGGATAGGACCTGAGCTCTGCAGATCAGAGCTACACATAACGCATCACCACAGAACCAGGGAACTGCTTCTGGCTTGCACTACTTCATGCATCAGTCTCCTATTCCTTCTAATTACAACTTGTAGGGAAGTGGTGGGGACATTTTAACTATAGCATTTTAATTCATAAAAGAGCACTGGTGGGCAGACTCCATTTTGTTCCCTGAGGAACATTCTCAGAGTTGGCATCCCATGATATAACAGCCACACCACCTGTGACCCACATCAGTGGCACAGTAACAGCCTCTGGCGCCTTAGAAGAGGTTGCTGCAGGAACATTTCAACATCATATCTACCCTGGACAGCACATCCTGTCTACACCTGAGGGAACACTAAGCGGATGGGTGAAGAACGGCTGGGGGCAGAGGGAATCTTACCTGCTGCTCTCAAATTTCTCCACCTCTGTGTAAGATGACAAAAATCCGAAAATGTTGAGTCCAACAGACACTGCAATTCATGCACTGCACAGATACACATAAGTAGCTCATAACTCAGAGTTAGTTTTACCAAGGTTTCAACTTCACTGGATACACAGCCTTCTACCTTTTAATCTCCATACTGGGCTGAATCTTATGCTGTGTAATTAGGGCTATCTAAACAGTCATCTAAACTCCTACTGAGGAGAACTGGTTTGTCCAGGAAAGGCCAGCTCAATCATGAAATTAATCACAACAAACCTAATAACCAGATGGAAAACTAACACAGAGCGAGATGCTGCAGACAAAACCTTTGTCTTCTGGAACCGAGAGGGACCTTCAGCAGCTCAAAGCTTCTTCTAACTGTAATCTCTTGCTTTTTATCTTTGATTGAAATCACAGTATAAGCAAATCTTCTATTAATAGAAATGCTGTAGAAGTGTTTTTTTTTTCCCCCCATTTCTCGAGTTTTCTGTGTTGCACGTGATGAGACTACAGTAATGCAGAACCTCTGGTAAGGGATTGAAGAAATCAAAACCAAGAAGCAAGACAAACAACAGCTCTAATTCTAAGGAAGGAGCAAGGCAACAGCCTAACACCCAGAATTCATTTGCTCAGAGTTTCAGGGAAAACTTATCTTTGCTGGAGTTGTGTGTCTCAAATTATCAGTTATAGCCGTAACTTCCCTTCCCCAGCCTCTTCTGATCGTGACCATATTTTTTGCATGTCAGAAAGAAAACACCCTTTAAATTGTGTGTCAGGACAAAATCACACCACCTGCCTAAGAAATAAGGACTGAAGTTCAACTATCTGAATTGCTAGAAATCAATTAAATAGTTAATCAATGATGTATTACAGATTCATATTCCTAATTGCAGCTTGCACACAACCCTAGTGATACAAGAAAGCTCATTTAATGCCCACCAAATGCTGTCCTACTTTTGTGGTGTCATCTAACCCATGGCCCTGGCAAGCATGCTCACTTTGTATTTGTTCTCCAATTTGGCAGGGGTAGGAATGTGGCCTCTCCTCCGGAAGGTTGTAAAGTGCTTGCACTGAGGGCATGGCTTGGTGCTGGAGTCAATGCGGCTGAGTTCCAGGAAATATTTATACTTGATGATGTCGTCATGGGGCAGGTTATAGAGGACAGTTGTTTCATCCAGGTGTTCGCTGCACTCTGTGATTGGGCATTTTATATCCGCTTGTCCCAGCTGCACCTGCATATGAAAAAACCCAGAAGAGCTGTATGACCTTTTGCTTGGAAAAGGCAAGCAAGCATTTTAATTTTGTGAGGAAATTTAATTTCAAGTACTGTAACAACCCACAGACTATCAAACATATCGTCTTAAAATTATTTTGGCTTAGTCCAAGCACTCTGTATTTTTTCAAATCCAAACAGAAAAGCTAATTACCCTCATGACAACAGCAGTTATTAAATGCATAGTCTCAGTGTATGTACCACGTCTACGTACTCTGCAAAACCAAAACACAAGTCCTAACTAGTAGCACCCACCCAGCACTCTGGTCATGCTTTGTGTGTAATGGTCAGCGCTTCACTATGGGCACATAGAGGCCGTGAAAAAGCAGGCAGTGGAAACGTTTGGATACCCTTCCCCTGCAAAACATGCTGGGAATCACAGCACAGAGAAATTAGCTAATTCAGGATCATCAGCGCCTAGCAGCTCTGACTCACTGCTAGCCTTGAGCTGGTCCCTGCTCAGCAAGCTCTGTGCCTCTGCAGCCTGCTTTCCAGAAGCTCCTTATATGCCACACTGCATACACAGAAAGTGTTAGCTGAGCCTGGGGCTCACCGAGATAATAAATTTTCACAGAACTCAGAGTTTACAAACAACCCTAAAAAGATGACCAAAACGAAAACACACACAGAAGCAAGCTCAAGTTTAACAGGGCTGAAACTGTTGATCTCATGAACTCTGATCGTCCCAAGCTAATCCACAGATATCCACAATGCGTTTCCAGAGCTCCTGGATCTGAGAACAGCGCTGGACCCAGCTCTGCACCCTTCACGCTTGGCAGGCTTTAACAGCTCAGACTCCATGCCAAAACAGCAGATCCTACTTGGTCTGAGAGCAGCAGAGTTGCATTTGCTTGGCACTGAGCCCAAGTTAATAAACCCTTCTGGATCTTGAGTCTGCAAGGACTCGGCTTGAGCATGTTTGTGTCTGCCTCGAGTAATCTTGAATGAATGAGTGTTGACTGTACAAGCGGAGCTGACCACCAGCTCAATTCCTTCCTTAGCGAGTTATCTCCATGCAAAGAAAAAGGGATTTAATGGTGAAACCAGCACCTCTTTCTAGGAATTACTGCTTGAAGGTTTGGAAGTTTGATTTCCCTGGACTCCTTACTCTTTAACATGCTCCATTATGGAAATCTGCCAAATAATGCACTAAATATGACAGGAACACCTCAGATTTGGATGCAGATCTCGCTGCTGCATAATGGTACCAGACGACACCTCAGAGACTCCATTAATGAAGTATTTAACTTAAGAAAGGAGGAAAAAGAGACCCAAACCCAACACAATCCTGTCCTATAGAGCCATATGGGTTCTAACTGAATAATAATTATTTTAGACAGGAGCCAGAGGACTAGAAGAGTTGTAACAAAATGGTACAAAACCCAAGGGTCATACTGATTACAAAAAAAATCCGTATTGCACTACCTTTATTCTCTCAGCGATGCAGCTAAACCCAAGTGCATCAAAGATTTTAGGTAAGTCTTAGAGAAAAAGCAAGGTGAGGATGGCGGTAGCCCGTCCCATATCAGAGCATGGCAAAGAAGACTTCCGCAAGCAATCACTGCTGTGGTGCCCTGCGTGGCCTCAGCTCAGAGTGCAGGCAGATCTGCCTGCACTAGAGAGGAGAGGCAGCTCNTGATGCAGCTAAACCCAAGTGCATCAAAGAGGTTAGGTATATCTTAGAGAAAAAGCAAGGTGAGGATGGCGGTAGCCCGTCCCAGATCAGAGCATGGCAAAGAAGACTTCAGCAAGCAATCACTGCTGTGGTGCCCTGCGTGGCCTCAGCTCAGAGTGCAGGCAGATCTGCCTGCACCAGAGAGGAGAGGCAGCTCCCCCAGCAATACACTCACTCTTCAGAGGGACCTTTCCTCAATTTCATTTCCAGCTCTAAAAGGTGAGCAGAGCTCTATCACATGCAAACAAGATTAGGCTCAGTTTGACTTCTACATGGACTAGTCAAAGTACAGAAGTACGTACTCAAAGGTATTAAAAACAAACAAGCCCCAAACCCCACAAACTACATGCTGGGAAATGTCTGCATTTTATACCTGTAGAACACTAATTCACCTGTAGCAGCATGTGAAAACTGAACTCAAGCATATGACATCACTGGAGTGACTCTTCTCAGAGGAATCAGCCAGTACATCACGGAGCTGTGCTCAAAACACAGATGATCAATCCAGCACTAAGCACTCAAACCTGCTAAACTAGGTAAACAGTTTGCTATAGAAATATAAGTTATTGCACTACTGCCAGGATTAGCATAAGCTTCTGTGTAAAGTGTAGGTACAACAATTTAAAACCAAATAGTCAAATTAATCCCATCTACCACTACTTCATGGTTTTGGGTTTTTTTTGTTTTTAAAGCACTAGGGAAATAGTAAGAGGCAAGCCCTTTTGCTAAGAGTAAACTAAGCTACAATGGAGTAACACTTCACAGTGAGAAGGCACATTGTATCTGGCATCTAAGCTAGTACTTAGGAAGCACTGCTTACATTAAATGCTAGTTAGAACAAACCTGTATTAATAAAACAAAGGAATACAAAGCTGAACACTTTCTATATTTCATGCTCATAAAGAATATGATTAATATATGCGGTAAGAGTCAAGTGTGGTTTCAGTGTTTATTTTGAAAATATGTTTTACACCCACTTGAAGTAAATCATTTTTATCCTCTAAAATAGTTTCAGCCTTTCAAGTTTGGCAAAGATTGATCCTTTTCCTGTGTTTTGAATGAGACTGAAGCGAACAGAGCTGGTTTGCTTATTAGCAATAACTTCAATGGAGCCTTGTCTTGCCAAAACAGTCCATCTTTGTTTGTGCACTAGCATCAGCAATTGATGTAAGTACAGCTTTAGAGGTAGCCTGTTAGGCTACCTGCTGCTGCAGACCCAGGAGGTGCTTCAGAATGGCAAAGAAAAAAAAAATCCCTTATAACATGGGTAAAAATAACTGGGTTTATTCTTTTCCTTTTTTTTTTTTGAAAGAAGTTTTGAAGAGCCTTATCCTGCAACATCAGCTTATCACAATGTCAAACCCTTGAGTTTTAAAAGTCTTTGAATATCAAAATACCACTGTGTATTAAGAACTTAAGAACTCTGGATATACACAACAGCATGGTATATTTTCACAGCATGAAGAATGACTTGGATACATCTAAAAGCAGCCGAGCTGCAGTACAGTGCTAATGTCAGGCAGCTTCCAGTTCTTACACCCAGCTGTGCTTCACTGCTGTAAAGCATTTCAGGAGGGGCTAGCTCTGCTCACAATTCATAAGGAGAAAGCAGGCTCTCATGACTTTCATCCTACAGAAACCTAACATTTAAACTACCAGGAGAGCAACACACACCTCCTCCCCAATTCTTGACATTTTATTTGAAAGTATTTGGCAGGGGGTGGGTGACCCAGGCTCTACACTGGTCCACTGACTGCCCCAAAATGCTGTGAAACCAGCAACAGAAAAGAGAAACAGATGGCATGGTACTTTAAGGTAGAAAATTATTTCCGTCCCCTGAGCTTTCTTTTGAAGGAAATCTTTGTTAGCTACACAGAAAGCAAAGTTCAAACTACACTGGAAGCACTGATTTATACCTGTCCTTTAGCCTGGCCCAAGCTGGATGTAACAACCTGTGCAGGCTGTGCTTGGGCGGCTGCATTACAGCGATATTCCTTGAAGAAGGGCGCCATTCTACTTCACAACAGACACATAACGCACAAGTATTTTCTGACTGAAACTTTACTTAGAGATTCATATGCTAAATAAACCAGTAAATTCTTCTTACTTCTCACCTATTAATGCTGAAGGTGAAGTGAACAGTGCCATGTCTAATCTGCACCTCTGCAGCAAAACATAATTTCTACCAGTGTGCCAAATTCTCCCCTGTAAACTACCAAGAGATGTTACGCATAAAAAAAAATATTTTGGAAATGCATGGATGCAAGTGAAGGGACAATCCACAGGACCTTCATAGTCTACAGGGGAATAAACAAATGGATTAAAGTTCTCCTTATTTATAGGCAAAATCCCATTGCTTTCTAGTTCATTGGAAACACTGCTCTCATTTTTGCTGGTAAGTTGCAAATCAGTGAAAAATTACTTTTCTTGTAGGTCTGGGAAGCGGAGAGTGTCATTTTGAATGTTTTCTTAAAAAAAAACCAAACGTGGAAAATACTTGAAGGGCTCACCATGGTTCAGGACTCCAGAGCGGTAGGTGCTAACCAAACAAAATTCAAGTAGACATGATTCAATAAGTGCAAACCAAAGACAGTGCAAACTTTTACTAAGCATTTTGCATCTGCCTTTAAGGTTGTGGTTCCAGGACCGTTTCTGTGGTTTGAGTAATAACTTCAGCAGACCGGATCCCTTACCTCTGACTTGTGCCAGTGATACTCTGGCATTCTCCATCAAACTCCTTTAAAAAAAAAAAAAGAACCACCCCAAAATCCCTATGAAACAGATTCTCTTTTTCAGTCCATCACTCCTCCCTGTTTACTGTCAAATGGTACAAATCCTCAGTGCTGCAAGACAAGCAAGAATGTACAGCTAGAACTAACAGTAATTAGATTAGGGGCTGCTTAAGTTATATCACCACCAGCTAGGAAAACAGACTGGGTTTCTGGTGTACCACCTTCCCCACAGGACATCTTCACACAAGTTCTTGCTGGTCGTTCATTACTTCACAAACCATACTCCATGGGGTATGTTTCACTTTTATTCCCCTTTTATTCATTTCTCAATACAGCAGACTTACAATAACTTACCTTCTGAATCCCTCTCTCATTAGGTCAGCCCACTGTCTTCTCTGCCAACCACCACTTGTAACCTCACTCCAGTTGAGAGCCATCACTCTCCTCCTCTGGAGGGAAGGGCTCATTAGCCTTAGCAGGGCATACATTGCTGACCTCAAAAGGATCCAGAAAGGCTTCAAAATGGTGAGGATCTCCTGCATGCTGGCACTGAACTAATAACTCTTACTTTTTTAGTTTTAAGTCATATTTTCTGCTACATCAGGAGATATCTGAGTGACCACTTAAACAATCAGAATGACCTGCCTTTCCTCATAGTCAGTGGAGAATGAGGAAGGTGACTGAGGCGATTCAAAGAAGGTGGCAAACATCAACAGCACCTTTGAGATGTCTAGGAGAAAAAAATTCCTGCTTTTCCCCACTTCAGGGACTAAAAGCAGCCCAAGAAAACTAATTTCTCCCAGCACCAATGTCTGACAGGTGTTCAAAGATAAAAAAACCAGAATAATTATTATTATATATGTATTTGTGACAGATGTCCATTTTAAGTTGTATTTAAAATGGCCATTTATTATCAATAAAAGCCCAACCAGAGACTTACATCCACCACCACCCCCCCAAAAAAGAAATCAGATTTCTACTGTGTCATAAGCTCACGCAGAACAACTCTGAAAGGGTCCATCAGGATGTCCTCTGAGGACACAAAGTTTTCTTTCTTTCACATTGGTACTGCACATCTGGATAAAGCCAGGACAATGACATGGTGGTTCCTACTCCATGTGGCATTCAGATAGAGAAAGTCACTTAAGCCTAAATGTTGCAGGCATGAGCAGACACCACCCTCTTCTAGTCACATTATTAACTAGATTTGCATTAACGATCACATTGTGAACGCTGAAAAAGACACAAAAAAAAGCAAAGTCTTGGGGCTTTTGAAGAACATGTTAGTATCTCATCCTTCAGGAGGAAAGGCACTCAAAAGCAAGAAGCTGGGAGGGAATCATGGTGTACGTAACTGCAATCCAACCGCCACCACTACATCAAAGGTTTGACCTTTCTGCTCCAAAACTATGTCTTCTGAATGCTTTACAATGCATATTTAAACACAGCATCAATTTAAATTCTCAAAGCTCATCTAGTTTTCATCACCTCAGCCACAGGCTGGAATTGAAGATTCATCCATAACATTCTGAGGATCGCTTTAGGGAGTGCACTTGCACAAACTCATTCCTGTGGTGCTGCGGAATGGTGCAGCTAAGCACCAGCAAGGGCTGCAGCTTGTGCCACCTGTGACCAGAGCAGCTTCAGCCCCAGGAACCAACCAAAACCTGAACTGGTGAAACAGGTCTCTGGCAGCCTGGAGCAAAACCCCAAACCACCGTGTCTGTTTCCCATTCAGACTCTTTTTGTTCCTCCATAGTCACATACAGGACTCCCCTAAAGAACTGTGAGGATAAGCTAGCAAGACATTCTTTACACCTAAACTCAACCAAAACCTTTTCCCTAAAGGCCTCTTGATTTGCTTTGTCATATGACAACATGCTGGCGTGAAGCTCTACTCCGTTTCCCTTCCTCCCACAGGACCAGGTGTTACCTGCTCACGTGGATTTGATGCCAACAGGAACATTCAGCTTCTATTTGTCCTGTTCGCATAGGAATAGCATTTGTAGAAAATTAATTATAGAAGAACAAATTAACACTAAAATTCTCTTCCACAAGACGTAAACAAGTAATTATCAACATGCATGAGATCCCGTTCCACCCTTTCGTCTCCTGTTACTTTCTCTAGGACCAAGTTAATAAAAAAAGGAAAAGAATATTTTTAATTCTAATGCATTTGGAAAAACTACACTCATACTGCATCAAGCCATGTTTCTGCCTGCTACTACTCATCAAACCTAGTGTGTGTCATCAGCAAGTACGGAGTTTACATGCTTTCTGCTCTGTTTTTTGGACGTCTGCAGTGAGCTGAAACCCGGAGGAGAGGCAACGGTTAGTCCTGTGGCCGGACAAAACCAGGGCTGGTACACCCAGAGGGCTGCCCGCTGAGCTGGGACACTCTCTGACAAAGAGGCACACCAGCGTTAGACCAAGAGACTGGCTGGCAGAAAGCTTTCACAACCTCTGGGAGCCCTGAAGTGCGCAAGATAAAGCAATCTTTTTATCCCTCCTCCCTGGACATGTGTAGGGGCAGAGGGGGGGGGGAAATCCCGGGGGAGGAAAGTAACCCAGGAGGAAGCATGGCAGAAGCTGCCAACCTTGAAGGAACCTGACCCAAACCCAGAGGTTTCTCAGCATTCATTAAAGGGAACAAGGAAATGCATGAGAGCCTTCTTATTTTGTCCAGGTGTGCATATTACCAATACTAGCTAAGTATGAATGTGGTAATTTTTCTATTCCTTAGAAGACACATTCACTTTCAGTAAAACACCCAAAGACGTTCATGAAAGAGGAGCTTTGAGGACAGCAGGCCGAGCCAGGTATCTGCCCTTTATGGGGTGGAAAACAGAGGCAAATATATCCAAGCCTGAGAGCAGTTGCTTCTGCCTAGAGTGAGACCAAAAGACCACACTAAAACCAAGCAGGTGTGGGAAGGGATTACAGAAATGAAGCAAGGGCCAGGAGACCACCCGCATACCACAATACACTCAAATAACCCAGCCATCGTGGGAGCGAGCCCTGTTTGCAGGGGCTCAGGAGCATTAAGAAATAGAAGTAGGAAAGAAGCAAGACCTTTGTAAGGTAATGGTTTGTCAGCTTCCAGCATCAGAATAAGCACATCACAGCCAAACAGCACAGAACCAAAACAAACCAACTCCCACAGCTGATACTTGGAAAATAACTAAGCTAAAAATCAATCTGTTAACTCTTTAAACAGCAGGCTTAAACTCAGAGAATAGCCTGTTCTCCTACAGCCAGCATGTGACTTGTTTAAACTGCCATCTGTGTCTGAATTTGTTACCAGGCAAGCCTAACTCAGGTCTATTCTGCCCATCCAAGAGCTCCGGTAAAGAACAGGCAACAGCAAGAGCCCAGATGACACCTTGGAAAGGCAAGGAGTGAACAGGTTGCACGGGACAGGATGCAAGCACGGCAGCAGCCACCGACCAAGCAGCGTGGGAGCCTTCCCCCTCCCATGGGGCAGCAGCTCTTGTTGTCAGCGTAAGGAGGCCTGACCTCCCAAAAGCAGGAAAGTCATTATGTGATTGTTTACTGTAATTCATTTAAATACTTACCTCAGAAAACAATAAATTAGAAGGAAAAAAAACCCAAACCCCCACCAAATCCTATTGTCCTGTTCCAATTAAGAAGATTAAATCAAGTGAGCTCAGTTACTTGAGCAGCTAATTTTTGTCTATATGCTGGTCTCCTACAGGAACAATGCTTAAAAAGGAACGTAGCTGTTTCCTTGTCTCATGCATAACAAAGCCCTGAACAGCCAAACTCTGACCTCCACTGGGTTCAGACTGGATTAACCCAGATTCAGATCAATTCCAATGGAATAATACTGTTAACTATTAACAATATTAATATCACAACCAAATAATTTCCCATGCATTTCTTAAAGACAGATAAGAAGTTAGCACCCATAACAGCATTATGGAAGACTGAAAATACACGGCCTCAATCTTCATCGAGAAACATCAGTCTTCAGGCAGAGCCAAGCAAAAGCCACCATCAACAGGGACGATTTGTCCTACAACTATTTATGTTGAAAAAGAGGAGATCAACAGCTCATTCTTCTACTATTTAGCAGACAGAGTCCCAACCAGACACAAAAGCTCCCTAGCTCACATTTGCCAACCACTGTTCCCCTTTCAAATAAGACAGGGCCCAAACCACCATACATCTGCACAACCTATGCAGTGATCTGTATTACTGAGCCTCTAATACAGATTAGCCCAAACAGCATCATCAGCAACAGTTAACTGAACCTTTGGTTTCACCAGCAATGGCTGCTGTTATGTTCTACTGTTGTACCTACAGAAACGTTTCAGGGTGCTTCACATTTTCCCAACTGAAAGTGGCGTTTAGCATAAAATAAAGAAAACCTCTCATGATCGAGGGAAGGAGACAGAGGTATCCTCCCACCTCTCTCACTACTCCATCCCAGAAGACAGCTACAAAACCTAACAGAGTTGCCACGGATGTGGGTGATGACTTAAAATTAGCAAGAACTTTTAACGTAAATCTCTCAACTATTCTCTTGACCACCCTGATCACCTACGTTCCCTGGTCTGTAGAAAAAAGGACAAGCATTTTATAGCCATTCTTACACTGTCCTACTTTCCTTCAGAAAGCTACATACAACTACTTAGTTTCCACGTCTTTGCTATGTCTGAGGTTGTAGGTAAGTTTTCTTGTGCACATATTAATAGTCAATGCTTTGACTCTTGCGTATCAGACATGAAAACAAGTTGTGCCCTGTTTACTTGATAAATTCCACTTAGGAACAGCAGAGTTGCATAGCTGTAAGCAAAAGCAGAAGAAAGCCTGAAAAGCACTTTAACTGGCAGATGATTGTCAGAAATGATAGAAACATACTCCATTTCTAAAATTCAAAGTGGAATATATAAAGGTTAAAATATCATCACTTAGGTTCTGCTATAAACAACGTAACTTAAAGAAATTTTTTTCTGCACTGAAGTCATTACAAAATAGCTAAGGTTTGAATTCTAAATAGTTATTTTGCTCTGCCTTCCTGAAAAGAGCCTTACGTCAGCATACCAGTACCTATCCACAATAAACAAAGCTGCTTTTGGTGAAAAGCTACTCTATGAAAGCTTAAGCAGTAAGAGGACTAGTGTGCACGCTGACACATTTGTAGGGATAAATACTTCCTGGGACAGGCTAATGCAGAACGAACTTCCAGGCTTCTCCCCACATACCATCATTTGGACAAACACCAGATACTGTGCTCCAGTTTCACATGACTTGATGAAGTTATTTATCATAATGCATTTTAAGTTTAAACCACATTTTAATACACACTTAATGTAATAATGGATACAGCCACAAGGATCAAACGTACAAGATCAAGATGTGCAAACAGCATAGCCTTCTCCAGGAAACAGCTTGAGGCAAAAGCTTAAGCAGTGGCTCTGATCCACACTGGGAGAGAAGCAAAAGTGAAAGCAAAGCAAAAGTGTTGCACCAGTAGGAACACATCAGGCATCACCGAACAGTTAAACTCAGCAGAAACTGGCGCAGAAGAAAAACCCTCTTATACAAGCTGAAAGAACAATTCTGCCCCAGAAACGATCTAATCCAGTAGAGCCGCACTGGACTAGCGCGCAGTGATTTCTAAACAGCATATTTAACTCTGATAGCTTGGCTGTTAATTCACTTGCTTATCAAACTCTGACTGTAATTTGTTACCCTGTCAGGTCAGTCTCCCCGTGAGTTTGCCACAACTGGGTCCCAACTGAAGCTGGAAGACAGCTTTCACCTGGATTAACAGAGCATTTGTGTATTGACTGCTGCAGACTTTGTCACAAGCAGCTAGAAACTTTACAACATCACAAAATCACCAGAAACAGCAAAACAAGGGGAGAAGCAGGCAGATTTTTACACCAGGAAAAACAAAACATAACTGTTTTCAGAACAATATATTCTGCTTACAGCTTTTTCATAAAGCAAAGAAAACATGAAGCATTACATTTACGTTTCTAAAGGCAGTTCTATCAGCTGATTAGGCTGCTAGAATACTCATTTCCACATCAGGTTTGCCACAAGAGAAGAAATTACGATTTTCCATTTGTTCAAAATTCTCTTTAAAAAGCCCCAAACACACAAACTTAAACACTACTACTTACTCATCTTCTGTTTACACATGTAAATCTATGTCTAAAAAAAAGTACAACATCATCATACAATTTTTCACTGTCATGGTTTAACCCCAGCCAGCAACCGAGCCCCACACAGCAACTCGTTCACTCGTCCTGGTCAAGATGGGGGAGAGAATCAGAAGGGTAGAAGTGAGAAAACTCATTGGTTGAGGTAAAAGTTTAATAGGTAAAGTAAAAGCCGCACACACAAGCAAAGCAACACAAGTAATTCATTCACCTCTTCCTGTGGACAGGCAGGTGTTCAGCCATCCCTGGGAAAGCAGGGCTCCATCACACGTAACAGTGACTTGGGAAGACAAACACCATCACTCTGAACTTCCCCCCTTTCCTTCTTCCCCCAGCTTTATATGCTGAGCATGATGCTATATCGTATGAGATATCCCTGGAGTCAGCTGTCCCAGCTATGTCCCCTCCCAACTTCTTGTTCACCCTCAGCCTCCTCGCTGACAGGATGGGGTGAGAAGAAAGGCCTTGGCTCTGCGTGAGCACTGCTCAGCAATAATGAAAACACTGTTTCCAGCACAAATCCAAAACATAGCCCCATGCTAGCTACTGTGAAGAAAAATACCTCCAGAGAGTTAGCTACTGTAAAGAAAATTAACAGTCCAAACTGGCACAGCTATAAACCTTTTACTAGTTCAAAACATTGCCATGGATCTTACAAACCTGTCATACGGAGTGTTGTGCTCCAAGAGCCTGCTTTTGCTGTGAGACACAAGTGAAGACTAGAGGTAGGATAAGACAAAATGCTCCAGGTTAGACTCCTGTCTAAAATTTTGGAGTTAACAGTGAGGAAGACATTTGATTCTTGCAAAAATACTGTTGTGATCAGGTAAAACTCTGGAAATACTTGCATGCAGGAGAAAAAGCACAAGGCAAAATCAAGGCTTCCCTTCCCTGCCTCATCATGTTTTTAATCATTTTTGCTCCTTTGAGGATGACAACAGATCCAGCCAGTGCCTGAATATTAAAGAGAAGGGTAGAAATAACTGTTGTAATCACTGGCTTCAGTTCTCTGCAACCATCCCCTTTTTAGCTGGTTAGAGAGGCTGTCCTGGAATAGAAAGACAAAAGACTACTTCTATCCAACACAGACTTCTCTGTCTGGATGCTATGCCAGGCTTACCCCGTATCACTAGAAGCTTAGCCCAAGGTCTCCAGTTATGTGATCAAACACCTACATAGGCCTGAAAGGTCTGGGGTGCAGGTCCAGCCAGACCTCTCACATCAGCCGTCCTAGGTACCCCTCCCCAGGTCTCAGACCTCTTCAGCCATTCTAGCAGGTCACAGTCAGCCAAAACTGCTGTTACCTCAGACTGCAAGCTGCCTAATAACTAAAACATTACAGAAGTCAATATAGCTTTCCCTTCCCCATGCCTGTGTTAGAGAGCAATCGCGAGGCTGCAAGGAGAGAAGCTTCAGCTGGGTAACACAGGAGACCGAAGTGTTTTTAAATTAGTTTTCCAATTGATCGGGCAGCTGAATTAATTCTCCCTGTGACATATGATCACTAGTTCGCAACCCAAGAGAAAAGTTGGAAACACAGGGCCAAGGAGAGAGACTGTTGCAGAGGTAGCCGGCCACCAGTCGTCTTACCTGTCATGTCAATCTACACCTTCAGATCATGTACCAGGTACCTCTCCTGTTAACTTTGCTTACCTTTAGGAAGCTACAAGCCTGAAGTATGCTCAGATGATCCCCTCGGTAAAAACAGTTAATGGCACAATAGTACCAGTGTTGGAGCGTTGCACCCAGTCCCTTCTCCACAAGAGTCTATGCATCAGTGTTTTCCACACACATGTCCTAAAATTAATGTCCTTCAGAAAGCAGCTTGTATTTTGGCATAGCTAGGTGATTATTAGGTTTGTGAGTACTAAGGTGTATTTTCCCATTCTGTACAAGTACTTAAAATGCTCTATGACATGCATGGACATCCTTCACTAAGCTTCAGGTCTGCACCCAGCACCTGCCCTGACACCCACCCCGCAGTCCTTCAAACGATCTCCACTCTTTCTGCTTCTCTGTTGGCATTATTTTTGCTCTCCTCTCAGCTGTCTCCCTGGAAGATAAAAGAGCCTTATGTGTGAAACTAAAGCAAAGGGAATAGGAAGTAACTAGGCTTTTTAACATGAAGAAATACATTACTTGTAATGAAAGAACCAAGTTAATAGGTAACCCTCCGCAACTTCTGAACAAGAAGCAGGGAGGAACTTCTATCAACAATTGTCACACATGCTACGAAACACAGTAAAGCAGTTGGCCAGAAGAATAAAACAATGATTATAGAAGTTATACTATGAACAGGACACCTCATTAACTTGACATGCACTGCAAAGAATTTTTACTAAATACATTTCATTGTTCTGTTCCAAAAGTAAAGACATCATCTCCAGAGACTTTAACTCAAAGACAATTATGGTGGGGAAAAAAATGCCTACAACTGGAGAAAAAACACTATTTACCATTTCTGTCTATTTACAAACAAAATTACTTCAGACTTGTCTAAATGCTCAACCCGCAAAAAACCCCAAGGATTATTGACTATGAGGGTTTGTAAAGTGATGAGCAGGTTGTGAGGTCCCTTGAAACATCACTTCTGTCAGCTTTAAACTTTTGCAGGGCTCCAGAAACTGGGTTGCCACACTGAACATTTAAAAAAGCAGCTTTGTTTGTGCCAGCAGAATCATAGAATGGCAGGGTTGGAAGGGACCTCTAGAGATCATCTAGTCCAACCCCCCTGCTAAAGCAGCTTAGCCTAGAGCAGGTTGCACAGGAATGCATCCAGGCGGGTTTTGAATATCTCCAGAGAAGGAGACTCCACAACCTCCCTGGGCAGCCTGTTCCAGTGCTCTGTCACCCTCACAGTAAAGAAGTTCCTCCTCATGTTCAGGTGGAACT
>VZSC01001198.1:38785-60163 GCA_013398225.1 Steatornis caripensis
GCCTTGCTGGCCTGTCCTTCCTAAAAAGTACATAGCTGTCCATGACTGCATTCCAGTCATGCGAGCTGTCCCACCACGTCTCTGTGATCGCAATGAGATCGTGGCCCTGTGACCACGCACAGATCTCCAGCTCCTCCTGTTTATTCCCCATACTGCGTGCATGGGTAGGTATCAGAGTTTTTGAACCACCACCAGTAAGGACTGCAGCTTGGAGACCAAGAGGTGGGCAGGTTAAGTGAGGTGAAGGAGATATCAAGTCAACAATACCCATCTCCACTCCTGAAACCACAGAGTTCAGTAGTAATTGAATTCAATACTAGTTGAGGAAATTCTAGTTTCATTAATTATTTCCAAAGAATACATATACTCCTCAGTGGGAGAGAGGTTAACAGGCTGGAACTGAAGCAGCACAGTAGAAGAAAGGAATTGTTGTTACAAAGCATGGTAACAGAGACCGCATGAGAGGGCTTGTACACAAGCACGTGGATCTCCAACTCCAGATTTTGCAAGACCAAAAGAAAGGATAGACAGCTGTTGTGATAATGAGACAATAAAATAAATAGAATTTTTGTTAGCAAGGACATGAAAAGTTTTCAAAAGTGTCTGATTTAACATTTCAATGATATTTTCACTGAAATGGAGGCACACCACATGACGTTAAACACCACTGACCTGTCTATCCAAATATGACCTCTCTCAAAATATCAGTTGTGTCAGATTTTTAATGGGATAAGAAGTACTTCTTTCTTTTTTTAAGAAAAATAACCTAACAGTTCTTCCAGAGCAAATACTTCTACCTAGTAGCTGCAAACTGCAATTACTCTCTACAGTCAAGCAACCACTGATGATTATTTGCCACCAATACAAGCTTCTGCAGAGGCCTAGCTAGCTGCAGTGGTTTACCTCGGAAAGGGGAAAGCAGTCATGGCTGCTCCTGCTTGTTTGGTGTGAGGAAGATGACAAGAAGGGAAAACTCAGGGAAAAGAAAGAGGCACCCACTTCAGCCTTTCCTATGAAGTCCTGCCTTTCCCACAAGTCACATCTTTTCTCTCCTGTAGTTTTTCCTTGGGACATAATGTCCTCCTGCCTGACATACAATGGGTAGGAAGCCTACTCTCTGAAATTTTCTGAGTCCACCTAATTTCCCTCACTTTAGCAACACACACAGAGGCTGTCTACCCACCGAACTGGTCCTGCTGCCCCATACCTTCAGCCAGGGAAGGGTCCACACTTGTAAAGTCTCCTTTTAACCTGCACCTGTACCAAACAGTGGGAGCTGCCGCCGTGAACTGCTGTTGCTGCCGCCCAGGAAACTGCTGCCCCAAAGCACATTGATTTTCTGTGCAAAAGAAAGGCAGTAACATTTATACTTCTGTGGTTTTGGGAGCACACCCAAACACCAAGATAAGCAATGTGTTTGTTACGCACTTTTCACCAAAATGCTGCCTGCAGCGAGGAAAATGTGTGGCATCTTGCTGCAGAACAAAGTTCTGAATTCTACTGTCATTTATCTAAACGAATCAAAGCATCACTGCATGAGAACAAACATGGCTGTGTTAATTTCTTAGTAAATGCAGCAGCTTTGGGCCTTCTCTCTATGTGTGCCTACTTTTGATTCCTCACCACCACCCCAACATGCTATAGGTTTCTGAACCAGAAGTATCACAAAAGTCGAGAATTTCTAGCAGCACCAGCAGGATAGAAGAACAGCCTGACAGTCCCAAATAAAGGACTTTCCTGAACAGTTAAGATTTCTAGTACTTGTCAAAACATGTCTCAGCACTTTCCTTGGCAGCAAGAGATCAGGCTCAGTGATTTTCCCACTCCCTTATTCCCAGCTGGCAGAAGCATCCCTCCAGAGCTGGTCCCTGACGCTCCTCCGTGCCCACTATAGTCAGCTCATGTCCTGCTGTGTGTCCATTCAACTCCATCGTTTCCTACACACACACAGGCTTACTAAACCAAGTAACTAATGATACTAACATTAAGATGTCATCTCTGAAATTTAGTGCTTAACTGAATGAAAGCCATTCTTTGTTTTTCCTCCCTCCCATACGCTATGTATTGCCTACACAAGCTGAAGGTGACACAGCTGAAACAGCCGAAAGAGCATATAAAAGACTTTTTTTTTTTTGTCAAATTTCATTTGGGAACAGGCTAATTTACCTGAACAGCAAGAAGAAAAAGTAACTAAACAAATCTCTCAAAATTTATATTAATATATAGACCTTTTAAAACTAGGTCACTCAGGTACAAATGACAAATCTGAAAACGCCAAAAGGTACATATGGCAAATCTGAAAAAGCCAAAGGATGCTTACATTGAAATCCACAAGCTGCTTGCTGTCAAGCAATGGTAAGGCAGTATCAAGAGAAAGTTTAAGAACATTTTATGAAATCATTCAGATTTAATGAAACATCTTTTATCAAAGACAAAATTAATCCTTTGTTGTATTCTGGCACATAGGGTATCCTAATTATAAAGCTGTTTTTAATAATAAGGTCTCTGGCGTGTACTTTCAACCTCTACTGAAATACATGTTTAGTACAAACATTTTACTGTAAGCATGGTAAGAATTATAGAAGACTGAAGACTTTATATATAGAGTGGAACAGAAAAGCGCTTGAGTCTTCCAACTGATCAATGATTCCTCCAAATGATCAGTTAGATTTCATGCTTTCACATGCAGAACAATTTTGCGAGTTTTGCACAATGAACAACTTATTACATATGAGGAAGTCAGACAAAATTATATACATTGGGAAAACAGTAAACACTAGTAAAATCATGAAAAGTAAGAAACCCCACACTAGTGCTTATTTCCATATACTATAAACATTTTGCATGCGAAGTCTGCAAAGTACAAATGGCTATGCTTAAAAGTAAATGCAAATTACAGTTCCATTTGATTTCTCATTTGCAAAACTGTAATCAGTAAGAAAGAACAGGTTAGCAAGTCTTTCAACAAACAGGGAGAATACAGAGATCAAAAAATGTTTTTAATGTGCATGCTCGGCTATTTCTGCACACCAAATCTCTAAACAAAGTTATTAATTTCTCATTATAGCATATGAACATCTTGCAAATGTCTGTTTCCTAACATCACCTTAATTTACCTCAAAGCATAGCTCCTAGTAACTTTGAGTGTCAAAGGTGAGTTCACAAACTGAGCCACTGCAATAAATGGTCACCTGTGAGAAGTCTGCATTAGGGGACTTGGCTGGGATCACCTTGGGAGGCTCTAATACTGCCAGGAAAAAACAATGCAGTTCTCCTACCTTAACTATTACATTATTCTTTCTCACCTCATGGCTCCTAGACTCCTGAAAGCTGTAATAATCCTCCTCCTCAAAACCAGCTGCATGGGAGAGTAGCAGCTTCTACGCACTCTGTCAGCAAGCTGGAAGTCGATCATCATGTATAGAGGAAAAAAACCTGACGCTTGAACTTCGGGAATAACCACTAGCAGTACTAGGCAGTTATTTTATGCTGATCAGCTGCTAGGGAGAGGTTTGCCAGGAGAGATCTCATCCTAGGGAGAGCAAATGCAGGCAGCAAGCAGATTCCTGCAGCATGCCTCAGCTGGCAGACACTCTGCCTCTCCCCTCCCCTGCCTCGCTGCCTCTACTTCCCACACCTCTTTTGGCCTCTCTGTGCCAGGCCTCCCCACAGCAAATTGTTCTCACTCTTCACCCAGTCAGCCCCGGTCAGCCTTTATACTCCACATCAGAAGCCTTACAGGCTTGCCATCAGCATGCAGACTGCCTCCAGCTCCCACATCGTGGCACTGCATCCAGGAACAAGGCTTCCCATCCCATTCAATTTAATTCCTCTGCCACCCCCATCCTGCTGTTCTTGCTGCATTTCAGTTCACCCACTGCTCCTGGACAGCAGGAAAGGAACACATACATGCACCAGGAAAATGCCACCCTGCCCGGGGATCCACCACTGAATATTACAACGGTCTAAAATAGCCTGGATGGACAAAAAGTGAATCTTGCTCAAAAGACCGGGACAGCTCAATGCTGACAGTTAAGCCACCTAATGAAACATCTGCACATGTTTAACTGCAGTTTTTCATCATGCATCGTTTGATTCCTTGTGTACAGCATCTGTAAGCATGAAGACAGACATTCTGCAATGGTGAGTTCCCCCACTCAATCGCTGAATCACTGAAGATTTTTAGTGAAATAGCCTAAACGGGATAATATCCTGGCAGGAACAAAGTAAGTGGGTTTCTCCAAAGTTCACATTCTAAGGTATTCAAAACCAACTCTTTGCTAGAATTTCCCCCAAAGATTCAAGAGAGATGGAATATTTCCATTTGGAAGAAACCAAGAAAATCTAGAAATCTAGGTTGCTCGATTCTAACAGCAGACAATAAATTGCAACTGTGATACACGGAAGATACTTTTACTCAAAAAAAAAATGCACTTGCTGAATTCACATGGGGGACTTCAGTGATTTTCCTCCCTAGCTATGACAGTAGATAAACGTCGTGCGATGGAAGGTGGGGGATTCACATCCTACATGGGACTAGACAAACTGTATGCGTGCAGCACGGACTACCGCACAATAGTAGCGGTTTTAAGAGACATGTGGAAAGCAAAATCCATTGAGCCACAAAGTCGAGTGCAGTACAGCAAAGAAAACCTGGCCAACCAGCAGAAAATGCTCAAGAGATCTAACCAGAAAAGTGGGGAGGAAAAAAAAAAGGAAAAAGNCATGCGTGCAGCACGGACTACTGCACAATAGTAGTGGTTTTAAGAGACATTTGGAAAGCAAAATCCATTGAGCCACAAATTCGAGTGCAGTACAGCAAAGAAAACCTGGCCAACCAGCAGAAAATGCTCAAGAGATCTAACCAGAAAAGTGGGGAGGAAAAAAAAAAGGAAAAAGTGGAGGGAAAAGCCCACAGGAAGAGACTAGGACTGTTTTATTTAATCACCACTAAGATGGGAGCATCACAATTCTGCCTATATTTCAGGAGTATTACAATTTCCTGATGTGTGAATTCAGAAGGCAACCAACAGCAAGAGTCCAAACATAAAAATCCAGAAGGAAACATGAAAGGAGAAAGGAAGCTGTACAAAATGTATATATTTCCTCTTTCATGGAACGAACTGTAATTTAACTTCAGCATGAAGGTTTAATTATTGTCATAGATATTTGTATTGTTACAGTAGTCAGTGTCATTCAATATAGTATTTACAGGTTCGAGGAAATTTCAACAATTAGATACCACTTCCCCAAACTTACAGTTTTCAAGCAAAAAAGCATTTTTAGAATTTTACAAGTTTACAAGTAGTTTCAGATGAAACCATACCAAAACCCACCATCTTTTCCCTCAAAAATCGAGGAAAACATGATTTTTAAGGTAGTTTAAACTGGAGTTACAAGCAGGCATAATTCCAAGTTTTTTCCACTGTGGTCTGTGTATTTCCAGTTTAAAACAAAGAAACAAAAAGCTATTAGAAATTTATTTTTTGCTTGGGTTTGCAACATGCAGTATTAGCACAAATTAATATAACTGTTGTATAACCCAAGGCATGATATAGGCAGGTAACGTCTCTAAATCCTGAACTCCAAAAAAATAATTTCTAAGATGTGATTAAGTGGTCAAAGCAATAGCGTGCTAAATCAACCCTAAATTTTGTACTGTCATGTGATGCATTCTCCAAATTGGGTAGTGACAGCTGCTCTTTTTTAAATAAAGCCCATTTTCTTTCTGGTCTCATTAGTGCAGCCCTACCTGCCCAGTCATATTAGTCACTTCCTGCACGAGCACTCGAACACCTACATGGAATCAAAACACCTCTTATCACATCCAACACAGAACAGAGGTTTAACTGAAACATTAAACCTGTAATTGAGCAAACCTGTTCCCTGTGCCATCACACATAATGGTGCCATTTGCGAAACACTCTGGATAGGAACTCTATTGCTTCGGAGAGAGATGAACTCCTTTCCCCAATCCCCTCCCACCCCCAACCAAATTACATTCAGAGAGAGAGGAGAGAAAAAAAGAGGGAAAAGCAGACAAAGTCTTAATCTCATGGTCACTCCACCCTGTTCTCCTCAATTCTAGAGCTAACAGGTAGGAAAAGGGAGAACAAAATCAGTAGTACTTCTGCTACTTGAGGGAGGGGGGATGTCTTCAAAAAACTTTTTGTAATGATCAATGCAACAGTAAGATAATCTTTGTTACAGGCTTTTACGATTTTATACTTTCGAATTTCACAACTACTCCACTTTACCACCAAAAACATCTGTATAATAGAAGCACAAGGCTATCAGGCTTGACCTTCCAAATCAGTGTGCTGAAACCACAATTGAGAAACATAGGCTAGTCCAGAAAAGAGACAAATCCCAACTTCTCCAAACCACAAGTAACAATGCTTCTCATGACCCTGCAGTTAAGCAGAAAGAAAGAAAAAAATAAAAAGCTGGAATTTCCCTGCTGTGAACATAGTTCAGTTCCCCTCCAGAAGTGTACAGGAATAGCAAGGAACGGTGAAGAGCTTCTTCAGCCAGCTGTAACTGATGTGTCATGAAGGTTCAGCCTTGGCTTAAGTGTCTTAGTTTAACACTGCAGGGTGACACCACCAAAGTGCCAAGTATGGCCAGCTCTCACAGAAATCTGCTACGTGGATCATACTTGCTCAAAAGCAGCTCGACAAAAGGATTACAGAGATCCTCCTGCATGGAGGTCTCTCTTCTCCCGGTCAATTATACATTGTCAGGAAGAAAAACAAGACAAACGCTCCACCAATACAACAGAGATAAGAAGAGTCCACAGTTGATGTAACAATTCCTTCCCTCAAAGTCACACAGCATACAACAGATGTCAGATTTCTTCCAGTACAAAACTTTCACTTCCATGGCATTGATGAATAATCTATAACATGACGAATTAGTTAGTCTTAAGTTGCATAAACCTGTACCTTTTCAGAGCATGACTGCAAGTACTATAAGAAAACGATCACTATGGAAAGGAAATACCGTTTTTAAAAGCTCCTGACAACGGAAAGGAAGCTTATCCAGGAAAGGGAAGAAGAAAGAGAGCAAAAGTTGGAAGCTGGTGAGAACAGAGGTCACTCTCCAGGTTCTTTACAGCACTCATTAGATAAGCATATACCTTTTGAAGAAGCTCAACTTCCTGCCATAAATAAAGGTTTTATAAGCCACTCAAAATATGTATCTGCCATTTACTTCACTTCTTATTCCCTTGACAGTACTTCTGTGTTTTTCAAGTGCCTCAACAGACCATTACATCACCATATACTATCATTTGATATATTCCAGATAATAGTTCTCATCAGTTTTTCCACCATGGCTTACATATATGAAGTAATCCATTAAAAATCATAAGCTTACACCTTTCAGAAATATTTTTAATGTTTCAATGCCTGTTGGTGTCAACATGTATCAGTCTTCATGTTTGTGTAAAGTCTGTTGAAATCCAAAAGTAGGCTTGTCATGATCATATCAGTCCCTGATACTGATTTCAGAGCCAAAAATTAAGTCAATTAGTGCTTCCATGAAATTTACCTTCCCAGACAGACTTCACCGGTGAACTCAGAGACACTACGTGAAACTAAAATCCTCCAGGAAAACCAGTTTAGTCTCGTATAAAACTAATGTAACAAGAACTGAATAAAAATATTCTTTAAAGCTACACAGTCTTCAAAGGTGCAACACATACAGGACATTAAAGATGTTAAGACATGTGCTTGGCTACCAAGCCTCTACCTCTGTGCAAGATTCGTTGATTTTTGCTGTGGACCTAGCTTCTGCATATAGCAGCTATAAAAAGCACAACAGCTTCAAGAAGTTCATTCAGGCAGCTCACAGGTATATTTTGTGATGAACACAGAAACTCAACATCTATTGCATTTCAGCAACTAAGCTCTCCCTACATACACAAAGCCAGGCACAGAGCCAGGATAGATTTCACCAGAATCCCAATAAACCACCTTGCAAGCACCTCGAGCTACCAAAAGTCTACCTGGCAGCCAACATAAGTACTTCAAGGATGCTAAAATCCTCCCACGAAACTTGTCACATGTTGGTATCAAATACTGGAAGGAAAAAAAAAAAATCTTAGAATGAGACATCAAGACATAAACCCAGAATGATGATGCTGCAGCCTGTCAAGTGAAGCACACAGCTAAAATAAAGACTAACAGAAAGACAAGGAAGTTTAACAACAACCAGCTACCACCTTTCAGTAACTGACAGCACATTTGCCCAGCTGGTAACTGCAGTGTCACAAAAAAAAAAATTTCCAAAACAAACCCCACACCCAAACCATCCAATTTCAGAGATTGTTTTTCAGTGTTACACAGCTTTTCTTTGGTACCTTGACCACGTGTTCTGTTCATTGTTTTCACTTAAAGTCATCTGTGGAAACTAAAACAATCACTGGTCTTTGCTATTTGTTCATTCTCTCATAAGTTTCTTCACACAACTGCCTGCACAAATTCCGCTGGAGAGTTATTTCACAAAGGCATCCTCTATAGCCTACGTCAACTCAGGCAACGGCCATGCAGTCTCTCCTCCGCTGGCGAAGGGAGGGAACCACTTGGAAATTGCTCTGATTCAGCCAGATCAGTCCAACCAAAACCAGCCTCGAAAACACAGCACTGAAATTTATTTAAAAGCCGTTTCTCCTGAAAACAGTGTGAGACATTTGCCTTCAGATTCCTTACAGACCAAAAAATACCAGACACAAAGCATGAAGTGCACTGCTTCCAGTTACACGTTGGGCATTAGAAAACCCTTTGCTGTTTTCAGTGGTTAAAAACAAGTAACACCAGAAAATAAAACTCTTCTACCATTCCCTCATTGGACTTAAGCTTTTCCTCAACGGAGTGCACTCTGAAAAACGCAGGTGGCCTTCCCATTCAACAGGGCCAAATTCAGCACATAATGGTGCCACACAGCATTTTTGACAGCATCGAAGATGCCGGCTTTGAAAACCACTCAGATACTGCATCCTTCTCAAATTCAGAGACTGGAAGGGCTCTCTCCCAGGTCCTTCCCTTCTATCCCAAATAGAGAGGCTCACACTGATTTCTAATGTAATTTAATTAATTGCAATTTTTATAGTTTGTGTCGTGCCAACACTACTTCTGTAGTGCCTACCCAACTCACCCCCTCTTGCACCTAGAGAGCGCAGTCGTTTCTCCTCCTAGTTTTCCTTGTGCTAAAATAAACATTTCTGCATCTGCGTGGAGCACTTTTCTCCTTGCAGTCCTTCCTGGTTCCTGCCATTTTTCTTAAACCTTCATGCTCAAGATTCCAAATAAAGCATTCCAAATAAAGCCTCACCATACAACAGCCTTGTTGCTCTCCTCTCTCTACTACATCCTCAAATTGCATTCACCTTTTTAGTGGTTCCATCATTATTAGCCACTTGCATCATCTGTTGTCATTAGCCCAGATTTGCTGTCTTCTACTAATGTTTCGATGGTCAGGCAGGCTCTTACTTGACAAAAGAAAGTCATCAAAAAACCTTGTTCTTTCTTTCCACCATAAGGAGTCATAAAACAATATTCTTCTAGATCAAAACTCAATACAGAAGCTAAACAGTAAGCTACGATCAAAAAACTTACCATCTGGTGTCAGTTCATTACTGAGGAAAGGAGAGGGGACCCTCTCCTTGCCTCCTCCCCTCAAACAAACATCTTGATGCTTCTCACTAAGAAATACGCTTCTGGCTTGTGGAAGCTGTAGTTACAGCCCATTCATACCAGTGCACATGCTAGAAGTGTGGATTACATACAATTTAGAAAAAAATCTACATTCATTGTAAAAAATAGGCTTAAAATTTTTATGAGTCAAAAGGAGTACACCTAAAAGTCAATTAGAGTGGAAAAGAAAAGACTGTAATAGTAATGCAGTGATTTTCGTTGTCTTCTTCAAAACTATTTTTTTTTTTAACTTGCACCAAGAGACTGTACAACTAAAGCTCAAAAAGAACCTTCACGGCCAAAGACCTCAAGGTGATGCATACCAGTTCTTCCATGACAGTGCTGTTAACTTTTTCTGTTCTGCATTTTTAAGTAACATCACCTTTAATAAGTCTTCAGGAATTTTGTGTCTTTGCAGGAAAAAAAAAGCAGCAAACCACCACCTTACCCCCGCAAAAAACCCTCAGCCCACACAATAAACACCAAAAATCCTTCTATCATTTTGAGCTCCGCATCTTTTCACTTGTTATTCAAACAGGTAAGAAGGAACAAGCAACTTCTTTTGAGCGCTCTTTGGTGCAGGAAAAACTTCTCGCAATAAAATAATGGTCATACTTGGTACTGCTTACCTGCAGCAAACTAAAGCTGTTGAAACAATCAGTATCAAAAAACAGGGTCCTCATCTGCAGGAATACTCATGTGAAAAACTTCTTCTTTTAAAGAGTGCCTTAGGAATAATCTGTTCTGTGTTATAAAACACTTGGGGGTGCTTTAAAATTCCAGCTATTTGAGAGCTTCTTATTTAATGATGCCACAGGCAGCAGAGACAGGACTGGTGTGTACCAGCTTGGGCTGGACTAGGAACCTCAGCACTGCCAGCAGCTCAGGGAAACACTCTGGACCATGCCACCACGCCTGTCCAAGAGCTGTGGGTACAGATGCACCTTCGGGCGCCGGACAAGCCACAACTTCCGTCTGGATTGTGAAAGAGGAAATGATGCAGCAACAGGATGAAGTTACAGGTTTTATTTCATCGAGCTCCAACGAAAACCCCCACGTGCCATCATCTTGAATATGTTCTGTCCCCTTCCCTCACGCTGCCTTTTCAATTGTTTTGTTCTGACAGGCTGTCACAGTTGCCAAAATAAATGGCCTGCTTAGCCAAGGACACTTTATGCAGTACTGTCTTGTGGTGGAATAAACATTTGCATGTTGTGCATGAAACAATTAAGAACTGGATAAGACAAAAAAAAAGTAAAAAATGGTTGTGAAAGGTTACTTTTAAACCAGATCATTCTTTTGTGCTGGTGGATCAGATGATGCAGGAACAGTAGGGAACAAGTTACATGTTGGTACAGTAGGCAGCACTACTAGCTAGAAAGCCTGTAGACCTTCAGCTTTAGACAAGGTCTGCTTCTCTCTATATAGAGAGAAAAAGAATGAGATCCAGAACTCAGTTTAGATCCTTAATTTACCAGAAGTGATGGCATGGCCTTTTCTCACTACCTGCCTTGGCTTGAGCGAGGTCTTCTTGAAGCATTACACTCTGGAATACTTCTTGCTGAGTTATAAAAAGAACGACAGATCAAGCCTTCACATGAACTACCTGCTTCGCTGCGGCAAAAGCACTCAGCAACGTCCATCAGTAATAGTCACAACTCACTGCAAGGATGGTTTAAATCTCAGAGCCTGGGAAGGTGCTTGTAAGTTACAATAAAGTTACAACTCCACATAATGCCTTGAAAGAATGGGCATCTTCAGAAATCTGAAAATTACTTTTTAAGTGTTACTGAGAAATACAACTGAAGCAAGGCTGAATCTACTTTCTGTTATACAAATGGGTGAAAATTTCAGAGGTTGTTTGATTTTCACTGCCCGTACATAAGGAAAATGGGGACCACACATACCTGCATACTTTGAAATATCTAGATTTTAATAATGTATTTCACTTCGGCCACTTTGAGGTCTAGATCGCCATGTATATGTCAATACCCGTGAGTGCCTAACAGCAACAACATTTAGATGGAACTTCAGTGTTTTACAACTGATTTTCTGCCTTAATTTGAGTAGGATTAGTTTACCACAATAAAATACATCACCACCACCATAATTCTGCCTGGAGCCCTAATATCTACATTTTGTAGTTGGTATGCAACACTTGGCATCTAAATACTACAGGGCACATTTGCTCTTTTGTGGATCCATTAGTTCAAAAAAACCTTTAAGTTGCACGTTCTTTTCTCTTTTTAAGCTGCATGCTAATACCATAAAGTTAACTACACAGAGTTTCCAAGCTATTGCACAACTGAGCTGCACATGCACTTGAAAAAGCACTGAGAACTTTAAGTACTTGCTTCCATAAGGTCTCTAAAGTAGTACTCCTAAGCAGGCAAATCATACCTGGCACTGCACAGGTGTGATGGAATGGAAAGGCACAAGGTGTCCTCCCCAAAGCACACTCACACAGTAAGCAACATTAAAACAGCTGAAAGAATTAACAAACCCTCCCTCAGCATTTCTTTGCCCCCATACAACAGCGATAGTACTGACAATAGCGACACATTTCTTTTTGCCTGTTCAGGAAAGCAGCACTTCTCACAGCACCTCTGTAATCATCTCACAGATGGCACACTGCACCTACCTACTCCACTCCTCTTGGCTACCTGTAGGGTATAGAAGTCTTCCAGCAGTCCAGTAAAGCACTAACCCATTATTTTCCTGGAAGTTCTGTACTTTACAGGGTGTTTAAAATACATTACTTTTTTTTTCCTTTTTAAGGCTAGATTTATTTCCTGGCCGCCCCCATCCAATAGGAAACCAGAAATAGAGCTAGTCCCATTTCCCTTTCTGGCTACGATTTACCAAAATAACTGGTATTCAGTTATAATAAGTATTCAGCTGCAAGTTTAAACAAAGGTCAGAGATCCAACTTACATATGCAGGCCACCAGTCTTCGTGATTCCCTTTTGTTTTAGGAAAGCATACCCTGAGCAAGCCCACCTTCTGGGGCAAAACGATTCTTACAACATCACCAAGCCTTTCCCATCCTGGCAGTCATCTTCGTGCTCTTCTTCCTTCCTCGTATTGTGTGAGCAACCCCACAGAGCCACATCACAGCTGAAACAGTTTGGATAGGACTTCCCTTTCCTATAAGCTAAAGGGACAGTCATTTAGGTCCCCATCCTACATCCCCAAGTTGATACACCACCATTCCTACAGGGAGCCAAACCAATTAACCTAGAGAGGTACCTGCTTTTGCTGTCATTCATATCACGTCAGTGGTAGAAAACAATACGCAACGGCATCAGCATGACAAGGCTTGAGGAAGTTAAATTTTGCACCTTTTATTTTCCACTACAATATCCAATACAGTTTGTACTGTACTTAATAAAACCATCACTGGGGGACAAAAAGTTCACAGAAGGGGAAAGGTACTTTCATCATTATTTCAATTCGATATTCCTTTATAAAAGAGACATTTGCAGTTTTGTAAGTGCACTACAGTCTACTAGCAAGCTTGTAAAGATAAGGAAGGAGGATAGCTTTAGAAATGTCTTTAACTTTTCATGAAATTATATAAAGTGCACAGCCTTTCTCACAATTAATAAACAGGAGCAACTGTAAATCCTAACAAGCTTGTAAACGAAAATATGTATCAATCTTAAATTGAAGCAGTGAGGTAGTTACTAAGGTAAATGTGGACTCTAAGCTGTTCCAGCTTCAGTTTCAAATCTGGCTTAAACTACTGTTAAACTTCTGACTTTCTGCACCGAAATCCATGAAGTTTTCTTCTTTATGAATAAAGTTTTGAATGTTTTTCATCCTAATTTTTTCCTACTTCACTTACATTAAGCAACTGCTCTGACAAGCCTTCTTTACCTATAAAATAAATGTATGTGTGCCACAGCAATAAAAACCTACATTTAAAGAACTGGCTATTCAATAGGAATACTGTTATTTTTATGTTCACGTTAAGTTTCAAATACAATTAATTTCTTAACCTTATCAAAAACTTTTCAAGTACTTAAATGGACTCAAAATTTAAATTTAAATAGCCTCTTTATCACTAGACAGATTTGTCACTTTTTCTAAACTAGAAAAAGTCATAGGTACTTGTCTAATAAAATCCTATAGACAAGGACTTTTTTAAAAAATATATAATTTGTAAAGAAAGTATTCAAAAAAAAGCAAGATAAACATAAGTGCAAGCAGCTACAGCATACTGAAAGGCAGATAAACCGTAACTGCGTGGGTAAGTAATGCCCTTCTTCACCAGTTTAAATTATTTTGAAGAAATTACATCCCTTACAACTCCTAATCACTCTGACAACGTACGTACATCCTGGCCACATAAGATACCTGCTTTCCTCAAGCCTGGCTGGTTTAGGCAGCATGGTCAACTGACCCTGTCTGGATGCCAGGTCCCACCAAAGCTGCTCCATCACTCCCCCTCCTCAGCTGGACAGGGGAGAGAAAATGCAACAAACTGCTCATGGGTCAAGACAAGGACGGGAGAGATCATTCACCAGTTACCACCATGGGCAAAACAGACTTGGGGAAAATTAATTTAATTTACTACCAATCAAACCAGAGTAGGATAAGGAGAAATAAAAAACAAATCTTTAAAACAGCTTCACCCCCCCCCTCCCTTCTTCCCAGGCTCAACTCTACTCCCAATGTCTCTACGTCCTCCCTCCGAGCAGCACGGCGGGGACGAGGAATGGGGGTTGCGGTCAGTTCATCACAAGTTGTCTCTGCTGCTCCTTCCTCCCCTGCTCCAGTGTGGGGTCCCTCCCACACTAGACAGTTCTCCATAAACTCCTCCGATGCGAGTCCTTCCCACAGGCCGCAGTTCTTCACAAACTGCTCCAGCCTGGGTCCCCCCACAGGGTCACAAGCCCTGACAGCAAACCTGCTCCAGCGTGGGCTCCTCTCTCCACTGGGCCGCAAGTCCTGCCAGGAGCCTGCTCCAGCACGGGCTTCCCACAGGGTCACAGACTCCTTTGGGCATCCACCATCTCCATCACGGAGTCCTCCACAGGTTGCAGGTGGAGATCTGCTCCACCACGGACCTCCATGCGCTGCAGGGGCACAGCCTGCCTCACCATGGTCTGCACCACAGGCTGCAGGGAAATCTCTGCTCCAGTGCCTGGAGCACCTCCTGCCCCTCCTTCTTCACCGGTGTCTGCAGGGCTGTTTCTCTCACATATTCTCACTCCACTCTTCTGACTGCTACTCCCCCACAGGTGTTTTTTTCCTCCTTCTTAACTATGTTATCCCAGAGGTGCTACGACCATGGCTGGTGGGCTCAGCCTCGGCCAGTGGCGGGTCTGTCTTGGAGCCGGCTGGCACTGGCTCTGTCGGACACAGGGGAAGCTTCTAGCAGCTCCTCACAGAAGCCACCCCTGTAGCCGTCTCACTACTAAAACCTTGCCATGCAAACCCAATACAGACAGCAGGAAGTAAGATATTTGTACAAGAAGAAAGAAATGAAGGGCAAGGAGGTCCCAGAGCAGCTGGAAGAACAGTTGTTCTGGGTGGAGAAACAGAGAAACAGGGCAGAGGTGAGCTGAAGGACTTCACAACCCCCCTTTAACTCTTTAATTTCTCTTTGTTCAGGCAATTAAAACCCAACAGTTCAGTATTCAACCCATTTCACTTTAAAATCCCTGGACTGAGTCCATACCTCTGCCTGGTAGCTCCCGGGAACAGCTGTTGGGAGCAGTGGGACAGAAGGCACACAGCAGACAATCGCCTCACGGCTCAGCCTGCCCATGGTCCTCAATGACAACGCCACCGATAGATCAGCAAGGTGCCACACACTGGCTGTGGGAGGCAGCTGACAAGCGGGGCTTCTGCTTCACAGAATTTCTGCATTTGCAAAATGAGATTTCAGGCTAAAAAAAAAAGCACCATCTCCCTCTGCAATTTCGTATTTGTAGGAAGTATTTGCTCTTCAAAATCAACTTTACTGTCAACACCAACAAATTGAAGGGACCACTGTAGGACTCACCACTTACTCTCCCCTCTTGCTACCAATGGTAACAATTTCATGACACCATTTATTCTCACCCCAGGAATTCAGGCTTTCCTTTAGTAGCACAACCCTTCCTGCAACTGTTCAAAGGTAACACCATCTTTTCTATTCCCCACATCTCTGATCTGACAGATCAGCGTTTTAACAGAAATCTTCTTAGCTGTAAGAAAAACAGACACTCTTTTTACACTTCCCTCTATATCAGCATGGCTAAGAAATGATGGCCACATATTCCAGCTCTACAGCTGGCAAAGACTTACCCAAACAAGAGGAAATCATACCTATCCATGCAGAGCAAGTTGCAGCTACTTCTACGCAGGGAACAAACACACTACACAAAGTACTAGTAGGTTCACAGAGTATCTAGGCCTACACACACTAGGACAAGCTGCACTATTATAATTCAAGAACATTGCTCAAAACTAGTTTTCTTTAAAAAGAATTTAAAAGTATTTCTAGCAATGCTTGATTTTGTAAAACTTTGTTCCAAACTTTTGTTTTGGCCCAAACTGGTTCCATCAACAAGTATTCAAGAGGGACTGAAAGCCAGCTATATGTCTAGTCAACTTTAAAGACTGACGTTTACAATCTTAAAGGTACTTGGGTGTCATCCTGAACTGTGACAGTAACCCTAAGGCAGCTGGCTATGCAGCAGCATTTCGGCACCGGCACTGCATACAACACATTGGGAGAATAGGACAGACTTTCAGAAAGTTTGCTGAAAGTGACAGTGAAGTTTAGGTGCTCCTGAGCCTGCTCCCAGTTGATGGACCATTCTATCTGCCTCTTCCTCCTCCCTTTTACTCAGGAACACAGCCACCTTACAGTGCCTGAGCTGGCTGGCTTGGTTTAGAAAGCCTGTAATCTAGCAGGTTATAAACTCTCTTCTCCTCCTGCACACCTCTTCCTCCTTTGGAAGAGCCTGTGTTCTTGCAACATCAGCTGGAGGGTGGTCGCTCACCCTGCCATCACCTTGTGGCAGCCAGTCTGCAGCCATCCTAGCAACTTGTTAGCTAGCACTAGAGCATGCTTTTGGATTAATAACCCTTGCAAACACAGAGCTTCTCCCTCTCTGAATGACAGTGGCCCTTCTGAGCTCTGGTTTGACTCCGGGCACAAGCAGCTCATTAACCACAGATGATTCAGCACTTGGTGCCTACATTTCTGCTAGCTGGTTTTCATCAGCAACCAGCCTACAGCTTTGAAGGTGTATCAGACACCTGAAAAGGCACACAGGTGTCAAGTCCCTCTGGCTCCAAGCTGGTACTAATTTTAGGCAATACAGCCGGCTCCTAAATTTTCCTCTTGCTATGTGACTTTATCATCACATTCCCCACAAAAATCCTGGCTGTAAGTCTGCTGATTTTTTCCCCCAGGTCTTTCAGAAAGAAAGCATGCATAGAAAAGAAAGGGGTCAAAACCAAGATCTCAGGTCACAAAGAGAGAAGGACTAGTAACAGGTCCCAGGCAGAGGGTAAAATCTCCATACTTCACGCCCAGGAGAGGAGAGCGGGATTTTAGTCCTGCCAAAACCATCCATGCACAAAACACTGCTGTCTGCGGACCCTCCCTGCCCCGAACAATCCCTTCCAGTTTACTCACAGCCATTAATCTCATTAGAGTTCCTATAATTAAAGCACCATAATATCTGATCAAGAATATGGCATGCTGTTTAAATTAACTCAAAAGTCCTTTAGTGTAAAAATGACTGCTCCAAGAGAATTACAAGATTTACAAAATAAAGTTAAACTAATGAGCACAGGATCAAAACTGGATTATCAAGTTTCCTAATTTGCATGCAGAAAAAGCAAGCAGTCAAATCACCAAGGTTTCTATACAACTTTTACAGACACTTTATAGGAAAAGTGTAACAAGTATAGATACAATTATAGATATATAGCTTCAAATATTTATTAGAGAACATGTTGTACTTTATAAATGTTAGGAAGCAGCAAATGTTATTTTGGTCTAGTCAATACTTGCTAAAAAGCGAGGGGCAAGATTGTTGTTCTGAATAGCACTTGTCAGGTTTACAGATTAGGGAGATGAGAAAACACAAATAAACCTTAGCCTCTTTACCAGTCCGGTGTAAGTTAAATATAAAAACCTAGTTAAACTTTAGGCATTCTCCCTCGCTTCTTAAGTCAAAATTCTTCGTGCACCTATTTGTTTATTTTTAAAGAAAATTCCCAACAAACCTCACCTCCATCCCTCCCCCGGACACACAAGTGGACAAAAAGCAAAAGCAGGTGCAAATACTCCCTCTGACTCAGACGTACAAGCAGCCAGGAGAGGTTAGGAAGTGAATCACTCATTTAGCAAACTTACGTGTGCACACAGCTTCTGGAATAACCCGGGTTTGGTGCCACGTTAAATGGAGAGGGAGATGAGACGTGAAGGAGATGTGAACACAGTATTACATCTGCGAAATCGAGCACTCTGGTTTTTCCCCACCTGTCCCCAGTTTGTATGCTGAATGCACGAGTGTAGAAACCCACAGCTCCCAGCCAAAGGGGAAACGGTTCTTCCACCCTTCCGACCCCAGCCTCACTTGGCACACACCTGAGAGCCCATGGAGATGGCCTCCGTGAGCACCACAGTCCTGGAAGAGCACTGACATTTCAAACACTCACACTCTTCAGCCTCATCTGTTTTACATTCATGATTAAGCATAACAACACAGAACAGCTTTGGGCTGCACCAATTTCTGGAGACGGGGCTTGCTGAGACCCAACCCAGGCTCTATGGAACTCACACCAGCTCCTGAGGTGCAAGAGCTACAACCTCTTTCATACTAATCTATCACCCATACCTACTCCTCCTTCAGCTTCTCTAGGTCCAAGAGAATAAAACCATAGAAATTTTCTTGTGAATGGTAGATAAACTGGTTGTAGTCAGAGTCTGAAAAGCCCTGAGGGATCTGTGAGTATTAGGCCAGGAGAAAGAACAGCTAAATTGAGGCAGAAGTAAAGTTATGCAATTTACCAAAAGTCAGGCTCCCCATCAGTCTGGGTGCTCCAGGCTTGCCTGCTAAGGTGTGCCAGCCGTTAAATATTTGAAAGGGATTATGCAGCAAGGTGTCGGTGATAAGAGAGAACGGATTTGACCTCCAAGGACCTTCCAATGCACCATTCTCAAATCAATTACCCTCATTTTCCAGCATGCCTGTAACACTATAAGCGAACTCTGCAGTTGGGAGTATTTTCATCTAGATAATCTTTTCAACAATGCCTAAAACATCAGTTGATTTTCTGGTCTATGAAGGGCTCAAAGGCAAAAGTTTTGATGCTATTATGTGTCTGCACAGAAGAGGGTAGAGGGCATTAACAGGGTTTTTACTTTACTACTCCATTAAGCATAATTTAAGAAATCACGATGAAACCATCAAGAATCCAGCCTTCTTCAGTGGGAAAACACACACTGACATTAAAGGCAATATGAATTACTTTAAGCGTTACACTTCTGCCAACATACTCCACGTTTTCAGCATGACAGACCACTCCTCCAGAGACTTGAGTCAGCCAGTGTCCTCTCAAACAAAGGGCACAGATTGCTACTCCTCTGACAAGGAGACCAGATCTAAAACAATGCATATTGCTGCTTGGGGTTTTGTTCTTCAGGTTTTTTTTGTTTCCAGTTTCAGGTACATTCCTAAATCAAGCTGACTGTATCCAAACTGTAAATCTGTTAAAATTTTCATACAGAAGCAGCTTTTCAACACTTACTCCTTTTGAACTTTTGGTAAATTTTCTTTTTTCCCTTGCCACATGAAGTGCTAAGTCTCAAAGATGAAAGGCAACTTTATCCTATACTGCCTTTCCATTCATCCTTCCCTGAAACTTCTCTAATATAACTGACATGGAGAAACCTTCTCTCTCCTCAGGAGGAGTCACAGGATCCTTCCACGATAAAAAGGAAAGATACATCACTTGTTGTTCTTCTCAAAGTATAACTTTCTTGTTCTTTTAAAAAAAAAAAAGGCAGATAGGGGAAGAACACACTGGACTGTTAATTGAGGGTATTTTGTTTCCTTTTTCCCTGAACAAATTTGTTCAGGCAACTAAAATTCTGCCTGGTCATAACAGCATCTGTAACAACATGCCCAGGGAAGTGCTCTGTGAATCTCCCTCCTCGTGATCAGCACCCCTGCTGGAGACATCCCCTCCTCTACATCTGTTCCCTGCACCATATCTTCTGTACAGGAGTAAGTACCCATATGGCTATTTGCCAAGCAGACCTTTTAATAGCTGCTGGGATAAGCTTTGCAGAGTGCTCAGCAATAGTAGCAGCTTCCTTGAAGGGGGCATCCCTGCACATGCATCCAACAGCTGGCCAATGCTAAACCCACTTCATGGGGCATATACTTGGTTGACAGGCCAGCCAGCTGTTTCAGCCACCAAGCTGCCTGATCATCCTCCAAGCGTCCGGCCTAAACTAGGCATAAGAGTTATTCAGTATGGCTTTAGTTACCAAATCGCATAACTTCCATTAGATTACTGTAAGCTGCAGACACCTGCAGAACCTAGAGAAGACCACCCTGACATCACACCACTTTGCAATTTCCAGCTTCAAAGCAAGACAATATTCTGATGCATGACCTCAGTGGCAAATATGAAGGTGGCACAAATGTGCACTGGCAATACACTCTAAAAACTTCCTGAGAGTTTCCAGTCCACCACTTAACTACAAACCGAGCCGTTCTGGGCTCTGCGCACAAAGTCTCGAGAAGGCTTATTAAGAGTTCCTGAGTTTCAGTGTTACAGGAGACATACAGAACACAACTCCGCTTCTCCCGTCCATCAGTTCCCATGTTAAGCCCTTCCCTGTTATCTAAACGTAACAAAGGTGGTCCATAAAAACGCTAGCAAGTTTACTATTAGCCAGAACAAACGCTACCAGCACTAGAAAATGCTATGTAGGCTATCAAAGCCCAGACAGAAGCACATGCTTCACTTTACCCAGCACGTGCAATTTCCAAGCAGCGAAATGTTCCCTGGTCAGAACAGCCCGACAACTATTTATAGTCCACAAGGGTAGCTGTAGCTGTCCATCCTGTCCCTACACACGCAGCCAGCGGGAGCACAGACAGCTCCAGCTCAGCTCCCAGCCGCAACAGGTGTACAAGTTCATTCTAACACCAAACCAGCACGTCCCCGCTGAGCACGTCCCAAAAGTTTCTGTTGAATAAAAACATAAAGGTGGTAAGCAACAGGTTTATTCGGTTTTAGTTTTCCCACATACTCGTACTTCTCCCATCNACAGGTGTACAAGTTCATTCTAACACCAAACCAGCATGTCCCCACTGAGCACGTCCCAAAAGTTTCTGTTGAATAAAAACATAAAGGTGGTAAGCAACAGGTTTATTCGGTTTTAGTTTTCCCACATACTCGTACTTCTCCCATCGCTCTTTGGGTTTAGGGCATGCCTACACTAGCGGCAGAAACAACACACGAGTGTTTTGTGATGCTACTAAACTAGCTACTAAAAACACTAATGAAGACAGAGCTCTGTTTTCAAGCTACTGATTTCAGTCTGAAACAGGAGTTTTGACTGACAAAACAGTGATGAAGATACAAGCAGCCTATACGGGAGCAGCTATCTACCCTGGACATGTAGCTATCTGCCCAGGGTGGAAAAGTTGTTGTG
>VZSC01001202.1:0-15665 GCA_013398225.1 Steatornis caripensis
CACCAGTGCGATGACTGCCATGCAGCAGCTCCGTGCTGTCCCCTTGGCTGTCCCTGGGGGGCTGTCCATGGGGACACCCAGCCCAGCCTGGGTCTGCAACTGCAACAGCTCCTTGCAGCAAGGCAGCACCAGCAAAGCAGCAGGGTGGGCAGATGCTAAAACCACCCCGTTTCCACCTGGTGCGGTGCCGTAGCTCGAGGAATGCCCTGGGCACCATTCGCCCATGCAGGACCCCACAATCTGGTGCGTGGGAGGGTGCCTGGGTCACACACGTGGTGTGGCACCGCTGTCCCTTCCTGTCCCAGCCTGCTCCCAGGGACTGTCCCCAGCTGATTCATGCCCTGGGCTCTAATTGCTATTTACACAGTGACACCGAGTTCGCTGAACTGGGGGAGGAAGGTGGTGGCACCGGCCCCACTGGAGCAGCAGGGCCAGGAGGGCGCACAGCCCCGAGGCTGCCGGGGAAACAGCTGGAGGCTGCCGGGTGGCTCCTGGGATGGACTGGAGGACAGGTTCAGCAGAGCAGGCGCTCAGGGAACGGGATAACTCAATGGGAACTGGTACTCGGGGAGCTTGGACCTCGGCATCAAGCAGGCTCAGGAAGACAGAGGGATTGAAGCTTCCTCCTGCGCCCATCCCTGCTGGCCTCAGCCACTGGAGACAGGGGGAACAGGTCTGTCAAGGCAGCCTCCTGCAGCAAGCGCTGCTGCCGCTGACTAATGCCAGGGCGGAGAGACTCCCATGCAACAGCTCACTTCCTCTAGGTCCTACCACAAACAACGGCCTCCACCATCGTCGTAGCTCCAGCAACGCCCGCGGGTGCTGCTCACCCAGCACGGGGACCCCAGGAGCTGGAGCACGCGGGACGGCAGCTTGGTCCCACGCAGGAGCTAGCCAGCAGCACCCCACCACAGCGATTTCTCGCCACCGCTCCAGTGGGGAGTGGGCATGGGGAGCCAGGCTTTACTCACACCCTCAGGAGATGAGTTCCCCCTGCCCACCGGGCCCATCAGGGAAGGGCTGGTTGGGTAAATCCAGCCCCTCCGCCAGGCCCCTGCCCTGGCTGGATAACCTCAGCCCAAGGACGATGCCACAGGCAGATCATTTTGCTGGCTCCTTTATTCAGGCAGAGTTCACGGGGAAGGGGGAGGCGGGGAACCAGGCTTATGACCAGGTTTCAGATTGGAAGCGCTGCGACCGTTCCAGGGCTGCTAAATGCTCCTCTGCTTCGGACGGCGACAGGCCACCTTCCAGCTGCAACACCGACTGCAGGGCTTCGGCCACCGCCGCTGGCATCTGCTTGGCGTTCCTGGAAGACAGAGCAGGCGGTGCGATGAAGGGCAGGCACAAAAACCCCACGGCACATCTGCACCCCCAGTGCTCTGGCACTGCCGCCCAGCAGTGGGGCAGCGGTCCCTGCGGCCGAACCCCACCGCCCCCGGCATAGAGCGCGGGCTGCCGCTGCACCGGGGCAGTGGGAACCTGCCTCACCCTGCAACCCGGGTTGCCTGGCGCTGAATAAATGACAGGCTTCGAGAGGCAGCTCGTACCACTCCCTAGAGAGCAGCGCCGTTATCCACGCAGGGCTTCTCAGCGCCGGCATTTGCAGGCAAAGACAAGGCCTCGGTACCCAGTCCCCGGCGAAGGAGCATCACAGCTCGGTAGCCTTAGCCCTGGCCTCCGTATTGCTCCGTTTCCCATCACCCTTATTAGAGGGACACGGGGAATATGCGCGAGTCGTAATTTATCAGCAGAAGGACAGGAAATCTTAGGGGAAACATTCGATGGAAAACATGTCTGATCCTGAACTGACCGCTGCGAAGGAGCAGCCGCTTCCGTCCATCCGCTGCCTCCTTTCAAGAAATCTGAAACGATTGTTTTGATGGCGACATTTGCAATCAAAGCCAGTGCAAACCTCAAAATAACACAAACGGTGAAGAAAACACGAGCTCCTGTGTAGAAAAGAACTGAATAGTGCAATGATTTCTTAAGGGAAATAAGAAATCCAGACTTTTTCCTGGAGAGAGTTTCATTTGATGAACTGTGTGACAAAAAAAAAATCTAATAAAAAATTTCCAAGGCTGCTCCAATTGGCACGAGAATCCGGCAATGTCCTTGCTGCTTCCCCAAGAACAAGGCAGAATTCTGACTTGCCTTTGAAGCTGATTAAATGTCCCAAAATACACAGAAAGGAGGTCTTCTTTTTTTGGAAGAGCCGTATTGTTTCTGAGTCAGGCACTGATATAAAAGCGCAAGATAATGTAGCTGGGCTAGTGATGGAAAACATGTCAAATATTATTTTTTGCAGAAAGAGAGAGAAATTTTCAATCTTTTTGCCCCTGGGTCAGATAAAGCGGGGACAATCATAGCGAAGATGAAGCCCTGGCTCCCCAGACCCTGCCCCAGCCAGCGAGGGCCCAGGGAGGCAGACTCACTGCTCAGGGACACGCAGCCCAGGAAGCACTTTCCCTGTCTTTCTCCTGTGCGGCTGAGACTGTGAATACTATATTTAGGGGGGAAAAAGGCCGTTTTCAGGCTTTAGCCCACCTGCACCTTCCTGTCTGGCACCGCACTGGAAGGTCACGGCAGATGTGTAAGGGCCAAGGAGGAGCGCCGTGATCCTGGGGGTCTTCACACATGGTGCGGGCTGTGCAGGGTCGGGGGGAAAGTGCCCGCTGCAAACAGGACAGGCACCGCTTGTGCCGGGAGGAGGAGACTCTCGGATCCCTCCTGCCTGATCGGGGCCAAAGGCCACCCCATGCCAGGGACAAAGACCCCAGTGAGATGGGTCTCAGAGCCGCCTCGATGTGCAAAACAGCATCCTCGTGGCCACTCCAAAATCCTGCACTGGGGGCAGTCGCGCAAGCCTTGCTCTTTCCAAGACGTTGAGGAAGAGGAATTGGTTTTGGCAGCCCCCCAAGGTGTCTCCCATCAGCACCAGAAAATAGCAAAGAGGATGGAAGACGGGGAGGATGGAGCTATCGGGACACTGCAGATGGGCACCCAACTTGGCTCTTGGCATTTGGGCTGCGGATGGAGGCACAACCCCCAAGTCCTAAGTGCAACAATGGAGGAAAAGCAAACCCGAGCCCCAGACCTGTGGGTAGGAATCACCGGTTTGGGGTAAGGGCCCCAGGAAGCCCCACGGTGCAGCAAGGCACGCCAGCCCAGGCGGCCGCGCTGGTGCAGACGAGGCAGTGGGCGGCCTGGCCTCCGCTTCGTAGGCAGTAAACAAAAATCTCCTTCTCCCAGGAATGCAGCGAGGCCAGTCTCGCCCTGCGAGGCACCGGGGAAGTTCCTGCTCTCCTGCGGGACAGGCAGGAAAGAGCCTCCTGCAACTGCTGCTCATGTCGACAGCAAGGCACAAGTTTGCACAGTGCTTTCCAGGTCACGGCGTGCACGACAAACACCGTCGCCAGCTCAAGGAGCCCAAAGCATTTCACAACGCTTGCCCCGGGCAGCGGATGAGCAGCCTCCTCCCTGCCACACAGGCAGCCACTAGGGCAGGCAGGTTAAGGGCTTTGCCCAGGAAAAGAGCCACAGAGCCAGGAACAGAGCTGCAGATGCTCTGCCTCCAAAGGCCAGACCCCACTTTTTGGCCAACAGTTCAAGATTTCCAACAAGCCCGAGGTAACCACCTGGTGAACCGTGCTGCCCAAGGAGGCAGGCTGCGGTGCAGTGCGGCTCATCCCTGCCTCGGGAAGGCAGTTTCAGGTACAGAGAGCCAGCCAGGATGTGCTGACAGTCCCAAAAGCTGTTGCCCACAAGCCCCGGCACCAGCGGAGCTCTGGTATACTGGGCTTTAAAAGTCTCCTGCCCACCCGAGGGGCCATAGGGACCACATAAACCTTTTTATCTGTTTTCACTGAGCCCCAATGGAGGAGAGGGGTGTGAAGAGGCTGGGGCTCTCCCACGTATGGATTTGCTGTAGGTCAGTGGCCATGCAGCCCGCTGGCAGGCGACGCTGGTCACGGGTGCTGGCAGTTGGAGGGACAGGCGCATGCGGTCGGCTGGAGCAGCTTTACCACGGTGCCAGCTCTGCCCCTCCTAACCGGAGCGAGGGTGGGTGAGAAATGGCCCTCTCAGCCCAGGGCTTGTGAAACAGGACGTATCGAGAGGAGGAACAAGCTGGTCCCTCTGCAGCCGTCACTGCAGCCCCCAGAGACCTGCCGGGGCGCAGGGTGTGCTGGAGGCTGAGTCAAGGGAATGCCTCCAGGGAGGTGGAGAAGCAGCGATACGTGCCGCCCCGCTTCCCCAATCCTGGAGACCTCACTCACCCAGCCAGGTAGACGTGAGCGCTCCTGCCGCTCAGCAGCTCCCACACCAGCCTGTGGTTCTCCTGGATACGGTGCTGAACATAAACCTTCTCCTCCTGCAGGGAAACACGGTGCTGAGCCCGGCAGCCCTCGCAGCAGCCCCAGCCCAGCTCCAGCACGCGGGCCTGGCCCCTGGGGACTGTTCTCAGGGGCTGCTTGCAAGAGCACGGGGCAGCGCAGCCCCCCCAGTGCCAGAGGCACTGGGAGAAGCACTTGGATTGACTCACACAGGGAAGGGAATCCCCACACTCCACGTCAGTGCACCGGGATGGGTTGGTGGGAGATGGGGGCAGCAGAAGGAGCTTCTGTGAGGAACACGCCCCAAGTATGCCTCCCAAACCCTTCGGCTGCCCCTGCCTGCTCCAGCTCTGGTGAACAGCCAGGGCCATGAGCTGAGATGTCCCCGCAAGGGCTCCCCTCCTGCCCCCTCCTCTCCTCTCCTGGTGGCCCCCCTGCCCCAGGGCTGCTGCGGGGCAGAGACCCTTTCCCGCATCCCTGGCTGCCAGTCCCAGCCCTGTCACCTGCTGGAGGTCTGAAACAGCTCGGAAGTGCAGAAAACTTGGAGAGACAGCCTTGGTCCCACTCCCTGTCCCCTCTGCTGTGCTTAGGGACTGGATACGACTGGCTTTCGGCACAGTACAGGCCAACAGAGGAGAGTTCCCAAAGGGTTAATCCACAAGACTTCACATGTCCAAGCAACTGCCTACAGCCCTGGCTTCTGCCCAAGAGGAACACCATTGCCAACGTGCCTGAATTCACTGCCGGCCCAGACAGCTCCTCCGTGACAAAGGTGACACTGTGACGGAGGCCAGGCCCTCTGCCATGCGTCCAACCACGCCGGGCTCTGCACAGCGGTGAGCTGAGCCGCGGGCACAGCCTCCCCCCGACATCCTCCTCCCTCCCATCCAGCCCCAAAGGCAACGAGGCTCTCGCTGCGTTGCAGGCTGCCTGCGCGCTGCAGCCTGGAGGCGCGCGTGGGAACAACCCCAGGCTGCAACCAGCCCCGGCTGTCAGAAGAGCTGGGCACCGCACGGTCAGCAGGTCCCACGCAGCTCCACTGGTTGCAATGCACGCACGGGAGAGTCAGGTCACCCCCAGGCAGGGCACCACTGCTCCCACCCAGCTGCCGGTGTTGCAGGAGGTAAGCAAGTCCGTCACAAGCACCGACACAGCCAGCCGGCAGCTCAGCTTCAGCATCATTAACATTAATCAGCTAAGTGCTGACAGAGGCTCTGCCGACGAGACTGGGGCTCCAAGCGGGTCATCTAAGGATCTGCAGCTACCTGGAAACCAGAGCACCCCAGTGACAAACTCGGGTCACGACATCTCAGCTAAACCCCAGGGCATCCTGCTGAGAATGAGCACAGCCGCATTAGGCTGGGATCAATCGGTCTGCACCGCGGGGCAGACGTGGCGTGACACGAGGTCACTGCAAAGGGGACCTTACAGAGAGAAGAGGGAAATCCTGCTCAGCTATGGAACACCCCAGCTCCTGCCGGCTCTTTGAAAGCAAACTTTTTGACGAGTTAACAGCTGTGGTATCTCCCGGAGCCACACGTACAACAGCCCAACGCGGCACGTCCTACCGGTGCTCCCACTCGCCGACCTGCGCAGCACTGCAAGGACTCGGGGGCAGAAGACCCTCACGACAAACCGCTTCACCCCACGGAGCAGGCAGAGAAGGAAGGCTGGGAGACACATTTCGATGCGAGTCCCGTCCCTCCAGAGTCTGCAAGGGCAGGAGGAGGCTCTGGGGCCGCTCTCCGGATCTGGGGAGCAGCAGCTCCCCCCCTTCCCTGTGTGAGCCATCAGAAAAAAGGCAGACTGGCCATCGAACAAACGACTGCAGTGCCACTCCTGTTCTTCGAAGACTTGGAAAGCCTTCACAGAGGCATTCAGCTGATGCCTTACAAGTGACTGGATAAAAGATGCTGGCTTCACGTCAACGCGTGCACACAGCCAGGAGAAAGGACCGGTGCAGCTGAGCTACCTAGAAATACCCATTCTCCCTGACCTTTTTTATCGGATCTCTCGGTTTCAAAGGCAGGCTGAGCTTTCAGTGCCGTCAAAGGACAGGGCAAGGCAGTGAAGCAGAGTCCCAGCTCAGGGAGCCCCTCCGGCAACGTAAAAAGCCCTGCAGCCCAGAGGGGCGCTGCGAGCTGCCCACCAAAGACACTGCCTGGGAAACAAGGGAGCAAAGCGAGGGGCTGAGTTGTGGGGGTGCTCGTACTCCCTGGGAGCTTTCTCCTGCGTGGCTGAGGCTCAGGGAGAGCTGGCACGGAGGTGCACGCTCCTCAGCTTCAGTCAGCAATCACAGGGACACGGTGGGGAGGGCGACACTCAATCAAGAAAGGTTGTCGCCTGGTGACCCCCCGGAGAGGCCCGGGAGCCTTTTATCCCTCATGTGGTCCAGCCAAACAAAGCTGGCTAACACGTTATCTGCTCAGGTGCTCGCCTGCCCCGTCTCAGCAACCTTTCTAGCTCAACTCAGCCAGACGTGACCTGGCTGGGCAGCAGCACTGCGCTGCCGGTGGGGATCCCGGCCAGCACCCAGGTGGTGCAGGAGAGAGAGGTGACCACTGTGTCACCCCACCAGGCCCTTCATAGGCCATGCCAACAGGAACAGGGGCCAGAAACACTGGCAGATGCCCATCAGTGCTGCCTGAGATGCTTCTGCATCCACCCTCAGGAATGGGAACTAACCTGGTCCCTGGAGAAGGCAGTGAAAAGCGTCAGGAAGCCCTTCATCACCAGCTCTTCCCACTCTGCCTGGCAGTAGAAGTCCTTGGATTTCTGGCGGCAGCCGAAGAACAAGCAGTTCCCTGCAGAGAGCAGACCAGAAGGGCCGTGCTGGGTGGAGCAAATGCCCTGTGAACACTGGGGACCACTGGTGCCAATGGGACCCGCAGCAGAGCCCCAGGGCTCTGCCTGGGCTCCACCTGGCTGACAGCCCTGGCCTGGAAGAGCTAGGAGGACTCAGGAACTGTGTGAGCACAAAGCCAGGTGGCTTGTGGCAACCAGATGCCCCTGTGTGCTGGGAAAGCAGGAGGTGGGGGGCAGATAGGGCAAGGAGACCTCCCAGGGCTGCCAGTTCCCTTCCCGCAGCCCCAGCTTCGTGCTCAAACCCACAGCTGAGCCAGGGGAATGAGGATAGGACAAGGGCAGAGGCAGGACTCCTCGTGCAGCAGAAGACGAGCTCAACAACACACCTCCACTCAGAGAGACAAGAAAGAGTCTCTGCAGAGCCCTGCACTACCCATGGGGCAGCCTTGCAGCATGGCCTGTGAATAACAACACAGCTGCGCACACCAGGCTCTGGTCCTCATCTGCCCCAGAGACCAGCTTGCTCCCACCCAAACACGGCAAAGCCCGGGCCTGTCCAAACCCTCAGGAGCCCCTAATCCCTCCTTCCCATATGCTGAACACAGATCTGACTGCAGCAAGGGGCACCCCTAGTCCCTCCCAGGACCACCCCTCACCTCTCCGCCCTTGTGCCACCCGCTCCTGTATCGCTGCTCGGAAAGGTGCCACCCCTGTGCCAGGGCCAATCATGATCACTGGGGTGTCAGGGTCAGCTGGGAACTTCATTCCTCCTTTCTTCACCCAAAGAGGCACTCGGACATCACCTGCAAAACAAACAGACTGACTAGCATCACCCCACGGCCACTGCACCCGTAACACACCCTGCAGAGGGCCAGCCCAGTGTCCAGCTCTTCCGAGATGCTCCGGAAATAGGAACAGCACCTGGCTTACCACCACCCTGGCACCAAGGCTCCCCTGGTGCCAGGGGCACACTATGTGTGTACGAAAAGCACTTCAGCTGTCTCAGCAAGGTATCTGCAAGCACCTGAGTGAAGCTCAGAGCAAGGCAAGAGCTCCACCGCACACAGGGTGTGGGACAGCCTTCTCCTCACACAGCTGGTGCCAGGGAAGCCAGCGGTGAAGGTGAGCAGAGACCTCAACCTGGCTGTCAGGTAAGGGAGGGCCAAACCTGCCTCCTCTGGGAGCCAGAGGAGGGGTGAAGATCCCCATCTAGGTACTTGGAGAAGACCCAATCTTGCCCTGGAGTCATGGAGCAGTTCTCTACCATCCTGCAGCAGGGAGACTCTGTGAACTTGTCGCACTTGCTTGGGGACCCAACTGGAGGGATTTTGTGGTTAGAGCAGATGAGCAGCATGCACGGGCTTCACAGGACAGGATGGATGTGGTCAAAGCAAGGACCATCCTTCCCAGAGCCGGTGCTGTGGACCTGGAGGTGTCCAGCAGTCAGAACACTACTAGCTCCAGGATGCCAGGATCAGCCCAGTGCGGGACAGCGAGGCACACTGGCACTGTGAGCAGGAGGGTCAAGCAGCTGGGAGAAAACCAGGAGCTCAGGGTGCTCAGGGCAAGTTGGAGGAGCACGCTGTGCTCGAAGAGGATGTGAGCAGTGAGGAAGGACGGCTACTGTGAGTTCAGCCTGTCCTGCCAAGCCAGTGTGCTCCAGCTCCCCATGGTGCTGGTGCTCCACCCAGGGTCCAGGCAGCTCCGGCACGTGGTCAGCACACACACGGCTCCACCACGGTCCCGTGGGATTAGCGCTGCGTGCTGTGGTGAGCACACAAGGTTCTCACAGAGTTCCAAGCAATTACCTTGCTCTGGGTTGAGAGAAGCCAACCAGGTAGAGCAGAGACCACGGCGGGGTTTGCTGAGCCGCGTCTTGTACCGCACTACTGCCACGAGTATCTGGATCCGGTCAGGGTGTGCCTGTGTCCAGACAGGAGCCGTGAGAAACGAGAAGACATCTAGCAGAGCTCTGCGGGAAGGGCCCAGTGTCCCCTCCAGGGACAAAGCCTGTGCCCAGCTCCTGCCAGGGCATCTGCAACACTCGTCCTCACCTTAAACAGTCACTCGGACGCAGAACGGAGCACACCCTTGCCCAAAACCTTTCCAAAGGGGAGCAGGGTTTTCCCAGAGAAGCACTGCTGTGGGAATGCTCTGTGCAGCTGGCAATGGCAACAGACACTGTCCAACCCAAGAGGCCCCCATGGAGGACAAATGCCCCTTGCCTGCCAAGCCACCCGGACAGGTCCCACTGCCACCTCCCGGCAGCAGCAGGAAGCAGTGCTCGCCTTTCCCACAGCCACACCACCCAGGGTCACTCCCAGCCTCCACAGCACCACATCCCACTGCTCCCTGAGGACACCAGACCTCTGCAGTGCACTGGGCTGGCCCCGGCCCTTGCTGTGCTGCAGGAGGGCCAGCACCCTAATCTGGAGGCTGGCACAGCCCTGGGGTCAACCTCCAGCAAGTCGGCCTGCCACATGCTCACAGCAGAGCAGGCGTTCGGGTGGGCTGTGGGTGCTCAGAGGGCCTGGGAGCAGAGCCTGAACATCCGTGGGGTGCACAGCACCCATGGCCAGTGCTGGCCCTGCCTGACCCTCAGCTCAGAGCCTGACACCAAGCCAAAAAGGGCTGAGCTCTTACCAGCATGGAGGAGGCGATGGAGAAGGCGCGGGGTCTGATGCGAGGGATGAGGTCCAGCAGGTATTCGGGTGGAATGGCACACGTGGTGTGAGGGAAATCCCAGAGGGTCTGCAAAGCCAAGGCGGGGTAAAATGCGGTGCCCTGCAGAAGGCAGCCTGCCTGCTTCTCAGGGCAGCAGAGGCTGCCCCACACTGCTGTGTCACGCTGGCCCTGACCGATGGCACCACGGCGGGTACCTCCGAGCACCAGCTGCCTGTCCCACTGGCCCCCCCTCGCCCCCATGCTGCAGCACAAGGGCCAGCACAGAGTCCGGAAGGATGCGGAGCAGGTCTTAACCAGCAGTGGAAATCCAAGGGAATCCACTTGAGAAAATGGGTGAAGTAGATTAAATTCCCCAGCAAAGAAATTATGGCTCATCACCTGCCCGAGTGTTTTACACCGTGGCACAGCCCTCACGGAGCGGATTTGCCGTGCTCCCCCAGCCCTACCTCGAGAGTGGTCCTGCGGGGCCGGTTGCAGTAGCTGTATAGCTCTTCCTGGCCCTGTGCAGAGCTGAACTCCTGCAGCTTCTCCCGCTCCAGCTCGTTCGTAGAGAAGTAGGATAAGAGCTCGAAGAAGGAGCGCCGCGGCACGCAGGAGATGTCCAGGTAGTGGGTGACGAGGTGCCGGATGGTGCAGGGCTGTGGCAAGAGGGCAGGGAGGGATGTGCCTGCAAGGCAAGGCAGCGGGGAGAGCTCAGCACCGCCGCCAGATACCCGAGCAGCGCCTGCCTGCTGCCCCCGCAGCTCTGGCACTTCACAGGCACCCAAGCAAGGGCAGCCCTGCTGCCTGCAGGCACCCACACGTTGCAGGAACGTGCTAGCAGAGCCAACTTTAGCTACTGCTATCGCTGCCCCCCCAAGGGGCCCCCGCTCCCTCCTGCTCTCCCCAGCTTGCTTTTCAAGCCCACAGGTTTGCAACAGAGAAAGTCAGTGGTGTTGAGCTGTTGCTTGCTTTATGTAAGTGCTTTAGGACAAGTCCTTATCAACATGGGCCCCACCTTGCCCGCACACACTGCGGCAGAAATAACCAGCAGTGCCATGTGTCAGGCCTGTCCTCAGCTCCTGCTTCTCTCCCAAGGGAGTGAGGAGCAGCCTGAACTCCTCTTGGGTTTGCCTGCCCGGCAAAAATCCCAGCACTTACAGGCATGTGAGAGATGGATGAGGAATAGGCACTCAGCAGGGAGGAGAGAAATCTCTCCCAGTACCATGCAGACAGCAGAGCCACCAAGGGCTCCGAGGGGCCTCCAAGGGGCCTCTGTAGTTGCTGGTGCCGGTTGCGGCTGCAAAAGCGCCTGCAGTAGGCCCTTGGGGTGCAGGCAGAGTGGGGAGACCTGCACGTCCCAGGCAAGGATGCACAGGCACGGATGGGGGAGCAGTGTGGCCAACCCGACTCGGGTCTTGGGCTGGGGAGGCTGCAGCATCCTCCACACTCTGGGCTGGGGGCTGCAGAGACACAAGGTGTTGCTGTAGCCTGGCACTGCTGGGTTCCTTCCATGAGCCGCACCGGACCCAGAGGGGATCTGCACGTGCAGAGCACTGTGAGGGAGGGAGAGACCCTGCACTGCAAGACAGGCAGATGTCCTGTATCCATTAGCTACTCTCAACACCCCATTTACTGTGCCTAAGGCAAAGGAAAAGCAGAACTCCAGGCTGGGACAGAGTTCGGGGGCTGCCCCATCCCAGCAGGGAGGGAAAGGAGCAGCAGACAGGACCTACTGGGCTCCGTGGGCTTCAGCACAAAGAGTCTGTTTGGGTCCAGGCGCAGGAGCTGGCAGAACTGCTGCACGTCTTCAGAGCAGTTCTGGGGCTGGATCATCACCACGTCTCCCGCACTGAACCTGCGGATGCAGCAGGACCTGCTGAGGGCAGCCATGGGGCAGGCCCACAGGCACAGCACCACCATCCCGACCAGCACCTGCACCGCAGGAGAGCCCACAACTTGGCCAAATTTCCAGTGTCACTAACATTATGCTCCCTAACCTGACAAGGCAAAGAGAGCTGGCCCACGGGCAGGATCCACACTGCCATGCACCCCGATGTTGTCATGGAGGGGGACAGCGCAGCAGGGACCACGTCCACGAGGCTGCAGCCTCAGGTGTTACTGAAGAAGGGGAGCAGAAGCGGAAGGCAGGCTACGGCACACCCGATCCCACACAGCAAAGCTTGGGGAGGTCAGGAAAATGCTCACGTGATCCCTGAGCCCGTGACATCGAACTCGATGAGCCGGACATCTTGGAAATGGGATTCTGCCGTGACCCGCTGATTGGACACCATCCGGGCAGAGAAGGGATGCAGCTCGGAGGGAACCGCCCTGGGTGCTGTCGGCTGGAGCAGGCCACCGTCCGGGTGCGGGGAGTCCTCAGCCAGGTAGTGCAGGGTGTATTTTGGGGGCAGGCTGTGGGGAGGAGAGCAATGCAGTGCGGTTACATCCATGCCACAGCTCCTCTGCTGCCACAGCACTGAAGGCATGGAGAGACCTGAAGATTCCCACTATATCCGCCACCCATAGTCCCCGTCTCCTGCAGCTGGCCCGTGGTAATGGGACGCAATGCAGGATGCCAGGAGAAGGAGATCCCAAAGGCTCCAGAGCAGGCAGAGGCGGGCTGGCTGGGCACACACGCTCGGCAGGTCTGGCAAGGGCAGTGGCACAGCAGGACAAAAAGATGGGCAGAACCCTGCCGGGGCAGCTGACACACACATGAGGGGACAAGGTGACACCCCATCCAGAGAAAGACAGATCGCCCATGGCCAAAGTCCAAGGGACACTTGGGACACCAGACGCTGTGTGGGGAGGCTTCCTGGTCAAAGCAGGGCGTATCTCCACCCTGGAGAACAGCCAAGCACGGCATTTCACACCAGCCAGCTCCAGCAGTCCCTGCCCACCCTCTGCACTCACCGTACATCTGGACTGATGATCTCAAGGCCAGCAGGGAGAGGATACAAGGCGAGGATCTTGTCCCATAAGGCCAGGAGCCATGGATCAACCACTGCATCTGGCCTGCAAGTGGGAAACGCAGGCTGCAGCAGAGCAGCACCACTCCTCCAGGCTCAAGGCCTGCTACCCCTGCACCCAGACAATGCTGGGCCACCCCTGGGAAACCACCTCTGCTCCCCTTTCACTGCAGTCATTCCATGCTGTTCCCTTCCAGTTTCAGGTCCAGAAACAAGTCTCAGCCACTCTAAGCACTCACTCGCTCGCTCTCTGGGGCCCAACCACCGATGTCTAAACAGAACCACCAAGGCCCTGAGCACAGCGCTGGCATTCATCGGCTCCGCAAGCCACGCACGGCCTCTACCCCGTGCGAGAACAGCAGCGCAGCTCAGGCTGCTGTAATGCCGGCAGGTACGTGGCTGTGCGGCACAGCCGTCCCCGGGTCTGAGCAGAGCTGGGGCAGAGCCAGGAGACGTTGGCACGTGCTGGGGGTCATGGGACACCCTGGAGAAGCAAGGGACCCAGGTCCTGGCACAGGAGAGGTATGAGCACAGACCAGCACACTCACAGAGAGCAGCAGGAGGCTGCTGGCCATGTCTGGAAGCAGGAGCAGACCCATGGTGGGCACAGCATGCTGCTGTCCCCGAGGCTGGGGTAAAGCACACTCAACCGCACCGTGAGCCCAAGGACAAAACCGTAGTGTATCCCCTCCCCGCCCACCAGCCCTCCACTGGGCTCTTACCCCAAGTCATGCTGGTCATCTCCCAGTGCCACTGGCAGCAGAGGGTTGCCCCCAAGCTGTAGCACCCGTTTGTGCAGCTTCTTCGCAACAAAATTAAACCTGAGCAGAGAATAACCGCAGCTGCAGAGTGCACGGCTCCTCCAGCAGGACAGCAGGCCACGCTGCCAGGGCTATGCCGGAGCAGCACAGAGGCAGGTCCAGCCAGCGCCAGCACACACAGCCTGGCCCTCCGCCCTGCCCAGCCCATGCCCCCATCCCAGAGCAGCTCGGAGAGCAGCCAGTTGCCCCTTGCTGGGCCACACAGGCTGTGCCCAACTTCCCAGAAGGGACTCGGGGAGGTCAAGCTTCCCCTTCTGGGCAGCTCATGCCCTGGGCAAACACTTGCCTCCCTCTAGCCCCTCACTGCCCCATGGAGCTCAGGCACACTCCCGTCCCTCCCCGTACAGGTCTTCTGGGCACACAGAAGTAATCCTTACGGAGAGAACTGGGACCAACAGGGCTGGGTGCCATCTAAAACTCTATGTTTCGTGTCTGCTGCTGGCTTGGTTCACTGAAATCACTGTGGCACAGGCTCTCCTGCAACTTGGGCTGTAGTAACTGACTGAAAAATGACATCTGACACACTGCAGCAAAGTGTCTGCTTGAAGAGGCTGGGAGGAAAGAAATGGGCAGAAACCCAGTTCCTGGGGATCAGGAGGGACACGGGCTGGTAGGGCGAGTATTTATAAGGTTGGTGGGAACTACGTTTCATCTGAGCCGCTGCTCTAGAGTCAGGCTCTGTCTCCCCTTGCTCCTTCGTTCTCCAGCCACTCTGGTCTCACCTGCAGCCAGAGCTGCGAGGAGCAGCTGCCGTGGGCATGCAAGGAGCTGCAGAGTTGCTTACTTGGGATAGGAGGAGTCGCCAAGGCCCAGCACGGCATAGTCCAGCTGGCAGAGGGAACCGGGCGGCAGGTTCTTCCGGAACAGAAACCGCCAGAACATCTACGAAGGACAGAGCCGGGAAGTCACGCTGCTGCCAAGGGAGCCTTCCCTGCCTGCCTGCCCCCAGCTTCACCCACCCATGGGGTCCCTCCTGCCCTCCACCAGGTGCCGACAGAGCGGGGAACGTGGCTTTCTTCAGAAGGAACCCCTGAAAGTAGACACCACTGCTACCTGTCAGGAGGACGACGCTCTGTGAGCCCCATACAAACCCATGGCTGTTGCGATGGTGGGGCCTCTCTCAGCTGTTAAGCTGCTGAAACCTCACCAGCTCCCTGCCTGTGTCCCATGAGCAACACAAGACGTGACTGGTGCTGCTCCAGAGCTCCCCCTCCAAAAATAACCATTGCTGAAGCAGCTTCAAGAGGTAACTCCAGTCACTGGACCGGGAATATAAAAGCAACATGGACAGAAGCGCGTCCTACCTTCATGTTGTCAGGTGGGTCACCCTGGCCAGTGGTTGCACACACAAATACCACCAACAGCTCATTGATGAGGTTGGCCTGCGGACACAAACACAGAAAGACCAGGTCAGCAGCCTACAAACACATGTCCCGGCTGTCCCGACGTGGCTGCTAACATCACATTGAGTTCATGGACAGACCACACTCGGAACAAAACCCACAGCCCTGCGTGACACGACCTCCTCTGCCAGGCACTGCAGCAGCATCTGCTGCCCACACACTGCCTGCAGCATCAGCTCCTTGGTGTTCCTCGCCTTGCAGGGTACAGCACCTAACACAAACTCTATCCCAAGAGTATTGCTGAGTTTTCACGCGTTTTCAGCTGAGGTAAGCACAAGCCGCCCTCAGGAAGGGCACAGAGCCAAGGTCTGGTGAAATACAGCAGTTCACAGCAAGGGTGGAGGATGCTCGAGTGCCAGAAATGGGGTTGGTGGAGATGGAGCAAGATCAGAAGTTCCTGGAGCACCTCTCTGCGTCACCACTCACCACGTCATAGCTGTCCAGCGCCTCCACTCTGCACTGGAAGTGCCGTCGCTTGGCTTCTCTGCCAATTCTCTCGGCTGTGTCTTGAGCCGTCCCAGTCTGGCTGCCAAAAAGTACAAGGAGTTTCCTTTCCTCCATCTGCAAGAGGCAAAACCAGAGAAATCACCAGGAGGCGAAGGGAGGTGACGGGAGGCAGAGCCGGAGCTGCTCGGGGTTGGCTGTCACACCGACACCCCCCCCCCC
>VZSC01001202.1:31290-41955 GCA_013398225.1 Steatornis caripensis
ATAGAAGAGGAACATAAACGTGGGTCAGCCAGGTTTCAGGGGACCAGGGGACACTGGCAAAGCACCCTTGGTTGCTAAGAGATGATGGGCCTCACTGCCCCATGTCCTCTTACTCCCACATCCCTGTCCCAAGCCACTGCCATCAGCCTGTCCCAGCCTGACTCTCTTCCAGGACAAGGCATATCAAGCTATGCCAATGATCCCCTGAAAGCTGGTGATTCCCTAAGAGAGTGCCTGGATAAAGCCCTGAAGGTCATTCCTGCTGCAAAACAGAGGGATGTCCCAGCTTATCTTGGAGCGACGGCAGGCATGAGGCTACTGAGGTATCGCTGTGGGGCGTGAGGGTGACGGAGCAGTGACCAAGCTGCAAGTGGCCACTGCCAGGGCATGGTGTCCTGCACAGGGCCCAGCTGCCGGGAGCTCCCAGCTCTCACGCTGCCGGGAGCAAGCGACTAGGGAGTTGGGAGAAGGCAGCCTGTTTGGGACACACCAGTGGCTGAGCTGTCCTGAGCGATTGGCTCTGGGGCAGAGAGGCTGCTCGGAAGCGTCTGGGACCTGGGACTCTACGCCCCAGGATGGTGCTGCATGCCTGGTTGCGAGCAAGAAATGCTTCTCAGAGCTCTTTCTTTGCTCTTCATTATTCCTTAAACACAAGGGAGTTGAGATGCCACCAGGGCACGTGCCATCTGCCCAAACGGATGGGTGCCACTGGGGGAGCGGGGCAGAGCTAGGAGGCAACAAGGTGCTGTGGGACCTGCTCTTACCTTTCACCAGCCCATATTAGCTTCATTTCATGGTTCTTGGTTTTATGGTTGCATATATCTAACATTATTTCTGTGCCCTGGCAATCAGACCCCTTCCCTGGGAAGGAGCCCGGTCACAGCCTGAAGGTTACTCGCTTCAGAGAGCGAGCACAGGCCAGCAGCCTCAAGACATCTTTCCCCCACTCAGAGATCTGAAGCCAGACTGGCACCTTCCCGAAAGACCCACGCGAGCTCAGCAGCCAGCCCTGGCTTTGGCGCAGTCAGTGGGTGATGTTCAAACCCGTGTTTGGCAGCACAATCCCCTCTGGCCTCCAGCTCTACAAAGACACTTAGGTAGGGAAAGGTGGCATGGCAAACCTCTGTGTGACTGCGATCAAGCTGCACTGGAGGGAAGAGATTGCTGTTGCTCCTGGATTTGTGATGCCAAGTCTGTACAGCTGCGATTTCTGCTGTACGAGCAGCCTTGACAAGCTATGGAGCAGGAAACATCATTCCACACAAACTGCTTGTTGCAAAAAACCCGCAGTATGTGGAACCGGGGCGAAACCAGACCGTTCCTTTGTGTTTTGCCTGTAGTATTGATGTAGCTGGGTATGTGTCCTGACCTCTGAGTCCTTCTTAGGGAACAGAACAGCTCAGCCACAGACCAAGTCCTGGCCGAAGTTGCTAAAACCATGCAGGAGTACCCCATGGCTTTCAAAGGGGCTCGAATACTTACAGGAGAGGAGGAGGGCGCTTATGGCTGGATCANAAGCTGCACGGGAGGGAAGAGATTGCTGTTGCTCCTGGATTTGTGATGCCAAGTCTGTACAGCTGCGATTTCTGCTGTACGAGCAGCCTTGACAAGCTATGGAGCAGGAAACATCATTCCACACAAACTGCTTGTTGCAAAAAACCCGCAGTATGTGGAACCGGGGCGAAACCAGACCGTTCCTTTGTGTTTTGCCTGTAGTATTGATGTAGCTGGGTATGTGTCCTGACCTCTGAGTCCTTCTTAGGGAACAGAACAGCTCAGCCACAGACCAAGTCCTGGCCGAAGTTGCTAAAACCATGCAGGAGTACCCCATGGCTTTCAAAGGGGCTCGAATACTTACAGGAGAGGAGGAGGGCGCTTATGGCTGGATCACCATCAACTACCTGCTGGACTCCTTCACTAAGGTGGGAGGAGGGTGAAACACACACTTCTTTGCGAATACAGTTGTTCTGATTTTTCTTAGCTTGCTTAGCACAGAAGGAAAGGTCTGGGTTAACGGCTTTTGGGAACGACCTAGGGGAGGCAGCCAGTTATCCTCTGGCTTGCCTACGGGGAAAGAGGAGGGAGAAATCAGGAATGGGGGTGTGTGTCCCTGTTAAGAGCTACGGGCACACCTCCACACCGTGTGGCCACAGGGTCTCCTGGGGACAGCGAGGGCGGCTGTGCAGCCCAGTGCAGACTGTTTGCTCTTGCTGGGCTTTGTCTCGCTGTCCTGGGAAGCTCCATCTCTGTGCAGCACTGGGAGGCCCCAGTTTCGGTTCAGCGTGCCAGGCTGAAGGAAGCTTGGACCAAACCTCAGCACTGCCGCAGGTCGAGCAGCACTGGCACCATCGGGCTCCTGTGCAGGCTGTCGGAGGGTTTCTGTCCTTCCCCTTGCACCAGCACCTCTGCAGCCCGCTCTTCAGGAAGGGCAGCCCCATCCAAGCCAGGTCCCCACCAGCGCTTTGGTCTGGGGACCAGTGACTCAGAGCCACGTGAGCCCGCATCACGTTGGCGCATCTTGACCATCAGACAGTTCAATCTCTGTTTTTTCTGGCTCTGATAAATGGCCAGGCTGGTTGGGCAGGGAAGGCAGTGAACCTTTGCATACGGAAATAATTGAATCAAATACCTGTTGAATTTAGTAACAAAACCCTGTTGATTTCAATGGGATGAGAATTTTGCTCAGGGCAAGTAAGCCCGGCCGTGTACTACTCCTCCTCCTGTCCTGTCTCGCCCTGGCAGTACTCTCCCAAAGGACACACGTGGGTTCATCCAGAGGCAGCCAACATTTTGGGGGCACTGGATCTTGGAGGAGCATCCACTCAAATCAGCTTTATGCCTGAAGAAGGTTCAGTGATAAACTGGAATGAAGCCTCCAAGTTCACGCTGTACGGATATAACTACAACATCTACACACACAGCTACCTCTGCTATGGGCAGAATGAGATGCTGAAGCGACTGGCAAAGGAATTAATTGCGGTGAGAGGGGAACTGGGGGGTAATCGAACTCTACTGTCATGATACCAACCACAGCCTTGTTAATGCATAAAGTAAGAGCAGGTAATGCTCTTGCAGAGAGGCATCAGCAGGGACTGAGAGCAGGTCCAGTCTCCTTGGAGCATGGGTAGGCAGATGTGGAGAGGAGCATGGGAAGCATCAGAAGCGGCGGCTCTGGAGAGATCTTCTGCCTGTACGCAGCTGCCTCGCACAGCGTGTAGAAAAGGCAGGACCAGGCTCTTCTCGAGGTGCACAGTGACAGGACAAGAGGCAACGGGCACAAGCTGGGACACGCAAGTTTCCAACCCGATGCAGGGGGAAAGTTTTTCCCTGTAAGAATAGCCAAATATCGGAACAGGGCCCAGAAATGGTGTGGAGTCACCACCCTTGGGGATATTTAGACCTTAACAGGACAAGGCTCTGAGCAACCCGATCTAGTTGGGCATGCTTTAAGGAGGGGTTTGGCACAGGTGCCCCTATAGCTCCCCCCCCAAACCTCAACTACTCTGTGACTGCATGGACCTGAGAAAAGTGGACCAGAGATCTTTCTCAGGCTGTTTTTTTGGAAGGTCAGAGGGGAAGAGAGTCTTCACGGAGCTGCACCTTGCCAGGAGAAGCAGAAGGGTTTGCTCATGCTGCACAGCCAGGAAGGTCCCAGGTGATGTCGCTGGCTGGGGCTGGAGCTAGAGACAGAGATACAGCTGGGGTGGAGAGGGCTTTGAGTGCCCTAAATAGTGGTCCTGCTGGCCAGGAGAGAGACATGTGGGGTCCCTGATATTGGTCCGCCCCTGTGGGAGAGGGAATGAGACAACACAGAGTGAGAACTAGTGTTGAGCTCGTGTTGGGACTGCGGATGGCCAATAAGAGCAGGATTAAACAGCAGGACAGTCTTTCCCCACTGAGAAGGTGGGAGATGCCTGTGCCCACGGCTTTGGGGGGAGCGCTGGGTGGGCCCTGCCGCTGGCATGCCTGCCAAGAGGGTTTCGAGGAGGCTGCAGCCTGTGATTTTGCTATTCCCAGGAGTCGTCCTCCAGCACGCGAGTCGATCACCCTTGCTACCCAAAAGACTACAATGAAACCGTCTCACTGTCTTCCTTCCGTGCCAGCCCCTGCACAAACCGGACCGACCCACGCCTGACCCTCGGTGACAGGAACGTGACCCTGGAGGGCAGGGGCAATGCCAGTGGGTGCCTGGCTGCCATCAAGAAGCTATTCAACTTCTCGGCGTGCGGACAGAGCCAGGACTGCACCTTTGACGGCGTCTACCAGCCCCCGGTCAGAGGGCAGTTCATTGTAAGGCAAATCCTGTCCTCCCATCTCCGCGACCGAGCATGTCCCCAGGTGTCCCTGTGTGCCCCATGGCATTGTCACCTCCCCTCAGCAGAATCTGGGCAAGAAGCTCCCAAATCACCACCGCCTCAGGGCACACCAGGGATTGCTGCTGTCTGGGTTTCCAGCCAGCTCTCCAACTGGGACCACGTTAATAAAACAGGTGCTTAGTCAAAACCCAGGTTTTCAGTAAAAAAAACCCAGCTTAGCCAGCAGCCTTCAGGCAAGGCTCTGCCTGCGCTCGATGTGCTGCTGCAGCCAGCACGCACCTACACCCCCAGCCCATCATCTCTGCTGGGACATGGACAGCGATGGCACTACGCAAGGGTGGGACAAACGCGGTGAAGAACAAACCCCACCGCTTGATTCAAGGGCGACGGGGGAGCTGCCTCGGGGGTTCCCATGCTGTAGCTCAACAGCATTTTTGCCTCTTGCCTTTCAGGCCTTCTCTGCCTTTTACTATAACTTCAAGTTTCTCAACCTGACTGAGGGGCAGTCGCTGGCCACTGTCAGGGAGACCATCGAGCACTTCTGCACAAGAAGCTGGGAAGATGTACGTTCTCCATGATGGGTGGTGTGGGGAAGCTTCACAAGCAAAGGGGTCTGGGGTGGGGGAAGAAAAGCTGGAGCTAAGACCATTCTGCACCCACCCTTGGGGGCCCTCCTTGCTCACGCAGCATTTGGAAAGGGGCAGCCAGGGCAGGCGAAGGCAGAAAAATCTCCCCTCCAGCACAGGAGCTGGGGATGGAGGTGGGTCTGTAGCGCTGGAGGAGGATGAGAGGGGAGCCAGCTGCTGGTCCCACTCTGGAGACAAGTCAAATGAGGATGGATAAGACCAAGAGATTTGCTAGGACCACCATGGGTCAGAAAGCAGGAGCCCCTTGCACGAGGAGGCTGAGATGGGAGAATCTGGGGCAGAAGGAGCTCCAATATGTCTCTCTGTTTCCACGTGGAGTGTAAATTCTCTTCAAAGGAGTTGCCCTTTGTGAACTGGTCCAAAATACCTGCCTGGCCCAGAAGCCTTTTTCTAGATGCTGCTGGCTGCAGAGCCCCTTCTGCAGTAGTCATCAGGGCATTGTCCCTGCACAGAAATTGCCTGCAAATAACTTCCCTTCCTCCCCAAACATGTCCCAGCTGTCTTCTAGTTATCCTGAAGAGAAACCTGAGCGACTGCCTAAATACTGTGCCAATGCCAACTACATCCTCACGCTCCTGCTCGACGCCTACAAGTTCAGCGAGACCAGCTGGAACAACATCTTCTTCCAGATGAAGGTAGGCAGCAAACCCAGCCTGCGGGCAGAAGTAGAGGCGGCGCTGGGGAAAAGAGCCAGCTTCCCACGTTGGGGTGCAGTGAGAGCCATGGTCCAGAAAGCCCCGCCTGCCCCATATCCCAGTGTAGCACTGGGTGCGGGGCCAGCTACTGCACCCAGTTTGGGCCGTGCAGGAGTAGGCAGCCCTGCATCGGTGGTGTGGCTTTCCTGCAGGGCTAACTCATCGTCCCTCTCTCCTCGGGCAGGCAGGGAGCGCTGACGTTGGCTGGACGCTGGGCTACATGCTGAACCTCACCAACATGATCCCAGCGGAGGCTCCGGTGCGGATGAAGGGGCATGTTCCTTCCCTCTGGGCTGTGGCCGTCACCTTCATCATCTTTACCCTTGCGTTGGGGCTTGCTGCCCTGCTCCTGCTCTTGTGGGTGTAGGAGCCCGGCTGCGTTTCAGAGCACGGCAGGAGCACATCAGGGCTGGAGGGCTGTCTGCACCACAGTGCCCTGCGCTTCTGCCAGCAGGGCTGGCAGCTCAAGGCTGGTTCAACCATGCTGAGCACGTTAACCTCTACAGCACTGAAGACCCGAGGGCTGGCCTCCCACGGGACTGCGCCCAACACGCAGACAGGCACCACGTGGCGTTTCCAGAGGAGCTCCGCTGGGATCAGCCTACGCACCACAGGAACCCCAGCCATGCCTATCTGCCTCCTTACACCGCTATGCCTGTTACAGATACGGCCTCCACGTGGGGCTGTGGAGAGACAGCCTGGCCATGGAAGACGTCCCTGAGTGCCAGACTATGAGTGCATGGCTGCAGGCGCTTGGTGACAAGGTGCTTCGTGCAGTGCTGGGTCTGACCACGGCCACCAACAGCTAGGCAGGTCCTGCTGGGTCTGTCAGCGTGAGGTGGCTCTCCCGAGGGTATATCATTTGGGCTTATCTGATGGTCTCGGAGACAGAAAGCAAATTGAACATCCAAAATCAGAAGCACAGTCCATGCCTCCTCAGAGGGTCCATCTCATCTCATCTCAGTCTTCCTTTTCTTCTGGGACAAAGGGATCGATGCTCTGTGTGTCTTCCTGGAGACAATATTGTCCCACCAGCAGAAGGCTTGGACGCTGCGGATGTCAGGCTGAGACTCCAGCAGGCTGCCAGTCCGGCGCTGACTCTGCACACGTGGCTGAGCTGGGTCCTGCCCATGACTGCACCCTTGCCTTTGCCTTTGGTTCTGCTCATTTGTGATCTGCCCTGTGGATGATTCATCTTGTTGTTTGCCTCCCGGCAGCAAGGAGCTGACCTTTGGTGTCTCTGCAGAAAGGCGGGCGTCTCAACAGCTCTCGTCATCCAAATAAACATTGTAAAAGGCAGCGAAAGGGGAAATGCCTGTTACTTTGCTCCTGAACAGTTACGATTTTATTGTTTCCGCCTCCCAGGTAAGGGCTGGTGATGATGACGGGGCCTCGGGGGAGAGTCAACATTGCTCAGTGCTGTGGGAGATGCCCCTGGAGACCTCGCAGCATCTGCCAGACCTTGGAGAGGAGCCGGCAGGGCATGAGGACAGGCCTTTTCCTTCTGAGAGCTGGGGTGTCTCAGCTCATCCACCCACTGGCTGCCGATCAGACTCACCAAAAATGTAAGGGGGTTCCCGGGATCTGCCCCTGACATGTCCCAGCAGCATTCCCAAATTGCCCCATGTGCTGGGAAGGGAGCATAAGATGTCTGCCAGGCAGATACAGGGTGCAGCTGGACCGGAGGGGAACCTTGTGCAGGACAGCAGGAGGTTACTGCCATCTCCCACCTCACAGGGCTTCCCAGTCCGACTCCGAGTCCCATCTGCTGGGCTGGTTCCCCCCATGGCACCAACGCCGCTGCCCCTCTGGCTGGTGCTGGCCGTGGGTGATGCAGACCCTTGCCCTGGGCTGGGGCAGGACACATCTGCCCACATGGGGTATCTGCTGCAGGCCGTGACCAGCCCCGTGATGGTCCCACTACCACCACATACCCCTCCTCTCTTCCCTTACCCACCACCTCCAACCCCCCACACCACTGCAATCCCCACACCCCCAGTGCTGAGCCCCTGCCCCACATGGCCATGCAGCATCTCCAACCAGCAGCGAGGGGAAAGGAAAACCAGACAGCACACAGCTATAGGGAGGATTTTTTAAAGGCTGGGCCGGTTCCAGCTCGCAAGGCTAGGACACAGCTGCCCCACGTGACAAGTTCACAGCTCCTGGACACGTGGAGGCGATTCCCCAGTTTGCAGCTCCTCGCACAAGTGTGGTGGCAGGACTAAGTGGCTTCAGCAGCCTCTGGAGCCAGTGCTGCTAGAGACTCTCGTAGCCAGAGTTTTTCTGGCAGCAGAGGACTGTGAGCAGGCAGAAGATGAGAATGAGCATGACGGCCAGTAGAACTGTGGCTGCTATCCAGTTGATTCTCTGGAGCCCTACGACACTCTGGGGAGTCTCCGAAGGAATCATGTTGGTGAGATTGAGCATGTAGCCCAGACTCCAGCCCACATGTACGTTAGCGACCTGTGCAGATGGAGAAGGAGGAGGAATGTGAAAGGCTGCAAAGTACTGTGCAAGCTGGAGAGCCAGAGGAGACCTTCACTGTCGCACCCCCACGTCCTGCTCCACAGCCATTGTATCTGTGCACAACCTGGGCTGCAGATACCTGGTGAGTGAGGGATGCTGGGGGAGAGCATAAATGGCCCAGGCCAGATGTCCCAGCAGGGGCCTGTGAGGGGAACGCAAGAGCTGGGCACGGGCAGTGGAGCTGCTGCCCCCATATCCCCTGGTCCCCCCCGCAGGCAGGGCAGGGGCAGGGGCACGGGGGGCGTGAGCCATTTCACAGTACAAAGCATGGAAGCTGGGGGTGGCCGGGCAATTTCCTACCTGCTGGACGAAGTGGATGTTAATCCATGTCGTGTGGTTGAATTTGTAGCCTTGCAGGAGAAGGGTGACGGCGTAGGAGCTTGCTGCGCAGGCGTCACGGAGGTGGGTCCTGTTTGTCTTGGGGAACTCCTTCTGCACCTGCAGAGGTGGAAGAGCAGCGAGGAGCTGCCAGCACGGAGCAGTGCTCGGTGCACCCACATTGCAGGGAACGGCCCCGCAGTGCAGCTGCGAGCAAAGACCCGGGAGCGCCTGTGCTTGGGGAGCAAGGAGCACGTGGCAGGATGCGTGCTGCTGTCCCATCTCTCTCCCTGAGCAGAGATCTTTGTGCTCCTCCCTGCTCCCTCCAACTGCTGTCTGTGCAGCAGAGGACGGACTCCAGACGAGCCCTCAAGCTGCCCAGCGCCCAGGCAAAACGTGAGCAGGGGCTGGCATCTCCTAGGCAGGATCTCACCTTCTCCCAGTTGTTGGTGCAGAATTCCCAGATGGTGGCATTGACTGAGCTCAGGGGCTGCCCTCCAGTCAGGTTCAGAAAGTGAAGGTTCTGATAGAGCCCCGAAAAGGCCTGTAGGTATTTAAGAACAAAGGTTAGCAATGCACTGGGGCGCCTGCGACACCCCTGCCCCTCCCTCCAGGTGCTCTGCAGGGGTCCCTAAGGCCACTTCTCTGATCAGCACCCTAGGGCGATGCCTGCTGACCCACCTGGAGCAGCCCTGAGGCTGCTCCCCACACCGAAAAAGACTGGTACTGTGACAAGAGAGGCCAGGGACTGCCTGGCATGCTGGTGAGCACCCCACATGTCTCCGTACATTGGGCACATCTCAGCTTTCTGGGCACCCGTTTTCCCAGGCACTATTCAGACTGTTCACCTACAGCAGTTTTCCTGTGTCCCCAAACCCCACACTCCCACTGCAGCCATGGGGACGGAGGCTCCTTACGAAGAACTGTCCCCGCACGGGCGGCTGATAAACCCCGTTGAACCCGCACGTCCTGTTGGCCCCACAGCTGAAGTTGAAGAGTTTCTGGATGGCGCTGCTGCACGCTGCTGGGTCCCCCGTCCCCGTCACCGTGAGGACCTGTGCGGTGCTGGGCGTGCTCGGTGCATGGACGCAGGGACTGTCGTAGAGGTCTGCCGTGGTGACATTCTCCTGGTACCCCTTGTGGTAGCAGGGGTGTGATATCTGCTGGGGAGACGGGCTGCCCTGGAGGCAGCGGGAGCCATTAGTGGGGCTTGAGGAAGCGTGAGTTCATTTAATCCCCATTAACAGCTCTCTGTCACCTCTGCGCTGAGCTGCGTGGCGGCTCAGTCCTCTGCCACACCTGCTGCCTTATTTAGGGGAGCAAAGACTGGAGACTTGATCACCCCAGCCAGGAGCAGCCAGATCACGTCCCTGGGTGGCTGGACTCCCTGTCCGCTCCTAACGGCACCTTGCATCTGTTGTCCAGGGAAGGACTTGGTGGCCTTTTAAACCGCTTGTGTTTCAATGATGCTAATGATACCTGGAAACCACGGAGCCAAGGAAACACTGCCTGCCCGTGTCTCAGGGGACAGGGAACAACCTAAGGGTATAGCTGGGCTTGGGAAACGATTAAAAATGCCACTACGTGTGAACCCGTGGGGAGAAGAGAGCCCTGGCAGGGAACCGCCACCACCTTCCACCCAAACGAGAGAAGGTTTTGGTGCAGCAGGTAAAATCTAAGCCTCTCTCACGTTTTTGAACTTCCCTAATGCTTTTCCACAGGCACGCCCCTCATTCGTGGAAGACGTTTTTCACGGCAATGGCAAATGCTTGGGCAGATGCTGCTGACCAGTGGCTGCGGTACCTGGTGGAGAGCTGCCAGCAGCATCTTCAAGGCCTGCGTCTGCCCATAGCAGAGGTAGCTGTGGGTGTAGAGCGAGTAGTTGGTGCCGTACAGCCTGAAGAAGACGGAGGTGTTCTTGTCCTCAATGGTGACTCCGGGCTCGAACGTTATTTGCGTCGAGGCGCCTCCAAGGTCCAGAGCTCCGAGAACCTCGGTGTCCCGTGGATGTTCCCATTTCTCTGCAAAGGAAAACTGGGCCCATGAGACGGCAAGTGTTAGTCTGGACTGGAGGGAGTCACAGTCCCTACCCCTTCCCTCAAGGTTTTGTGGGCTCAGAAGCCCCTGAGGGACCTTCCACGTCCCTCTCCCTGTTTAACCCCT
>VZSC01001203.1:0-26395 GCA_013398225.1 Steatornis caripensis
CGTGCCGAGGCGGAACATTCTGCTTCTTCCAAACAAACTTTAACGGAAACACGACAATACAAGGCGAAACCGCGTGATGACGCCTCCTGCCCGCCGCTGGTCCTGCGGGGACGAGGGGGCCGCGCCGGGGGGGAGCGGGCGCTGCCGCGGTGAGCCATGGTGGCCGGCCCCGGCCCCCCGGTGTTCACGGCTGCCGCCAGCGAGGGCGCGGTGTTTGGTGTGCCGGCGGCTGGGCCTGGCGCTTGGCGGGGAAGGGGGCGAGCACTGGAGCTAGTCCAAGGCTCCTGGTGCGGCTGCGGCTTGTGCTCTGCGCTTGTGCAGCTTTGGTCTGGGGGTGCCGCGGTGGCCGTGGGGGGCTGCCCTGGCCCTGCCCCACCATACGCACGGGTGCGGACCGCGGTGCGAGCAGGCGGTGGCGGGCCCGCTGCTGGTGGCTGTGGTCAGGCCTCAGTGCAGAAGAAGAGGAGCTGCCGGTAGGAGCCGACGGCGCTGATGTGGCCACGGTGAGAGTGACCCCCAGCCCGGCGTGGGGCTGCCCCCAGCCCTGTGCCCCCCCGACTCCCCGGCCCGCAGGCACCAGCTGCCCCACGCCAGCCCCACGGCCCCGGCACGGCACAGCAGCAGGGGTCCGGGCCCCTTGCCCCCTCCCCATCTCCGTGCCGNTGGGGTGCTCCCCTGCCTGGAGCGCAGCCCCCCGACGCTGCGGGGCCGTACCTGGGGGTGCAGGCCCTGGCCCCTGCACAGGAGTCCATCGGTGCTCTGCACCCCCCTGGGGCGCGCGGGGGCCTCCTGGCAGAGTCCTGTGGGGACAGAGACTGGCGTCACCACTGGCGGGGCACACCCGAGCCTGGGGCTGCCCCGCTGCTGCCCCTGCAGCCCCCGGCACCTGGGGGAGCTGCTGTTGGGGTCCCAGGCCCCCTCTGCCTGGTGCAGCGCGGCGGGGGCTCCTGGCCGCGCCAGGGAGTGACGGTGCCCTCCTGTGCCGGGGCAAGCAGGGCTGGCTGGGTGGGGGCAGCCCCCCAGCCCCGTGCTGGGCCCTGCCGGAGCAGCTACCACGGCAGCCCTGGTGCTGTGCCGTGCTGTGCCCTACCTGCCAGAGGCTGCGAGGCCTGGTGCCCTCCGTGGCTGTGCTTCCTGGTGCGGTGGGCTGCAGCGCTGTCGGCGCGGTGCCCTGGCAGGCTCTGGCCAGTGGCTGCCCCTTTCCTCTGCACGGGGATCCTGCTGGGGTGCGGGGGGCGCCCCCCAAGGCTGCGGAGAACCGGGTGCTGCCGGTGAGGTGGGGGCACCACTGCCCAGACCCCCCTGCAGCTCCTGCCCTGCTGCGCGGTGGGGGCTTTGCTCTGGGTTCCCACGGCCCCGGCGTGGACCGGGCTGGCCGTGCGGTGACCGCATGCCGTGGCTGATGCCAGCACTTACCTGGGCTGCACCGGGGCTGCCACAGCGGCCGTGTTCGGGAGCTCCTGCGGAGAGGGGAGAAGAGGGTCGGTGCCACGGGGTTTGCCCCTGGTCTTGCGGGAGCCACCGCCCCCAGCTGCCAGGGGCCTGACGGAGCTGGACCCCTGCCCCCTGCGGCGGCCGCACAGCTTGGGGAAAACGCACGTGGGGCGGAAACTCCTGGCAGAGCCCCACAGATGGGGGGGCTCAGCTGCACGGACAGGGGGTCTCTGAGCTGTCTGGGAAGCCCCAAGGCAGTTGGTGCGGTGCCCCACACCCTGGGGTGGTGGGATGGCTCGGGGGGGCTCCGTCAACTCCCAGCACAGCCCACCGTGCCCCCCGGTATTCCCCAGACCAACGTACCCCCAGGCCCGGCTGGTGGAGCCGTGGGGCAGCCCCCTCCCAGGGCTCTGGGACGGCAGGGGGCCCTGCCATCCCCCCAGGCTCGGCTCCCCTCCCCGTGCCAGGCCCCGCCGGTGCCCAGCAGTACCTGCAGCAGCGCCGTGCCGTGGGTGGCCGCCAGCTCTCCCGCGCTGTGCTGGGCCTCCTGCGGTCCGTGGCTGGTGCTTGTTGCTGCCTGGGTGTGCGCTGGCAGGGTCCCTGTGTGACAAACGAGACAGAGCTCAGCCCGCGCCGGCGAGGGGGCCTGTGAGCTGTGGCGGGCGCACCGGCTGCCTGCCCTGGGCACACAGAGTTGCCGCTGTGGAGATCGGCAGGGCCTGGCTGAGCCTTGAGTGCTGCTGTGGCAGGAAGGGCCAGGGCCGGTGCAGAGAGCCTTCACCGGGTTGTGCCGTGGCTGGGCAGCTGCCCGTCCCACGCGGGCAGGGAGCCAACCCGGCCACAGCTGCCGGTCGTGCTCCTGGCGCGACCTGTGCTGCGAGCATGCAGGAGAGGCTGGGGCCCGGCCCGGCACAAGCCAGGGCAGACTCACAGAGACCCACGTACGTGCTGGCAGCACCACCGAGCTGGTGCGGCGCTGGCCAGGGGAGCCGGCACCTGGCAGCCACATGGGCCCGCAGTGGCCATCGGGGCCCAGCGCACCCTCCTGGGGTGCAGACCCCCCGCTGGCATGGGGAGCCAGGCAGGCCGGTGCTGCCCTCACAGCAACACCCTGTCCCCTGCAGGGCCCAGCTACGGTTCCTTTCAGCCAGGCCGGCCAGGCTGGAGCTCCTACCGGCATTGCCAGGGCCGCAGCCCCCACTGCAGCATGGGCGCGAGGCACGGCCCCAAAGCTGAAGAGCGAGAGGAGCCGCTTTGGCAGCTGTTGAAGCGCCGGCGGTGCAGACTATGACAGGCGCTTGACAGCTCAGTGTGGGGCCGGGGCCGCTGGTGGGAAGCAGAGCCTGAGCCAGCAGCAGCAGCCACGCGGCGCGATTGCTGCAGGACAAGGCTGCAGCTGAGGACCGGGCCTGGTGCCCGTGCTGGCGCTCAGCAGTGGTGTGAGGGACGGGCAGGGGCAGGCAGGGCTGCGACCGGGGACAGGCTTGCCTGTGCGGGGCAGGACTGCGGTGCTGAGTGGCGTGCCAGGGCTCAGTCCCGGTTTATGCTCCTGGAAGGCACCTGTCAGCACAGCTCGGGACGTGGCAAAGCCGGGCTGCAGCCTCGGGCTGGCAGAGAAGCCCAGAGGGAGCGGGCAGGGACCAGATACCGTTTGACTCCAGCCGAGTTTCCAGCCCGGCTTCCCACGGCACTGGAAGAGCTGGGATGGGTCCGGCCGCCGGTGGTCCGCAGCAGGGGCCTGGTGCGAGGGGCTCTCCCCTCAAGGGGCAACACCGGTACTGACGTTTGGCACCCGCCTTGAGCAGCTGTGTGCTGGGCTGGGCTGCGCCCCTGGCAAGGCCACAGGCAGCACCGTGCTGGGAAGTGAGCGAGGCTGCGAGGGCTGCCCAGGTAAACCTCGGGCAGCTCAAGGACAGACACGGAGCCCTGCAGCCGGAGAGAACAGCCCTGGGGACCGTTCGGCAGCACAGCCAGCATGAGCCCCCAGTGCGCCCAGCCACACTGACGGCACTGGACGGGACCAGCCCTAGGAGCAGTCGCACGCCCACGGAATCGCACGGCAACCGAGGAGGGGATGGAGAAGGCGCAGCGCGAGGGCAAGGGTACTGCACGGACGCACAGGTGCCTGCAAGGTGCCAGCAGAGCCGAGGTGCGGCAGGACACACTGGGTTTGGTGGTGATGATAATTTTCTCCGCAGCAGCTTGGGCGGGGACGCGGCCGGGGCACAGCACCGTCACCCCGCGTCATCTAACCAGCCTGTCACACCTGGCGGACGGCAGCCAGGGCTGCAGGCAGGAGCTGAGCATTCCCGTTTCCTTCCCAGCTGCCTGGGGCAGGGAGCGTCCGTGACAGCATCCCGGCACCGGGGAGAGCTGCCAGGCGATGCCAGGGCAGGGAAGGAAGAGCCACGTCCCAGTCCCAAGAGTGGGGCTGCACCAGTGCAGGGCAGAGCATCCCACCGGGCACCCGGCTCTGCCGCTCACGGCTCCCCTTGCTGGAGGCGGCCGTGCAGAGAGCACCTGGCTGCCGCGCCAGCAGCCAGCGAGCAGAGAGCGTGGCTAGGGAGGCAGAACAACGGCGATCTGTCCTATCAGGAGCCCTTCCCCTCCAGCCCCACCAGGTCTGTTCCTGCTCATGCGCCCAACCGTCACCGACTCCCCGGCAGCCGGGGATCGGGCCAGCGGATTGCTCCGGCTGGCTGAGCATGCACGGCCAAAGGAACAGATGCTACAACGTGCCCATGAGAACACAAGCCTTTTATTTCCTCCCCACCACGTTCTCATGGCACATGAGAAACTACAAACGGTCACTACAAAGTGCTGGACAGCAAACACGGAGGACGAAGCAACGCGAGAGACACGGGCACGAGAAACAAGCCAACAGTCAGAAACGCCGCGCTCTCCCGAGAGCGACCCCAGCACACGGAGCTGTGACACAAGGACAGCTTCAGAGTCACACCGGCAGCCCCTCCACCCCAAAAGCAGACCCTCGCTCATGCGCCTCCCGTCCTTGGGCACTAGGATGCTTCCGAGCACAGTGCTCACTGGGCCCCAGAGCCCCGCAGCAGACCGAGGCTCCCAGTCCAGCCCCGTTCCCTTAGCCGGGGCCTGCAGGACCAGCCTGCGGAGTAGCAAGGGGTGCCGGGGCTTCCCTCGCCTTTGGCCAGCCGGCTGCAGCACCGAACTCCTGAAGGGCCCGGGGTGGCACTGCCTGCCCTGCCACGGCGTGCAGCGGCGCTGAGCCCCCTGCCCAGTGGCGAGGACGCCAGCGCAGGGGGCACAGCAAGCGCCTTGCCTTGTTTCAGCAGCCCCTGCTGCCAGAGCGCGGTGCAGCCGCAGGGTTCACCGCGTGCTGGCGGCGGGACGGTAAGCCAGGGCCCTTCTCCCAGCCGTGCAGGCGGCTTGGCAGCTCAGTGCGGTGCGCTGGCCCCCACCGGACAGGACTCGCCGCCTGTTCAAAGCCCCCAGTGACTCATTACAGCTCTGCCCACCGCCTCACCGTGACCGGAGTCACAACCCACTGCCGCTCAGCAGGTACTTGGGAAGGGAGAAGGCACTTCGGTGTATCCCCGCAGGCCTCGGAGTGCTTCGGGGCGGCGGAGGCCAAGGGAAGTTGAGCGGAGGGTTTCCGTGCCGGCTTCTCCAGAAGCCCCTGGCCCCTGCCCTGCCGTCCCCTGGCAGGGGGTGCCCCGCAGCGGGTGGCGTCCCTCAAACCTCGGTGTGGCAGAAGCTGTGGGCAGCTTCTGCCCAGGCAGGGGCCACAGAGCCGCTGGGCAGGAGCTCAGCCGGGCCCCCTTGGTTCCCTGCAGAGCTGGGCAGGAGAAGCCCCGGGCGTCGCCGTGCGGTGTCCATGCCGACCCAGCCAGGGCTGCTCCGCTCGGGATGGAGTGCAGAGCTGAGCACGGCATCCGGGACCCTTCCGAGGGGACGAGGCAGCTGTTCACACGCACTTCTTCCACGCAAACCCACTTTCGTTACGTCAAAGCACACAGTTACGCTGGCACAGGGCTCTCCTCAGGGCTGCAGCTTCGCACAGCAGTTCGACAGGTACTGGATCGAGCGCACGAGGGGTCCCCAGCCCAGCTTACCTCTGCCCGGTGCCGGGGCTCTGCTGCTGCCTTTCTCAGGGCTCTGGCTCGCAGTGGCTGGGTCCGAGGGCCTGCTGCAGCTGAAGGTGAAGCTGGAGGAGGCTCTGGTCTGCAGCGAGTCCTGCTGGCTGCTGCTGCTCTCGCCGTTGCTGAAGCTCCCCAGGCAGGACAGGGTGTTATCGGAGGCCGAGGAGGGGATCCCGCTGGAAGGGGATGAGAAACAGGAGGCTTGGCCCGGCTCGGTGCGGAGGGGCTCCCGTCCTTCCCAGGCTCCGAGCGCTGGGCCGCTGCTGCGGGGACCCTGTCTCCGCCAGACCCCGGGCTCCTGCAGCTGGGGACAGGAAGGTCACAAGGGGCTGCCCCTGAGCAGCCGCAGCCCCCGGCCCCCCACGCTGCACCTCGCTGTCCCGGCAGCCTCGAGGCAGCAGCATCGTTTCAGAGTTCCCACTCCCTCGCCCCCAGTCCCAAATCCGTCCCAGTCTGGCGCCGGACCGGGCTGCGGAGAGAGAGGAGGGGGAGCGGAAGAGACGCTGGCGCGCTCTGCGGGCGAACCATCGCTGCCGCCCAGGTCACCGGGCACGTGAATCCCTCCCAGCTTCGCCCCGCACACCTGCGTGCGCCCTGGAGCCGGGGGACGCCTACGCGTGCCGTTCGCAGAGGAAACCCCACAGGGACAAGCACGGGCCCTGATGAGGTGGGAAAGCGAGCAAATAAGCCTCGGCTTCGTTAGCTGCAGGGTAACTCACTGGGAGTACATTTGTCATCTCTGATTGGTGTTATCCTGCAGCTCCTGAACGCGCAACCCGGCAGGCCCTTACGTGGAGCTCCTGGGGGGGGTCCTGGCATGTCCTCTCCTCCGCGGGCGCCTGCCCCTGCTCTTCATGGTGCGCACGCGCTTCAGCACCCAGGCCCGCAGGTTGCTGAGGCAGCTGTGCTCCGACAGCACGATCCGGGGCCAGGGATTGCACTCTGCCATGTCCAGCGCTGCCACAGCCAGGGCTCTCCCGACCTGCCGGGGCAAGAGGCGACTGGAGAGAAAGGCCTCGAGGAAGAGCAGCAGCTCTCGGGGCCCTGAGGCAGAAAAACAAACGAGGGAAAGAAAACCCAACCCCAAATCCCAGACAAACTCCCCAGCACTCGTTTCGTCTCCGTTACAGGCTCCGGTTGAGCTCCCCGGCACCCCACATGCCAGCAGTGCGAGACGCAAGGGGATGACCGCGGGCTGCCCGGAGCCTGAGGGCAGACGCCTCCAGCCCAGCCAGGAGCAAAGCGTTCTGGGGCTGGCGTTAGTGGCAGGGGCAGCATGGATGGCCCCATGAACCGGGACGGGCTGGGACGTACCCACGGGGTAGGACACCGACACCAAGGACGCCCCAGTCTCCCACACGTCCCTCCAAACCCGTGCCGGGGACCAGGGACACACGAGTGCAGAAGCGGGCGAGAACGTGAGAGTTTCTCCCTGGGTGCTGGAAGTGCCACGGGCGGTGCTGAGGGCAGGGCAGGGCTGCGCACAGGGAGCCCCTTACCTGCTCAAACAGCTCCACGGTGTATTTGTAGGGGAAGGTGGGAGCAGGCGGCGGGCTGGCCCGCCCGTTGTCGTGGCAGGCCATGGGGATGCTGTTCACCGAGCGCCCCGTGTTGTAGTTGCACTCCAGGGTGTAGCTGTGAAGCACAAGGAACACCCGTTACCCGACGGATCCGCACCGTCCCGAGCACAGCAGCGCTACTGCTGCCTCTCCGAAGGCAGAGCCGGGGTCTCCCCAGCCGGGGCGGGGAGGGTCTGGAAGCTCCTGCTGCGACCTGCTTCACGTGCGCTGCGTTTTCTCATCTGCTGAGGCAGGAATAAAAGGGGGAAAGGGGAAGCCGTCAGGTGGAAGCCAGAGGCTGCTGAGGACCGGACTGGTGCCTGTGACCCAGGACCCCAGGAGCCAGGCTCTGAGATCAATGCCAAGGAACGCACTGGCGAGGGAGAGCTGGGGAGCAGAAGCAGCCAGCAACCGCGGAGTGCAGAGCCCCCAGAGTACCACGTCTCCTAAACCAACAGTCGGGCACCCACAGCTGCGAGGGACCCCCCACTTTCCAGGGTGGAGCAATCACCGGAAGACGTTCTCTGGGTGTCCCCGGTGAGTTCACGCCAAGGGCACAGGGGGACGCATGGCGCGTCGCTCCCCAGGAGCTGGGCAGATTTCCTGGCCATGCGATGCTGGACTGCCGACGGCGCAGACCACGGGGCTTCAGGGGGAGGGCACGAGAGCCGCAGAGCCATCTTGTCTCTCTGCTTCCAGGGGAAAACCCGGAGAGAAGTCACTGGGACGGAGCTGCGGGTGCGAGAGCCACCGATGGCCTGTGCGGAGGATCAGCCCGACACGGTGTCGGCAGAGCCAGGAGCGTGGCAGGGTGGGGGATCAGTGGTGGAGGAGCGGGCGGAGGTGGGGGCTCAGCCGTGCTGTGCAGCCAGCGCACGGAGCCGGGGCATTCACAAGAACACGCATGGGTAACAAGCACGGGCAACTGGGAGCTCTCACTGGGGAAACTCCATTAAACCGGGGACGCGGAAGCCCTGCGGGAAGGTCGGCGTGAGGGAGGCGGTCAATGGCCCAGCCGCAGAGCATCGCGCCGGCGGAAAGCCTGCCGCATGCCCACTGACGGAGGAACTCGCCTTCACCGGCCATGGCGTGCCGATGCTGCCCTGGCACCTGCAGCGCTGACCGCCACAGCACCGTGGCACGGGGCCGGCCAACGCAGCTCAGTGGGCTGCCGGAGGCAGAGGGGAGCGCCCCGTTCCCAGGCTGCACCGTGCGGCTGGGGGCCCTTCCCCGTGTGCGGGGCTGGAGAAGGGGCCCCGACCACCCCTCTCCAGAGACAGAGGGGCCCGGGCAGCCCCCCCTCGCCCGTTCCACGCCCCGGCAGCTCGGCGCTGGCGCTGTGCAGGCAGAGCAGGGCAGGCAGCGAGGGGGAACTGAATGACGGATGGACTGACAGCCTTCCCCGGCTGCCTGGGCAGCGGGGCCAGGCAGGGAGCCCAGCTCAGCGCGGCAGAGCCTCGTTAAACTGAAACGGCAAAAGATCGGTGCCCGGGAGCCGCGATACCGCAGGGATGTCTACCTCGCCCGTTAACGACAACGATGACCAATCTTCGTTAAGGACTGCCACACGCATGCCCGGCCCAGCCCGCAGCCGTGGTGCAGACCCATGCAGCACGCGCAGAGCAGGACACTCGCTCTGCAGGTTCTGCTCCCTGGTTTGGAAGGGAAGCGTTTGCGCCACCAGCCACAGGGCCACTTTCTAACACGAACGGTTGGACTTTGTCGGGACAGCTACAGCCAAATCAACCTCCTGGGTGTCTGAGCGCCCCCAGCCACACCGAGGGCCTCCAGTGCCGCAGCCGTGCCAGGAGCGGCCTCGTCTCCTCGCCAGCTCGAGGGGAGCCCTGCAAGGAGCAGCCCTGCCCGCGGGGCCGTTCCAGCTCGGGGATGGAGGAGCCCTGGCGAGAAGAGGAGCCCAGCCCCGCGGAGCCAATTAATTTTCAGGGCTCGCCTCTACCTGCAGAACAGCCCCCCCGAGACGCGCGGGAAGTCAAGCAAAGGCGGCGGGAAGCCTGCACGGATGAACACGGAGCTCCCACCCGGACTTGGATGAAAGAAGGAATCACACAAGAGCTGGAAGAAGAGGCCTGGGAGGGACACAGATGCTGTCTGGGGCGGGCAGGGACGGGGCTGGGAAAGGCAGAGCCCACCGGGGGCTGAATCTGTTGAGGGACGAGAAGGGCTACCAGAGGGCATAGCAGCAGCACAAGGCAGACGGGGGGGAGCACGAGCCAGCCGCTGAACGGAGTGGGGCCGAGGCCACGCCACCTTCACCCCAGCCATCACGGGTTCAGCAGCCCCGGCCCCCGAGAGCAAAGTCTAGAGTGAGGGGGACGTCTGTGCCAGGGAGGACGAGTGGCTCCGGGGGCACCAGGACCGGCACAGGGCTGTGGGACGTGGCAGGATGCCCTCACAGATCCTCTCAGAGAGATCCCGGTGACCAAGGGGGGTCCTGAGGACAGTGAGAAAGCAAACATCACCCCTGCCTTGGGAGCCAGCGACACACGGGCTGCTCGGCCTCACCTCGATCCCCGGGAAGGAGATGGAGAAAGTTATCCTGGAGACCCAGGGAGGACAGAAAGTGTCTGGGAGCAGATTTACAGGGGAGAAATCGTGCCTAACCGCCCCAGCAGCCTTTGATGATGTAACAGCACAATGCGAGGGCTGCAGGAAATTCACCTGTGCTCAGCAGGGGTAAGAAAACAGTAAAATACATCATCCATTAAATCCTGCTGCTATCCCCAGAAAGTCCTGGCGTCCTCCGGGTTTCCGAAGGGTGCTGGGGAATAACTTCCCACTAACGGGTGCTGGATGGGCTGCCCAGGGGTGAGGCACAGATGGATCGGGGACAGGAGGAGTTGTTAGCTGGGGATGTGACAACGAACAGCAGCCGTGTCCGTAGTGACCGTGCGACAGGGGAGCTGCTGATCCTGAGGGGAGGAGAGCAGCAGAGCACAGACCCTGGGCCGCGGAAGAGCAGATTTCGGCTAATTCAGAGCACCAGTGAGGGGGATCCTGTTGGAGACAGCTCTGGAGGACAAAGGAGCTCAGGAAGGGTGGCAGGGTTTCGAGGACAGCACCCTCTGCTTGCAGGAACGGTCCCTCCCGGCCCTCGGGGAGATGGGACGTGACAGAGCTCCGCTGCGGAAAGCGGCGCGTGGGGAGGGGGGATCACTCTGCCTAGGGACGGGGCTCCAGGACAGAACCTGCCAGATGTAGAGGACAGCCAGGTCGGGGATCTCCTGAGACACCTCGGCCCGTGTGAGCTCACGGGCCCCGGGGGGCAGCACCCAAGGGTGCTGAGGGGCTGCCGAGGTCCTTGTGTGACTCTCGGTCACCTCTGCAAGGTGCTGGGGGGTCCCTGATGGGTGGAGAAAGGGGACGCAGTGTTTGCCTGTCAAAGATGACAGCCTGGGGACCCAGCGGCCGGTGAGCCTCGCCGCAGCCCTCGGGACATCGCCGGGCAAGCCCTGCCAGGGCACCTTTCTGGAGGCGGAAAGGAGAAGAGGGCGACCGGGAGCTGCCAGCCAGGATCACTTGCATCTGCCCAACCGCTCAGAGACGACTCAGCTTGCTAATGCCACGGAGAACCCGTGAGCCTCCCTCTGCTCCCGCACAGCGCTGCACGGCACGGCATTGAGCGCTCCTGACACCGGCGGAACGGCCGCCGCCTCTCAGGACGTCGCTCTTGGATTCACCAGGGCTGCTCACTGCCAGCCGCTGCAGACGGGCACAGCGAGCGCCAGCAACCCGAGCCGAAAAAACTCGTGTACTTGTCATCGCGTGGCTGGTTTGAGCCGGCCCAGCACGCCCCTGAGCCGGCCTGCAGCCAGGCGCAGAGTGACAGCGGGGCACACAGCAAGCGCCGAGGAATCGGGGAAGGAAAGGAGCCAAGGGGGGCCTCGTCCCACCCCAGCCTAAGCCAGCAAGAGAGGTTCATAGGAGGGGGCACGGATCCTGGGGGAAGTCCAGGGCTGCAGGAAGCCTGGTACCGCTTCCACGTTTCCTCAAACCACGGATTCCCGGGGAACGCGGCACCTACTAAAGAAACGCTACACACTTCTCCCCTCAGCACCCGCGAGCAGCCACCGCTGGGGCCCGAAGAGGGCAAGGCGGGCTGTTGGTCCGATGGCTCCGGCCACCCCCACAGGAACGGGCCAAAAATACCCGATCCGTTGCTGGAGAGGGGCACGCGGCTGCAACGGGTCAGATGAGCACCCTCAGCGCACGGGCACAGACCCTGCACCGCAACCTCGCACGTGAGCTCTGGGGAAGCCGAGCCCACGACAACTAAACAGGTTTTAATTACAGCTCAATATAAACACGTGGGGAAGAGGAGGATTCCTTCTGGAAAGCCATGCAACGAGCAGCTCTACAACAGCGAGGACAAGAAGCCAGAGCAGCTGCAGGAGGGACGGGAAGGGCCAGGAGGAAGAGGAGCCAGGCCGCCGCAGGTCAGGAGCGCGGCAGGACCTGGCCTTTGCCCGTACCGAGCGCCCACCGCCCCTCTTGGCCAGCTGAACCCCGGCGGGGAGTCGTGTGGGACACGGCTGCCCCCACAGAAGCGGTTTCGACTTTCCCTACCGTGCTGCGTGCAGCAGACCACCCCCTTCCAGGATGGAGGGGAGCTGGGCCAGGTCAGCTGGCCCGGACGTTCAGCGGAGCGGAGGGTCGCCTACCTGTGGATGATCCCCAAGGNCCAGCAGACCACCCCCTTCCAGGACGGAGGGGAGCTGGGCCAGATCAGCTGGCCCGGACGTTCAGCGGAGCGGAGGGTCGCCTACCTGTGGATGATCCCCAAGGCTTTGTAGATGGCCACTCGCCCGCTGCCCTCCTTCGACTGCCCGTCCCACTTGTCTTTGGCGTACATGCTCTTCTTCGAGAAGTCACAGCCCGTGAAGTCAAAGTGCGGCGAGTTCAAGGAGATGAGTTTGGGGAACAGCATGTTCTCCACCTGCAATGTGCAGAGGGGAGCACGGGTGACTTTGGGGGGGGCCCTCGGCTGCTCACCCTGCTCCAGCACGACCAGTGCCACCCGCGCTCTGCCACACACCGGGCTGTCGGCCGGGCCCCCTCTGCCCAGTTCCAGGGTCTCGCGCGCTCCAGCCCTGGCCAGGGGATGCTGCCCACCCCTGCCTGTCCCCTGCCCATGTCTGGCAGGGAGAGGCAGCCGCGGGGCTCTCCCGATAGCCTGCTCCCAGAGGCACGGCGCTTCCCCACCCTCTCACCCCTTAGGAGAAGAGGGGGAAGCTCTTCTGTCCACCCCACGCCAGGTCCCAGGGGGAAAGCCGAGACCTCCTGCTGCCACCCGGGTCACAGGCCTGGGAGGGGAGCGAACCCCACCGAGCGCCAAGGGCAGGGAGGGCAGCCAGCGCCCTCTCCGTGGGCACCAGCCCTGTCCTGACAGGGAACCCAGTTTCTGGCATGACAGGGACCTCCTCCCCATCTCCCAGCAGCGGGAGGGAGCGTTCGGGACCCTGAGGAGGGGACAGAGCAGCGAGAGGGTCCCAGCCTGCTCCAGCGCCTCTGTAGTCCTACCGCCTGCCCTCACCTGATCGTTTTCGTCACTGAAACTGTTGCCGTACACGAAGCAGCCGCGCTTGGAGGCGTGCCCGTGGAGATCGATGTAGTAGGCCAGCCCGCTGTCCTGAGGCAGGATGGTTTCGGGGAGAGGTGCTGGCAAAGGGCTCCTGGCTTCCTCCTCACAGTGCTGTGTGGTGTGGCCTGAAGGGAGGATCCAGACAGCTTGGTCCTTGCTGTCCAGCACGGCGACAGGTGATCCTGGGAGCTGGGGTTCCTGAGAAGGGCTGACGTGCGTGCTGGCGTGCCAGGTGCTGGGTGAGTTGCGGAGGTTGTTGGCTTTCTCCAGCTCTGAGAGGGCTGCCTCCGGGGACGGGGGCCTGCTGCTGACAGAGCGGTTGTGAGATTTTCTGCTTAGCGAACTGGTGCCGAGTGGGGAGACGTACGTCCTCCAGTCTGGCGAGTCCGGCAGGACGCGGCTGTGAACGTGGTGGTAGAGGAGGACAGCCTTGGCCCCGTACACCGAGGGGTGCAGCTCGGCGTCGGGGTTGAGATACTGGCGGTTCAGGTTTACCCCACGGGAGTCAGTTCTGCGGAGGGAGCAGAGCAGACGTGAGGCCCTTGGCGCAGCGCCGTCCGTCCCGCAAAGGCGGGCCCGACCCCGCCTCGTAACGGCCGACGCTCAGGGATCTATGCCGGAGTACGATGGGCCAAACCGTCCCCTCGCAGCCACGCGGGCAGAGACTGCCCCGAAGCAGCCCAGAACCTATCTCCTGGTGAGATGGAGCCCTGCGTGATCTCCCTCCCTCCTCTCTGAAGCCAGCCTGGCTCCGACACGCCAGCAACAGCAAGGACAGGCCGGTGCCCAGGGGCCTCAAAGGCGCGGGGCAGCGTTGCCCGCCCCAGCTAGAAAGCCCTGATCCCGGAGATGAGGATGCCTAGGCAGGCAATGGCAGCCCCAAGCCCTCGCCAGAGATCCCAGGGGGCAGCAGGGAGAGGTTGCTGCAGCCTGGGGGGCTCAGCTCACCCTTCTGCTGACGCAGGATCTCGGGACGGCTCCTCACAGCCGTCGCCAAACGCACAGCAGGCTCCAAACCAGGAGGCCAGACCGGCTCGGACCATGACGAAGCTGCAGCCGCAGCTTGTGCTCACTCACCGATAGTGGCCTCGCACCACCCCGTCGGGGTTCAGCATGGGAATGAGCTTAAAGACGAACATCCGCCGCAGCATCTGGGCGCGGGGGTCCTCCTCCCGCAGGATGAAGTCCAGGAAGCCGTTGAAGACGAAGCTGGAGGGCGTTTCCCCCGGGTGGACCCTGCTGCTCAGGAAGAACACCTGGGAGCAGACAGACAGGGGCGATGGGCAGGGTCCTGCTTGCCCCGAGGCGTTGCGGTGGCTTTGCCGAGGGACCAAACACTCCCTGGGGCTCCCTGCTGCACCGCGGCCGGGCACCGTGCTGCCGAGACAGAGCTGAGGCCTTTACATGGAGCGACGGGGTACCAGGGGCGGGAATGCAACAGTTTTTGGTGGCTTCTTTGCCCAGTGTCTCTCCTGGATCCTGCCTGGAATAAGGCTGGTTATCCCTGTGTGAGCCTAGAGCGACAGAAGCCCGCAGCGTGCTGCCAAGGGAAACCAGAGCGCGGGCTGCATGGAAGCAGGGCACGGACGCGCCCCAGGGAGGAGCCCCGAGCGATCCCGCACATGGGGGGAAGGAGCCTGACTGCAACGAGGACGTAAAGCACCCCCTGAGGAACCCTTGTGTCAGTGGGAGCATCGCAGCAAGAGACGCGCGTGCAGCCTCCCGGCCACCCAGCCCAGCTCCGTGCCCAGCACGCAGGGCCACCCACGGCAGCAGGGCTGACGCCCCAAACACAGCGCTGACAGCAGTTTCTTTACAGCTCAGCAGAGCGAGGGCTTTAAGAAGAGGACAGAGCAAAACCCTTAGCAAACNGCAAGAGACGCGCGTGCAGCCTCCCGGCCACCCAGCCCAGCTCCGTGCCCAGCACGCAGGGCCACCCACGGCAGCAGGGCTGACGCCCCAAACACAGCGCTGACAGCAGTTTCTTTACAGCTCAGCAGAGCGAGGGCTTTCAAAAGAGGACAGAGCAAAACCCTTAGCAAACCAGACGCTAATTTTTGCCCTGAGGGCCACACGTGTGCTGCTACCGGAGAGCGTTTCATGGTGCCGAGGTGATGCGGATGCACCGGGGCTCCTGGCAGCCCACCGGTTCCCACGCCGCGACGCGGGATGTCGCAGAGCTTCTACTCCCCACGCAGCCTAACGCTCCAGCCCTTCAGGACAAGACACCTCTCGAGTCAGAGACGCGAGTGTGGCAGCAAGGCCCCGCACACGGACCACCGCACCGTCCGCTGGCCGCGCTCGCCATCCCCGACGCAGCCCCAGAGCCGGTGCAGCAGCTCACCCTCTTCCCCACGAAGCAGTGCGGCCGGGGAGTGGCGGTGTCTGGGAAGAGCTTGTCCAGCCGGGGCTCCCGCTTGTCCAGCATGCCGTGGCACGAGGTGATGGTGAGCAGGTCCACTCGCAGCTTGTCCAGGGAGTGGCAGAGCAGCTCCCGGTGGTAATAGACAGATTCGGGGGGGCTGCAGGGTGGGGAGAGCTGCTCAGCCAGGCTGCCCCGTCAGCCTGCAACGCGTGTCAGAGCCTCCCCCTCTGGGGAAGAAAGCGGCTTGGCTGGGGCAGCTGCCATCCTGACTGGATGCTGAGGGGCTGGGTGCTGAGCCTGCCCCCCAGCAGCTGCTGGAGATGCCCTCAAGGAGCGGAGGGGGCTCCCAGCCGGGCAGGGGACACTCTCCATGCCTATAGCCCCGAGCTCTGCCTCCAGGACCGTGTCCCTGCTCGCTCTGCTCCCTGGGCATTTCGCAGCGCCAGCCTGACCAGAACCGCCAAGCCCCGAGCCCGTCGCTGCCGGCTCCCCTCGGAGCCTGCCAGGAGCACGAGCGCTCCCGAGCAGCCGCTCCTTTGGTGGCCCAGGGTCTTGCTGCCTGGCTCCCCGGCTGCGGGGAGTGGTGGGTGAGCGGCTCAGAGCTGCCTGCGGCCGCCAGCCAGGTCATGCCACCGCAGCAGCACGAGACCAGTCAGACAGGGAAGTAAACCCCGACCGGCAGAAGGGACTGACCTCCAAGGGCGTCAGCTGGGGTGAGCAGGGGAGGCAGCAGCCCCCATCCTTTGGGAGCCCACGGCAGCAGCGAGGCGTGGGCAGGGTCACCGGACAGACTGCAGGCTGCTGCCGCAGGAGCGGCCTCCAGCCTCGGGGCCCTGATGCAAGGATCACACGCGGAGGGGTGTGTGACCCACCTGTGTGGCACAGAGATCCCCTGCCGGCCCCAGCCAGGCCCCTGGCAGCTGCCGAGGGAGCCAGGGCCTCCTGTGGAAGGGGTCGGTCGGGACCACCCAGCCCTACCGCGATCCCGACGGGCTCAGGGGCCTCCGTCAGGAGGTGAGTTCGACCCTCAGGGCTGCGGTATCGCCGTCAGACCCTGCCGGCTGACTGCCGGGTTTGGAAATTCTTACAGCTCTCTTGTGTGTGACAATTTAAGAACAAACACCTTCCAATAAACCGCTGCTCGCCCTTTGCCTAGGGAAAGGCATTTACAACCGCAGCCACGCGGCACGGAAAGCCTCTGGGGCCAGGAGGGGCACAGAGCCGTGCGCAGGGACCCCTGGGGACTGCCTGCTCGCCTCCCCCTCGGCCAGCTGTTAAGGTCTGACTTCCGAGAGGAAATTTTTGAGACCAGAGGAGCTTCTTGGTGCGATCCGCAAAGAGCCCGGCCTAAGGCTGGCCCCTGGCGGCGAGATCTCCCTCTGTGACAGCAGTTGTGGTGAAGGGGACAGCGGGAGAGAGATGGCCAGACCTTCCCGCAGCCGGTGAGGGGAAGGAGAACCAGGTCTTGGCCTCTGAGACCCCTCCCTCTCCTTAAACTGAGGGGTGCAGGTCTGTTACAGCCCCTCCTCAGCCTCTTCCTCCCCCTGTGCCAGGGGGATCTGGCTCGAAGCTCTGAAGGACCCTCCAGAAGCCCCTCAGGAGCGCATGCTCGGGGGGAGCTGCCGCAGCTGCTCATGCAGAGCTGGGGCCCAGAGGAGCCAAGCACCAGGCAGCTACCGGGGGGAGCGGGGGGCACAGAGGCACCACCCTGCCCCGCTGCAGCCAGAGCTGGACAGCACTGCTGCCCCACAGCGGGGCAAAGGCAAGCGGGCAAGGGCCGGGAGCGGGGGGCACGCACCTGCTGGGAGACATGTGGCTGCAGTCCTGGAAGCGGCTGTCCAGCTGCGTCAGCATCTCCTGGCACTCCTTGTAGGAGTAGGGGTAGCAGAAGGCAAAGTATGTGGTGGCACCGCGGCGCTCCAGGAAGCGGTGCACGAAGGACAGCACGAACTGCGACTTCACCATCTGGGACAGACGCAAAGCAGAGGCTGAGCGGAGGCAGCGCCACAGGAGCAGCCGGCCCAGGCCATGCAGAGTTGTCTCCCGGGCACAGGCCAGGCAGCTGTGGCCACCGCAGATCCCTGTGGTTCTCCCCTGGCACTACCGCGCCAGTTCCCCCACGCGCCAGGCGGTGCCTGCAGCCGCTCGCCCTTCTCTAACTGCACGGAATCAAAGCTGCACTCCCAGCAGATCCCAGCCCACTTCGCTCGGATCCACAAAACACCAGGCTGTTTCCTACAAAGCCCCTGGTCCCCTGCTCGCCCCGCGGCACAGCACTCGGGTCCCCAGAGGGACGCCGGAGCCTCATCGTACGCCTGGCTCTGGGGAGAGCTTTCTGGGAAACCCAGGGGGTTGCTGCTGGCCCTCGTGCCCCCACCGGCATGCAGAGACCGAACGGTAACTGCCCTATTTCGGCACGCCTTGCAAAGCTAACGAGCGCTGCAAAGCTCAGTGGTATGTTGTGTCTCTCCCTGGCGCTAGCACGGGCCAAATCGAGCGTCGTCTCGTCCTAAGCCAGGGGACGGGAGATTCTCTCTGGCCCCTGTCCCAGGGGGTGAAAACAGCGGGGGAGCATGCTGGGGGGGGGTCGCTACCTCCCCACAGCAGCGTGCACGGAGCAAGGACAACCCAGAGCGCCCGCAAGTGACTCTCCCCCAGGCAGCTCCCACGCAGCCAAAGACAGAAAAAGCCAGGACCAGCAAACCCCTGTTCGAGGCCGGAACAGCTTAAGGGGGCCACGAGGGTAACGGGGGGGGCCACTGCTCCCAGTGGCTGCGGCTCCCTGGGCTCTCGCCTGCCCTCGCGGGGCCATCAGCACTCTCCTGTTGCATGGCTCGCTGCGAGGAGCCGTTCACCGGCCGCTCTGACAGCGGGCGAACGGGAAGGGAAGCCCCAGGCGTGCTCCCAGAGCAGCACCATCGTTCCCCCCGTCGTGCAACAGGGAAATCACGCAGCGAGGGCCCGCGCCCCAGCCAGAGCCGGCTGGTGGCGAAGAGAGCGGCTAGGTCCTCCTCTCCCGAGCCCTGCGCCCTGGGAAGGGGCTTTGCCGTTAACCCCCCGGCCTCTCCCCCGGGGCTGCCGCAGTCCAAACCGGCCGCCCCGCCACCGGAGGCCGGGGGTCACCCCAAGTGCGGTGAGCGAGGGGCGTTTGCGTCCCCAGAGCTGCCCCCCCACCCTGAACCCCGTGCCCCTTCCCTGCCCGTTACCGCGCCTCAGCCGGGGGCCCCCGGCCCCGCGGCCGTACCTTGAAGCTGGGCCGCTCGCGGATGCGCTCCCAGCGGGGCTGCCCGGGCAGGGTCCGCACGAAGGGGGTCATGCCCTGGGAGTACAGCCGGGTCTGCTTGTTCATGTTCAGGATGTGCAGCTTGATCAGCTTCCCCGGGGCGCCCCCCCGCACGCTGAAGTAGAACCAGGACCTGGGGGGCGGACAGCAGCGCCGGCTCAGCCCCTGCCCTGCAGCCCCCCCGGACCTCGCTGCCACTCTCCTGGCCCTGCCGGCGTCCCCCGCCACGGGGAGCCTGGCGGAACCCGGGGGGTGCGCTGGGAGCCCGTTGGACCCCGTGGTGCCGGGGCTCAGACTCTGTCGGGACCGGGGGGGGGCTGGGAGCCCGCTGGACCCCGGGGAGGGGGGGCGTGGCACGAGGTGATGGTGAGCAGGTCCACTCGCAGCTTGTCCAGGGAGTGGCAGAGCAGCTCCCGGTGGTAATAGACAGATTCGGGGGGGCTGCAGGGTGGGGAGAGCTGCTCAGCCAGGCTGCCCCGTCAGCCTGCAACGCGTGTCAGAGCCTCCCCCTCTGGGGAAGAAAGCGGCTTGGCTGGGGCAGCTGCCATCCTGACTGGATGCTGAGGGGCTGGGTGCTGAGCCTGCCCCCCAGCAGCTGCTGGAGATGCCCTCAAGGAGCGGAGGGGGCTCCCAGCCGGGCAGGGGACACTCTCCATGCCTATAGCCCCGAGCTCTGCCTCCAGGACCGTGTCCCTGCTCGCTCTGCTCCCTGGGCATTTCNCGGCAGGGGGGCGGTGAGGGGTGCCCTCGCTCCCCCAGGATCTCCCCTCAGGGCCAGGCAGCGCGTGCAGCAATTAAACAGTCAAACGTTGGGGAAACGGTGGCCCAGTCCAGTTCATTCATTCCCGGGCGGCCGGGGTACCCGCACCCACACGGCAGAGACCGGGGGCAGGGGGCAGCGGGGAGGGGGGGGTCCGGAAAACCCGTGCGCCCCGGCCCAGCCCAGCCCCCCTGGCACCCTCGGAGCTCCAGCCCACGCGAGCCCCACGGCAGGCAGCCGGGGGTTTGGAACACGGGGGGCAGCCACGGCCCCACGCCTCGCCGGCGGCTCAGCGTCCAGAAATCACGGCCACGGCCCAGTCCTTGACGGCCACGGTTGTGTTGTGCAGGTAAATCCAGGAGGAATAGGTAAAGCGGGTCAGGTGTTCTCCCACGCAGGCCCACGACACGTCGCCGCTGGAAAAGCGAGGAGGACGGGTTAGGGGCAGGGAACGGCACCGGCCGTGGCGCGGGCAGGCACCCCCGGCAGCAGACCCCGGCCCTACAGCCCGGGGGGAGCCCCCGGCGCCGGCACGGGGCTCGCCCTCCGCCGCGGCCGAGCGCAGCTCCTGGGGCAGGCAGCACCGGGGCAGTGGTGCCAGCAGCACGGCAGCCCGGACACGGCTCCGGGGCAGCGCATCGGCACCGGGCTCCGGCAGGAGGCACCAAGGAAGCGGCCAGCGGCCGGTTAACCAGAGTCCCCCTCCAGCAGCACCCAGCACCCCTGCACGCGGCTGCGAACCCCAAGTGCCGCAGAGGGAAGGCCCGCGTCACCGTTGCGCGGCCGTGGCCCAGGAACGCCAGCTCCCGGTCCGTCACCCGCCACCCTCTGCCAGGAGGAGCACGCAGCCGGCTCTGCGGTGGGAGCGGGGCCCGGAGAGGGCCCTGGGGGGAGCAAAGCACACGCCAGGCCGCTGGCGCCGGGGCTCAGGGACGGCATGGATGCTCACTTGCAGGCGTCCACCCAGTGCTTCCAGCCGCGCTCGAGCGCTGCGGCCACGCACTCCAGCAGCGGCAGCAGGCAGCTCCGCACCAGGAAGAGCAGCAGCTCTCGGACGCACTCGGCGAAGTGCAGCAGGGACTCCGGGAGCCGGGACTGGAGCTGCGGGGGCAGAGAGAGCCGGCGCAGGTTTAACACCAACCGCCACGTGCCGGGTCTGGGCACTCAGGGCAGCCCGGCACCCCAGTTACCTGTGAAGGCGGCTGTGCCGAACCAGGCTGTGCCACAATCGGCCGGGCATCACGCCCCTGCCCTCCTCCCCGTGCCCTCGCGGATGCTCTGCCCTCCCTGAGGCCTCCCCACGCTCACCGCTTGGCTCGGCACGGCCCCACCAAACCCTGGCACCATGGTACCCCGCTGCCAGCTCTGTCGGCTGCTGACATCACCCCCCTTCCACTGAAGCGAGTGATCTTTGAGACCTCTCCCTTTCAGACCTGGCACCGTCACTGCCGCGGCCCGTGGTAGCCACGGGGGGCCAGCTGCATCAGAGAGCGGCCGCGGTGCGTCCCTCTCTGCAGACCCACGGGTGCCATGGGCTCGCAGCTGACAGCTGGGGCAGGAGCAGCGCCAGCGCTGCCGCGTTCCTCCTTGGGGCCTCCCCCCGCCGGCCCAGCAGNACTTGCAGGCGTCCACCCAGTGCTTCCAGCCGCGCTCGAGCGCTGCGGCCACGCACTCCAGCAGCGGCAGCAGGCAGCTCCGCACCAGGAAGAGCAGCAGCTCTCGGACGCACTCGGCGAAGTGCAGCAGGGACTCCGGGAGCCGGGACTGGAGCTGCGGGGGCAGAGAGAGCCGGCGCAGGTTTAACACCAACCGCCACGTGCCGGGTCTGGGCACTCAGGGCAGCCCGGCACCCCAGTTACCTGTGAAGGCGGCTGTGCCGAACCAGGCTGTGCCACAATCGGCCGGGCATCACGCCCCTGCCCTCCTCCCCGTGCCCTCGCGGATGCTCTGCCCTCCCTGAGGCCTCCCCACGCTCACCGCTTGGCTCGGCACGGCCCCACCAAACCCTGGCACCATGGTACCCCGCTGCCAGCTCTGTCGGCTGCTGACATCACCCCCCTTCCACTGAAGCGAGTGATCTTTGAGACCTCTCCCTTTCAGACCTGGCACCGTCACTGCCGCGGCCCGTGGTAGCCACGGGGGGCCAGCTGCATCAGAGAGCGGCCGCGGTGCGTCCCTCTGCAGACCCACGGGTGCCATGGGCTCGCAGCTGACAGCTGGGGCAGGAGCAGCGCCAGCGCTGCCGCGTTCCTCCTTGGGGCCTCCCCCCGCCGGCCCAGCAGGAAGCCCCTCGCCAGCCCCCGCAGCCGCTCCTCGTGCCCCCCTGGGCAGCCGCGCCACCGTTCTTACCCACTCGGTGAGCCAGGGCAGGCTGGCGTGGATCCGGCGCAGCAGGGATGAGCACTGCTCGGCCACGTACCGCGCCGCCTCGCCGCTCCTCGCCCAGAGCAGCTCCAGCTGCGGCTGCAGGACGGCTGCTGCCTGGGAGCCGTAGGTGAGCAAGCTCCGCTCCAGCCACCTGGAAGAGAGCGAGCGCCAGCTGAGCACCACACCGGCTGCCCCGGCACCGCCACGGGGGGCACATGGAGCTGCCACCGCAGGCCAAGGGAAGAGGAGGGCTGAGCTGAAAGCCCTTCCAGGCAGAGCCAGGGAGCGCTTCCCCAGCCCCGAGGGCTCCCGACGCACATGACGTCGGCTGCGTGAGTGGCCTCGTGCCCCCGGACACATGCTGCCGTGGCGCCGGTGCCACTGACCTGTATGCTTCAAGGCAGCAGTGGGAGGCCTTCTGCCAGGTTTGATGTGCGGCCGGCAGGATGCCGGAGGAAAGGAGCAGGCGAGCAGAAGAGGAGGCTGGAAGAGACAAGAGCCGTTCCCGGAGCGACCCTTTGGCTCGGCCCACGGGCACTGCATTCGCTCTGTCGCCGAAGCCTCTCTCCGCAGACGGAGCTCGAGCGGCTCCGCAAACACCTCGGAGGTGCTCAGCGACGGGGCAGGAACTCCCACGCAGAGAGAAGCCCAGGTTCGGGCCGCCCCGGGGCAAACCGTCCCGAGAGGGGACAGGCGGGGGGGCCTCCGCACAGCCCACCGAGAACGCCCAGCCCTACGCGGCCCAGCACCCCCAGGCGCTCCCCACTCAGCCCCACACAGCCCAAGGGCAGCCAGTGGCACTGACCCGGCGTGAAGGCAGGGGTGCGGAGGGGCTTCGCTCCAGAGAACGGCAAAGCCATCGCTCTCCAGGATCGCTCCTCCACACCCCTTTGCGCGAGCAAAGCCGCTGCCTTACCCTGGAAGGAGCCGTGCGCGCGGATGTCGTGCAGGAGGAAGCCGGCTGTGAAGACCAGGAGGACGAGCAGCAGCCGCGACCAAGGGAAGCCCCGGCCCCTCATCCTGCGCAGCAGCTCCTGTGCGGGGGGGGAGGACGAGGCCGCGTCACTGCGCGGCTCCTGAGGCCGGAGAGGTTCCGGTGCTGCCGCACTCTGGCTGCTCTCACCACCCACCCCCGCCTTCCCAGTGGAAACCAGTGTCATCTGCTGAGCAGCTGGGAGGGTGGACAAGGGCCAGCACCATCTGGCCCCAGCGTGTCCCGCAGACGCGCCACGTGCTGGCGGCAGGAGGCCGACCGCAACCCCAGCACGGCGCTGAAGTCCGGCACCACCCGGCCCGGCCCTGCCCGGGGCTCACCTTGCAGGCAGCGTCGCAGGCGGCCACGTCCTGGTTGCTGCCGGGCCCCCTCGCCGCCAGCTCCTCGTTCGTTACTTTGAACGAGCGAAGCGTTTCCTGCAGTGATTGATGCACCTTGGGGAAAGCGAGAGACGAGAAGGGCAGAAACTCTGAGGACGCGCAGGATGCATCAGGCTGTGGGGCACTGCCAAGGCTCTGGCACCAAGACCGTGTGCCGTGGCCGACCCAGCCCGCCGTCGCGTTGGTGCCGCAGGAGCTGTGTGGATCCCCAGGGGACGCTGAGCCGCGGCCAGCCCGCCCTCAGCACAGCACCAGAACGGCAAGGCCTAACAGGGACTGAGTCCGGAATATCCGAGTCCCGACACAGCACGCGGAGGGAACGGAGCTCTCCTCCCCGTCAGCAAGCAAACGCATGCCGTGCCCACAGGCAGCGCGTTCCTCGTTCCCAGACCCGAGTGCCGGCTCTCCAGCCCAGCAGGCGCGGGTCCCACGGGGACGCTGCTCGCACAGGGGCCTCGCGCAGCGGCACGCGTATGGTGTTTCCCTGCTCCACGTCACTCCTGCTTCCCACAGCACGCTCCTACCTTCTTGCCGCTGCTGTCCCAGGCCTCCAGCAGATGGTTCAGAAGCAAACTGCGGGGGAAAGAGAAGGCGGGGCTCGGTCAGGAGCTCCGAGAAGCAATCGGCGTGCTCCTCCACGCCAGCAGGCCGGCGCTGGCCCCGCTCCGAGCGCACGGGCAGCAGGCGTGAACCGACCTGGACTGGGAGAGGTGCTTGGTGTAGAGCTGCCTCCAGACGCTGAAGCTCAGGGGGTCCAGGCTCAGGCACTGGCTCATGGAGGTCAGGAGCTGGGGAGAGTGCAGCACAGCAGGTCAGCACGCCCGATCCTTGCCCTGGCGCGACACGCGTCACGACGTGGCGCATCAGACATGCCGTGCCCCGTGCCCGCCACCGTGGGTAGGGCAGGGAGGACAGGACCCGCTCAGCCACCCCGAGGCGCTGGGACCAGGCATCCCACAGGGCTGGCAGCCGCTCACCTCCTTCTTCATGCCGGGAGGGCAGCTCGGCGTAGCTCGGGAGAGGAAGGAGGGGAAGTAGGTGTGCAGCGTCGTCTCCGGCTTCGCACCGAACGCCAGCACCTTCAGGCGCGGGTAGAGCCGCCGCAGCTGCTCCTGCAGGCTGGGGGGAGACGGCACCGCGGCTGTGGAGAGCGGCTGGCGAGGCGACAGGGGCATTCACCCCACGGTGCAGCCCGTGCTGGGGGGCACTGGGAGGGGTGTGCCGGCATACCTGGGTGGCAGTGAGTTGTTGGGCATGAAGGCGAAGTCCAGGAGGGGAAAGAAATCCTTGGGTCCGATCATACCAAAGCCTTTGGTGAGGTTCGAGTGCACCCTGCACAGCGGAAGCAAACACCGTGAGCCACCACGGCCGCGCGGACGGCTGAGCGCAGCGGGAGGGAAGGGCTGTCCTCACCCCGGCCCCGGTGCGGACACGCCGCTCAGGCACAGCCGGGCGGTTTCTGCCCACCAGTTCTCTGCCTTCGCTGCTACGCAAGGACAGCCCGTGCAGGGGCTCAGGGGCTGCGGCCGGGCCCGGAAGCATCCGGCCAGGCAGAACGGACGCAGGCAGCTGCTCGCACGCCCCCGGGACAAGGCGGGCAGCCTCGGGGGGCTGACTGCCCCTTCCCTGGGCCGCAGCCCCCAGGCAGCCCCCCCAGTGCTCTCGGTGTCCCCGCGCTCCTGCCGCGGCCCCAGAGCCACAGCGTGCAGAGGGAGATGGGGTTTGCGGGAGCCCTTTTGGGTGACTGGAGCGAGGGGCAGCGCTGGCAGCTACCGCTGGCGTCGGACACGGGGGCCTCGCGCTCTTCCCCCCACGCCAAGAGGCTGCCGAGCGGGGGCCTGGCGCGGGGGCTGCCGGCACAGGAACGTGCTTGGAGGAGACGGACCGGATTACCGAGCCGTTAAATAACGGTTCGGAAAGAGCGGGAGGAACCGTGGAGTTTGACCCAATGCATCCCCGTGAAGCCCTCCGGCAAAACCAAGCGCAACCAGCTTGTTACCGTGCAGCAGTAAAACAAACCTTGAACCAAACCTGCCAAACCCGTGGAAGGGCAGGGGACGCCCCACACACCCCCCATGAAGCCGCTCCCGACCACCCCTGGGACCAGCTCCCTGTGCTGTGTGGCACCAGGGGTTCACCCACCTCGGGCGCCGGAGCCACTGCAGTAACGCCCAGCTCCCTTAGACTGCACCGAGGCGGCAACGCCAGGGACGGCAGCTGCCCTCACCGGCGCAAAGGCCAGCAGGGCCGCCTGTCGTGACCCCCAGCCAAACGCCATTTCCCTTCCCCTTTCAGGGACAAACTCGTCTGCCTGTGATGGTGGATGCTGCCAGCCCCTCTCACCACAGCCGGGAGCCCCAGCGCACTCGCGCACCGCAGCAGCCGGTGGCAACGGGGACCTCGCTCCTCAGAGTGCCGTCCCCAGGGCACTGACGGCACCCGCGCTCGGAGCGGGAGCTGCTCTCCCAGGCACGCAGGGCAGGCGACGAGGCACGCCGGCACCGGAGCAGCCTGCTCCCACCATCGGGGCACCAGGCACGGTCCGGAGGTGCCACAGCTGCCGTCCGGCCGCCAACACAACCGGCAGCCACCAAAGATTGGGGGCAAAGCAACACGCAGGGCCAGGCTACGGCTGCAGGCTCTCCAGCACCTGCCCGCGTGCACTCCCGCTCAGGTTTTCGCACCGGCACGGTGCAGACGTGGCAGCGCCACCGCCAGCCGCCCGTGCAGGCGTTCGCTCCTCCGACCGGAGAGTCTTGCCAGCGAAAGCGAGGTGTGACTCACGTCAGCAGTCGGTCCAGGTAGGCGACAGCGTACGGGGAGAGAGACTTGATGCCGAGCACCGGGAGCATGACGCCGAGCCACACTGCGGGAGAGAGGCGGCGGTCATGGGGAGCGGGGGGGTCCTGCCGCACCCCCACGCACCAGGTGACACCGAGCGCTCCCTGGGTCTGCAAGCGGCGACGGAAAAGCAGAGGAACGCTTGGGTGCTGGGACCATGGCTGCATTTACGTCCAGGACCCCCCCCGCTGCCTTTCCCCACTCGAAATGCCGGGCAGGCAGACAGACGGAGCCCCTGAGAAGGGCTCCAGGGCGGCCGCGCTGCCTCGGCAGAGCGGCTTGCTCGCTCCCTGTCCTTCCAGGCAGGATGGTTCCCCTGGGATCCAGCAGCTTCCCTGTCCCAGCGACGCTCTCCGGTTCCCCTGAGGGCAGTTTCTGTCGCTGGGGCTGGGCAAGTGCTGAACTCAGCACCCCCGAGAACAGCGAACCTCTGCTTTCTGCAGCTCTACAGCGTCACTGCTCTGAACACGGGGCGCTTGCGCCCCTACACAGGCCCGGCGTGCCCTCGGCAGGAGGCACCCACAGCCCCCTGGTCCCCCCGCCTCAGCGGGACGGCGTGTTTTGAAGCAGACCCCACGCCCGAGCGGTAACGGCAGCGGGAGCAGAGATGTGCGGGCAGCACTGGGGGCCGCACCGGGGGCCCCCCCAGCTCTCGCCCCGCTCTGCAGGGGTTGGGGAGCCCCCTCGGCGGGGACGGG
>VZSC01001207.1:0-18570 GCA_013398225.1 Steatornis caripensis
CTCCAGCACCTCAATGTCTTTCTTGGGGTGAGGGGCCCAAAACTTGACACAGTATTTGAGGTTCAGCCTCACCAGTGCTGCTGAGGGAGATGATCACTTCCCTAGTCCTGCTGGCCACTCTGTTTCTGATGCAAGTCAGGATGCTGTTGGCCTTCTTGACCACCTGGGCACACTGCTGGCTCATATTCAGATGGCTGTCAACCAACATCTCCGGGTCTGTTTCCGCTGGACAGCTTTCCAGTCACTCTTCCCCAAGCCTATAGCATTGTGACCCAAGTGCAGGAGCCAGCACTTAGCTTTTTTGACCTCATACAACTGGCCTCAGCCCATTGATCCAGCCTGACCACATCCCTCTGTAGAACCTCTCTACCCTCAAGCAGATCAACACTTCCACCCAACTTGGTGTTGTCTGCAAACTTACTGATGGTGCACTTGACCCACTCATCCAGATCATTGATAAAGAGATTAAAGAGAACTGTCCTCAATACTGAGCCCTGGGGAACAACACTTGTGACCAGTTGCCAACTGGATTTAACTCCTTTCACCACAACCCTTTGGGCCCAGCTATCCAGCCAGATTTTTACTCAGCAAAGAGTATGCCCATCCAAGCCATGAGCAGCCAGTTTCTCCAGGAGAATGCTGTGAGAAAAGGTATCAAAAGGTACCTAAAGTCCAGGTAAATTGTACCATTTTTGATAGAATTAGATGAGAGAATGACATTACAGTTGAAATGCAGCCACAAAGGATGAATGCATGAGTACTTTTGGCCTGTAGCAATGACCAAGGTTGTGCAAGTAAAAACAAGGGAGATGATTGTATTTCATGGCACTCTTGCTCCACGTGATCTTTGATCTTTCTCAGGTCAACAATAAGGGAGTGGATTGATCTGGTCAATCTAATTCTCAGCAATGTGGCTTCCTTGTACTGATGTAACTGAAATTGCCCATGATGATGCAGCCACAGGGTATTTGTTTAGTTACACAGTGTGTTAGTTGGGTAACACTGGCCTTCTAACTGGAGTTAGGTACTGGACAGCACAAACTCTGGAGGCACTTCCTGCAAACCAGCTGCTTTTCACAGATTCTTCTGAGCTTATTCCAGTCAAAAGCTGATGATTGTGCTGGCTATGATTGTTAGGCAAGATGCTGGATAGTATGAAATGAGCATCCTTGTAGCAAAGACCAAGGCTATGTAAGTGAGAAGGAGAGAGATTGCATTATATGGAACTCTGCTACGTAAGGTATGGCATATCCCTTTGGTGAATTTTAAGCAGCTGTCCCAGCTATCACCCGATGCAACTCCTTGCCCGTCTACAGCCTACTCACTCTGGCTGTCTCTTCTTCATTCCCTCCTATCAGGTATTTATACACATGTAAAAGAACTTCCAGAGCATTTTTTCCTCCAGAACGAACACTCCCAGGTATCTCAGCCTTTTGTTGTATGAGAGATGCTCTAGCTTGTTAATCACCTTGGTAGCCTCTTGCTACACTCAATCCATTATGCCCATGTCCACCCTGTACTTAGGAGCCCAGCACTGGACCCAGTGCTGCAGATGTGTCTCACAAGGACTGAAGAGAGGGAGAGGATCACTTATTTTGACCTGCTGGCAATGCTCTTTTTAATGCAGTCTAGAAGGCTGTTGGTTGCCTTTGTTGCAGGAGATATTGCTGCCTCATGGTCAGCTTTTTGTCTATCAGGATTTCTCAAGGCCTTCACTCCAGCCTGTCAGCCCTCAGTGTGTACTGGTGCCTGGAGTTGTTCTTCCTCAGGTGCAGGATATTGCCTTTCCTTTTGTTCAGTTGCATGGAGTTCCTGTCTGTCCGTCTCTCCAGCCTGTCCAGGTTCCCCTGGATAGCAGCAGGACCCTCTGATGAATAAGCCTCTCCTCATCTGAAAACTTGCTGAAAGTGCGGTCTGATTCATTGTCCAGGTAATTAACTAAGTAGTCAAAAAGTACTGGTCACATTATTGACCCCTGGGGTACACAACCAGTTACGGGCCTCCAGATGGACTTTGTATCACTCATCACAACCCTCTGGGACTGGCCAGTCAGCTGGTTTTTGATCTACCTCACTATCCACTTTTCCACCCATACCTCATCAACATGCCTACAAGGATCTTAAGGAAAAGATAACAGCTTCAAAAGCCTTATTGAAGTGAAGGTAAATGACTTCTGCTGCTCTCTCCTCATCCACAGTGCCAGTCAAATCATTGCAGAAGGCTGCTGGGAATTTGCTTTCATGAATCCATGCTGATTGCACCAGTTAACCTTGTCCTTCTTATGTTTGGAAATGGTTTCCAGGATTATTCACTCTGTCTCCTTCCTAGGGATTGATGTGAGGCTTTACAAGCATGTTCTTCCCTAGATCCTCCTTGTCACCTTACTTGAAGAAAATAGCGACTTTTGCTGTCTGCCAGTCAACAGGAGCCTGCCCCTGTCATCACAACCTTTCCAAGATAACAGAGCAGCCTTGAAATGATATGGGCCAACTCCCTCAGCACTTATGGCTAGGTCTCACCAGGGTCTGTGGACATGTACAGGTCCAGTTTGTTTAAGTGCTTCCTAACCTGATCCTCCTTCACCAAGGCTACAACTACTTCCCCTTGGGCTTTCCCGCACTCTTAGGGGTCTGGGGTTCCTAAAGACTAGTCTCACCAGTAAACACTGAACTGAAGGAGGTGTTAAGTGTCCCTACATTCCTGTCTCTTTTGTCACCAGATCCCATATCCCATTTAGCAGTTGGCCCACATTTTCCTCAGGCTTCCTTCTGCTGCTGCTGTCCCTTTAGAGATCTTTCTTGCTGGTCTCCAAATTCAGAACATTGGACTCTCCTTAAAACTATCTAAGAGACAATCTTTACTATCTTTTCTTAAAAAACTCTAATTAGAGATAAAGCAAATGTGTATTAGTACTGTATATACATTTTAATGCAGTTTTAAGATGAGATTTTAGGTTTATCAAGCTCAGAATGGCTCTAACAAATGCATCAAATCTTTAATCTGTCTGTCTGGTAACAGACCCTCTACATGGACAGAATTACAAGACTGTCTTTAGATGACTGATAAGTTCCAAGTTATCTTTTTCCTTTTAAAAATATACATTTGTTGAAAATCTCAGGGTTAGCCAAGCATGAAAGTTTCCAGGTATGCATGAAGGGTATGTAAGTTGACCCACTGTTGCAGGGCCTCCTGGTGGAAGACCGTATGCGCATCTCTCTCACAACGGACTGCAGTAAGGAGATGTGGCAATTTCCTGACTTTGGAACTTTGAGTCAGATTTACTATTCTAACACGGTTATATTGCATGTGTTGAAATTTTTTGGCTTGGTAACACATGCCTTAATGACTCAAGGGTAGTTCCACTGAAATTGGTTCTTGCTCAATGTTCCTTTTTATAGATCCTCAATTGTTATTGACAATCATCTTAGTGTATGGCACTTGTTGAGAGGTATCCAGAGGCTGTGGTCTTCAGGTTTTGCCTTTTTTTAAACTGAGAGATCACGTGAAAAATGGTTGTGAGCATTGGATCGTGTTTAGGAGTGTAAATACTGTTAATAGTCTGCTTTTATTTTTCAAGCCTGGGAAGAACATTGAACAACAAAATATGAATATTTAATTGACTCATATCTGCTAATTATTCTTCTTTTCTAAGCTATCAAAGTAAAACTGAGGTTATGATTGATGAAAATTTAGGTAGAAGGGTTTGCTCTGTTCTGTTGCTGAGGGGGTGAAATTAAACCATAAATACATTTATTACCACTAACCTACAAAACAAGCTTCAGCCCAACACAGTTAAGAAAAACATACTATCCTCACAAAGACAGTCTTTTTACAGATAGAGGTAGTAGACAGATTTACACATATAGTATGTTATAATATGATAAGACTTAACACAGTGATAGCTTGTGGGAAGTCACAAAAATTTGGAGAGACAAGGAGTGTATTTCTCCCACGTCCTGGTGTTCCTAGCTCATATTTTTTGCCACTGTAGCCTCATTCTATGAAAACAGAATATTACAGACATGTTGTAGGGGTGTGTTGATCATAAAATTCTTTAATAAACCCCTTATTTCTAGTAAAATAGTTTTCATATAATCATTAATTTGACAGAACATCTTAAAACGATTTGTAATTAAGAGCTAATGCCTATGGAATAGAATATTGTCATAGGTTAATGGCTTCCTGCTGCTTCATGAATGCAGAAACGTTTATTTTCCAAGCATCAGGCACTGATACTCTGACAGTGTTATATTAAAACAACATTTTTTCTATTATATAAAATGACTAGTGCAGATTTAAACATTTTATCTGATGGGTGCTGGTGCATAAGTGTGACAGATACTTACTGTACCATGTCTGACCTAATGCACTTCTGCAGAGTGAAAGGCCTCTCTCTAGGTCCTAGATTAATTACTGACTTTGAGCAGACCTTGTTATTTGCTTGGGCTATCTGAAGAACACTTGTTTTGGGGTTTCCATTCTCTTCTTCCATTCCATCTCTTGAAAAACCCCATCAAAACTTAAATTTCTATCAATTCATAAGCATTTCCATAAGATAGTTCAGTTTCTTTCTGGAAAGTGTTGGGGAACAGGAAAGAGAAGTAAGAAGTATATGCCCTATAAAGCAAACAAAGATTAATAAAATTACATGTTACTGAAATTGCTTGAGGGGAAACATGGTTCCGAAAGTGTGTGTGCAGCTTAGGTCGTTCTTTAAATTTTGCCTTTGTTATGATTCCCAAAAGTGATCACTGCCAATTTAATAGGAGTCAGGTCAGACAACTGGTCTGTGTACTCTTCTCCTTTTGTCATGTGTACATGCCTGGGACTCAAGCACAGAGAATAAGTGTCGAAGAAGAAATGTGGTTTCATGCAACAGTGTGTCTGATAGGCAGGTGAATAGATCTTCTAATACAAGCTGTATCACTGCCTCCTTTTGTTACCCTGAGCACTTAATTGCTCTCTCTCCCTGTTGGGAGTGTGGTTCTAGATCATTAACATTTGTACAGGGCTTCAAGATGCAAGAAAAAATATCATTAGTAAAAGCTTTTTGGGATATGTTAGGAAAAAGATGCTGGGTAGCAGTTGTGGGAGACGGAAGTCCTCCTAGAAGACTGGGTGCTAAACAAGGAAACAGATTATCTCAGAAGGTACCTTTGGAGAAAAAAATGCTGTGAACTGCCATCATGAGGCAAGTGACAACTAAGAAATTTCAAAGTTAATGGGCTCTTCTCATACCTTTTTAACGTCAATACTGTTGAAGATGTTGCGAAACCCCTTCCAGTAATAAAGGGGTTAACCAGCACAGCAGCTGAGTATCTTGTTGGATCTGAAACACCTTTCTTTCTTGTCACACTCCCTCACTCCTTTGAAAGACTTTTTGAGTCAGCTCAGCTTCTACCTGTTTGCTTTGAAAGGTATTTTTGAGTAGTATAAATTCTTCATCAAAATATAGCCAATATGCTATTTCTATTGTCAAACACTCTATTTGGCCTGCACTAGATTAATTACAGAAATACTCAGTTGCTTTACTAGGAGAGGAAGAGAGTGCATAAGAAAGCAGGAAATTATCTTTACACATCGGTCTCTCCTAGGGAATAATTGAATGTCAAGACTGCTGACCAGGCTGCAGCTGTAATGAGCTTTCATTAACTTTTCTAGTAGTGTTCCCATTCTTTGTCTACTAAGATCCCCTCCCTTCTTAGTATGGCAGCACTCCCAGGTGGATGACAGTGCAGTAAAGAATGGTTTCTGCTCAGCTAATAAATGTGGAAATAAGAAAATGTTTTCCCTGAAGCTTAGTAGCATTGCCTGGAAATATACCCTTTGTACACAGTACATCCAAATGTCTGGGAACAATGTGAAACATGGGTTCACATCACTCAAAGTTTAAGTGTAAATTAAAGATCAAGAAGGAGCTGGGCCATTACTATGTGGTCATAGTTCACTATTAGAGGTGTTGTGACATTGTTGGTGTTGTGTAACTGCAGTTATCTGAAAATGTTGTGGGACTAATTGGTGAGATCTTATACCATTGTTACTCTGGTGCATTAGTATTGCTAAAGAGCTACTCCAGATTTAATGTAGCAAAAGTAGCAGCATGACTCAACCAAGGCCTCTGGTGAGACAAAAACTTTGTCTTTCTTCTCTTCCTGAATTTCCATGGGAAGTAACTCCACAGCTCTTCATGGCCAGCAAGGTCGAAGGGGGGATATGTATTCAGTGGAGGAGTGAGGAAGAGCTGATTCATTCCTGAAAACATAATGGAGCTTATTGAAGTTATTCCTGTTTAAGATGTCTCATGTATTGTATTGTGGATTGTAGAGAAAAAAAAATGCATCAAAATACCCTGGATATTACCCTGAATATTCTCCCAGGAGTACCTCTTTAATAAGGCTGAATAAGAAGGTAAGACGAGGCACAGGGAGTGCACAAGCTACACAGGAGGAAGAGTATGAAGCAAAAAGAGGAACCAGTATACACAACTAAAGAAACTTAAAGTTCGACCTCACAGCTAAGTGTATGTCTGCTAAGTCTTCCTGAGAAGATCTTACCCACATCTCTGGCACTTCCACAGCAGATAACCTAAGCTGACATTCACCTTGGCTGCATTACAGAAGCAATATTTTCACCAGCACAAACTGTTGTTGAACAGCAGCCCCACTGAATTACTCATGCTTTCCTTTAGCAGACATGTATGTTTTCCTTTCCATAGCAGGCTTTTTCTTTCATTTTTTTTCTTTTTTTTCTTTTTTTGTGCATTCTCAGTCCCTCTTCAACTGCTCGGACTTGCTAAGTTCTATTCCATAGAGTGGTCACATATCATGCACTTACTTTGATGGGAAACACAATAGTTTTGACCAATTTTGTAAAGCAGTTTTGTAAGTCTATAGGAAGTAGTTGTAGGAAAAGATTACTGCTCATGCTGTATTTGCCTTCTAGGTTTTTAGTTTTAGTGAGAAAATAAGGTTTTCATGGTGAATGATACAATTCTGGTAGGACCAGCCTCTCACTATACTGGCCGACAATATGCAAGAGCCTAGATATGAACACGAGGAATTGCAATATGTTTACACAATGGAAACTTAGAACAGTATCAAAATGATTAAATTGGATAAGCAATCATTCAGCTGCCCAACCGCCTCTGGAAAAAATGTTTAGTGAAAAGGGTGGGATGTTTTACACCAACATTTATCCTCCCAAAAAACTGTCAGTCAGCAATGTTTTTCTCTCTTCTCCTGAGAAACAGGATTTGTTGGACTTCCTGAGCAAGTGGTATTTAAAATATAAACTAATTAAACCAAAAAACAATAGGTGTTTTTCTACAAAGCAGCTATTCATGTGTGCTTGGCTTTTCATAAAAAAAAGGTGTTACAAAAAGTCTAACTACAAACCTATGTTAAAACCACTCTTGTGTAGGGGAACACCTTTTTTTTTCCCATCAACATTCAGCTTCTGATTGGTCTACTTCTCAGTCAGCTTGGTCAGTAAAAAGGCATCAATCTTGCTACTTCATTCTACTGTGGTTTTTATGACACTTCCTCATTTCGATCAGTGTCTTAGCCTAACAGTAGTCTAACATTACTGGGCCCACGTGTATAGTAAGGTGATAACGTGCTAGGCAGATGATAGGATTTGTCGTTACGGCAGTGCTGTCTACTGCAGACAGGCACTGGTGCAAGAATGTGGAATTACATCTCTGAAGCATTTCCCAGATGCAACCATTTGATGCACAGAAAAACATATATAATATTCTACACTGAAAACAGCTAACAAAAGTCACTATATAATCCCATGCTGTACTTAGGAACATTATTATGCTCCTTAGCATCCAAACAGCCTCAGTCTCACCAATACTGATGAACAATGGAATATGCTTTTATTTTCATACATTAGGGATAGCATGATATAACTTGCCTGAGGCTTTGTTCTGCTACTTGTTGTTTATGTGGTTACCCCTTGGTCATTAAAATGAGAATTGCCAACTGTTATCAGTTTTTCCACTAGGTCATAAATGTAGAAAGAGGACCAGAAAACACACTAGAGCTACCCACATCCATGCTTTGGGCTGATGGCTGGAATTTTCACACTATTATAAGAAAATCCCATGATGCATTTTTCAGTTCTCCTCTTTCTAGCTGGGAACTTAACTTTTCAAACTTGCTGTAAATCCCCATGGCAGGGAGACAAATACATCTCGGTGTATAGTCCTGGGAGAAGATATGCTCCAGATCCTGGAGAGAAGTCCTGGCTTCAGGTAGTGAGGACCTTGCCTCAAATGTTTTTCCTATGCATGGTACAATTCCTCTTATTGCAAGGGGCTGGAGGTGTGTGAATGGGGGCTGATCAGCACTGTCTGTCCTGTCTTCTCACTGATCTCCATTTCTATTTTCTGGGTGAGATAGCTCTGTTTGTGTGGAGGCTCATTGCCAGCTGTAGTTGTGGGACCACAGGTCACAGGGGTGTGCATCAGAGTGCCAGCAACTGGAAAGACTGGAATGTCTGCATGTTGTGTGAGCGCATATGTCAGTGTGTTCATTTGCTAGCAAACATCAAGCCAGACTAGCAGTAAGTAGGATAAGGGCTTTGGGAGCCATGTATTGAAGTGGCTATCACTCTGGGCTGGGTACCATTGAGACCAGAAGGTCTGAGAGCTGGCTACCTGAGCTGCCATAGGTCCAAGTGAGATACTGCAGAGACCAGGGGTCTGAGCTGGCAGAGTTCCATGGATCTGGACCAGCTACGAGAGATACCTGTTTGTGTAAGTGTACATATGCATGAAGCAACAGCAAGATCTCTAAGGCCAGTTACTGGAGGGATCCATATTGAATAGATACATATATATGTCTATATTTTCCACAAACAGGCTTTCATCTTGATGAGCCAGAGAGGGAACAGGACGAGGATGTTAGTGCTGTCTGTGTTTTTGTAAACACTATTTCTTCTGTCTGTGAGGCTGGCCGTGTGTACTTGTATACAAGCATTCTGTGTGTGCGCATGTCTGCCTATTGGGAAGATACACTCAGTCTTGCTACTTGCTGGGTCTGGGGACATGGAGCTGCAGCAGCCTCACCACTGCTGGGCTGAATACATACATACCAGCAAAACCTGCCATTATTTAGAACACTGACTGGTGAACATTGAAGTACTGTCCTCACCATACACTTTGGAAAGCTTAGGCAGAAAAAAGAGACATAATCCAATTCACCCAGCAGGCCAAAGGCAGATGATCTGTGCTTTTGATCTGCTAGAAAAGTGAGAGTCGCTACTCAAAGGCAGTGAATAAAAAAGAGAATCTCTGAGCTGAGGATACTGTAGGGGAAGAGGAGTGGACAGGAACAAAATCCTCTGAGCTCAACTAGCATGTTGTCTGTGAGATTGTAAATACCTTCCACACCCCACCTCAGCAGGCACAGGTTAGTATTTTGAGAGATATTCGAAGTGACCACATTGCAAGTTTTATACTACTTGTTCTAAAGCAAATCAAAGAAAGAAACAGAACCAGTACACTTCTCTTCTAAAGAGTGTCATAACTTATGTTGGTAAGCTGTAACACACAAGCTGTAGTAACTACTATAATGACACATACCTTATCATGCCTTGTTCCTTAATTGTCTCTCTCACTGGATAGTTTTCCATTCTATCCTTTGCCTTGCTCCAAACCACATAGTAAAGGAAGCATTTCTAGCACTTAGCATTAAAGTTTTTAAGACAGACCACAGTGCAATTAAACTATTGTGCTGCTTGCTGGAGGTGTATAACAGCTTGGCATGTGGTTTTTCTTATACTTCACACTTGGGTTGTGTCAAGAAACAGTGCCAAGCGGCAACATGTGAAATCTGTAGATGGTGGCTAAATATATCTTACTGTGGCTTGTCTGTAGATCCCAGTTCCTTGCTTCGAGCACTGCAAGCAAGCCAGAAGCAATGCAAAGGCAGGGTGCTTGGCTTGACTTCCTCTGTGGCTGACAAATCCTGGAGAGGTTTGCACCCTGAGTTCATTAGTTGGAGTGAAACTTGTCAGGACAGGGGGCATTTTGAACTGGCACACATGGGGGCTGGTGGAGGAGACGAGATAAATCCTGAAGTGAACTCTTTTGCTGTTACAGGAAAATACTGTAGCTGTTTGGAGAATGCCCTGCTGAGCATCTCTGGATAGCTTTCTTTTTTGTGAAAACCACCTGGAAAATCTTCCTTACTCAGCTGGAGTATTAAAACAACTTGCCAAAATATCAGCTCAAGCTCAGCTAATTGCAATACTAGTTATTAAGTTTTTATTGGCTTAAGTAGCTCTTGGAACCACGGAGGAGCAAAGTAAATGTGTCAGGAAGTATAAGACAGGGGAGGTGGATGCTCTCTTCCCTTCCTTTCACTACAAAGCAGCAGTATCATAACTCACAGCTTCAGCTCTCTGCATCTATGCATTCGTGTATGTGACAAGATTTTTTTTTTTTTAAAATGTATGACTGTATACAAAATAAAAATACATACACTTGCACACACATATATATGTATATACTGTTCATGTGTCTGCATAAGAACAAGATCCAGTGAACAGCTTGAAGTCTTCCCTGTAATTGCTTGCATTTCGGTAGGAGTTGTTATGACATTATAATCCAATCACAACAAAATTGAGTTTGATTTTTTTCAGTCATCCAAGCTTGCCTTAATTTGACAGGGACTGCTGGAAACAGGCATTCTTGAAGGGAAACACGGCCACTTTTATCTTCTGCCTAAAAATCCTGTGACTTAAGGAAGGGGCGGTAAGCTAGCAGTAGCACACCAATTTTCTGCTGGGCATTTTTGAACGGTTAAATGGCCCTTGGATTTTATTGCCCCACATCTCATCCTATGTCCTAGTGATGACAAAGATGAGTTACCACTGTATGAAGAAAATAAGAGAAAAAATTGGATAAGGCCCCTGGTTGGGAGAACTATGCGTACAGCCCAAGTCTTTTTCTGAAGTTGGTTAGCTGGATCTTTGACAAGCATCCAAGTCCTTCACTGTGCCTGTTTTGGAACAAATATATTCCTGTATCAGCCTAAGCGGGTTGTTGCAGTTGCTGGGATACATGTGTAAAAGTATGGATGCTGAAAATAGCTATACCTATATGGTGCACTCACATAAAAGGCTGAGGAATAATGCGGCCCAATTAGCAGCAAACAGAAACTGACTGAAGAAGACTTGTACCCTGAATAGATTTCTGTTGCTCACTATGAAGACACTGTGCTTCAGAAAAACCTCTACAGGTCTCTGGATGGTTAAAAGGACATTTCAAGTGTTCTCTAAAGGCAATTATGACCTTTTAAACCAACAGCTATCTTGGAAAAGACAAGCCAAAATCTTGAATAAAGAAAGAACTGATACAATTTTCCATGAAATGGGAACAGAGAGGCATGCTGTTGTGTAGAACTAAATGATAACATTGCTCCAGACTGGCAAACAGCTCCAGTTTAAGTGCATAGTCTGGGGAACAGGCATTTATCAGTTCATGAGTGCCTGCTCCCTGCGGTACTGCAGTATTTGACAAATTACAGCTCAGGATGGGTCACAAGGCACTCTTTTCGGATTGAAAACTTAAAGATTTGGGTAAGTAAGTGATGCATTCACTTCCACAGTATTTGTGTCAGTAAAGCCTCCAACAACGTCACACTTACATTACAAAGAAAGATAATTTTGTCGTTTGAAAATGTTGCATAAAAATATATTTCAGTGTCCAGAATTTACTTAGATAAATATTTTTATTTTTCTTTCTTTAATAGAATCTTAAAATGGTTTGGGTTGGAAGGCACCTTACAGATCACCTCGTTCCAACTCCCTTGCAATTGCCAGGATCACCTCCCACCAGACCAGGTCGCTCAAAGCCGCATCTGACCTGGCCTTGAACATTTCCAGGGAGGGGTCATCCACAGCTTCTCTGGGCAACCTGTTCCAGTGAATCACCACCCTCATCATGAAGAATTTCTTTCTAATATCTAATCTAAATCCACCCTCTTCCAATTTAAAACTGTTACCTCTTGTCCTATCACTACATGCCTTTGGTAAAAGTTCCTCTCCAGCTCTCTTGCAAGCCCCTTAAGGTACTGGAAGGCTGCTATAAGGTCTACCTGGAGCCTTTTCCTAAAAGAAATCCCCAAAGTTCTTTTACTGCTTTGGGTGGTTTTTACCATTTTTTTCTCGTTTTAAGTAATTTTCTCTGGCATAATATATGCACATATAAATACACATGCAAGCACACACAGTTAATAATGAACTCACTTAGAAACCATAGTTCTTGTACTGTAGCTAAAATGAACTGCTTTGATATTACTCAGTGTTTTTCTCCAAGTTTATTTTAAACTGCAAAATTATGGCATTTTTAGAGTATTTGGGATGTCAGTTGTGATTAAATTAATATCATTAAAGAATGCTGGTGAGAACAGAGTGTGAATTATAAAGAACATCAAACAAGGTATGCAAGTAACAAAAGTAATGGAGCCTGGTTTTCAGTGAATTTGAGTCTTGTTTCAACTTCCATCACAACCCCACCATGACCTCTGTTGCCACCCTTAAATCTCTTAGTATGTCAGACTCCTGATGGCGTTTGTCTTTCCAAGTCATCATTACATGGGGGAGTGGGTATGGCTGAACACCTGCCTGCCCATGGGAAGTGGTGAATGAATTCCTTGTTCTGCTTTGCTTGTGTGTGCAGCTTTTACTTTACCTATTGAACTGCCTTTATCTCAATCCAGCAGTTTTCTCACTTTTAGTCTTCTGATTCTCTCTTCATTCCTACCATGAGGGGAGTGAGTGAGTGGCTGCATGTTGCTTAGTTGCTGGTTCGGGTTAAACCATGACATGACTAAAAGAAAACAAATTAAAATGAACAGGATTGTCAGAGCCAGAAGCTGCCAGAATGATGAGAAAAGATATTGAAGGTATAGAAGTATATGGGGGAGACAAGAAAAGGCCATATCTCCACGAAAAAGGGAATTGGTTCAACACAAATTTGTTCAGGTTTGCCCTACAGTTCTTGGTAATTCTTCTAGGGTTTTCTTTAGGGGTGTGTTTGAGAGACGTGCAAGCACAGAGAGGGGTGAAACAGTAAGAAGGGCACAAATTCACTACATATAACTGCCTTGGGAAGTACTCTTGTATTCCTGTGCTGCAAGGAAATATGTCAGCGTAGACTGTTTTGTTGTGCTTTGGGGCTTTTGGTTTGAGGCTGAGCTGGAGGGAAACTGTTCTTTGGATTTGGCTCTAGAACAGAGAATTTCTAGGAAGGAAGCAGCTGTGGTTGTACAACAGCTGGCCCATCCACAACTGCAGGTCAGTGGGCAAAGGTGCTAATGGCTTGCCTATTAGTTGGTCTTGGGATGTAAGCATCCAGAGTGAAATTTTCCATGAAAGGAGCAAAAATTGCTATGTGATAGCTGTGCCCAGAAAAATACAGTTGTAATAAACCCTTTAAAGCACTCCTGTCCCACTGAGTCTTTCCCCTATACACCATACTGTCTCTAATAATAACCTTGAATGAGAGTTTTCTCAGCTGAATGGCTCAATATTGTAGTAAGAAAAGGGTCACTGGTCTGAACTACATCTAACAAAGTCTAACTGCTTAACAGAGGCCTTTTGATGATAGTTGTTTCATATATGTGACTGGAACCCTTTTCATTGCCTCTCCTGTACCACCTGTTCAAAGAAGCAGGATTCATGCACACGCTGAAAATAAAGACTATCAAAATGCTGCAGATCAGCACACCCACAAGCTTTGCAGCTCTGTTGCTGCATAATGAAGGTGTTATTCTTTTTTCAATAACAAAGCTGAAAACTTAATAAAAAAGATGAGGGAATTCTTTGCTCATTAACACACTTATTTAAAGTTTGCAATACAGGGGTACAGAGATGTTGAAAGTATTACTTCCCTCAAAGCTGGACAGTTGTTGCACAATGAGGCCACGTTTTAATGACATATTTGAATTAATGATAAAACGCTGAAAACATTTAGGGAGCAGGTACGTGGTGATTATAGTAGTTTAGGAGTGTATGTGTTTGAGTTCAACAAGTAGACCTTGCTACACAGAAGGGAATACAATCCTGCATTGGAAACATTAAATAAGAAGGGAATGCTTTCATTAAAGAAACTCTGATTTATGGACCACTGGTTGCATTGTGTACTGGAAAAAGGAAATCTGTAATAAAATTGCATAGAGGGAATTCAGTATTCTTTCCAAAGGGCCATCTAAAAAGTTTTATTTTAAAATAAGTAAATTCTGAACAATAAAATAACATAAAGTCTAGTCCTAGTTGCTATTCCATGTTTTAACTGCTTTGTGACTGTATTCCTCTAAGTTTCTGAGCGAACTTCCTGAAGAGACAAACTCCCAGTGAAAAGACAGATCCTAGAAGTGATATATCAGATGTGTAAGGAAACACCCTGAAGTATCAGGATTCTTTGTATCTCAGTAATGCCTGAAGGTCTACTCATGATTGAGATCCTGTTTTACTGTGTACTGTTTAAACACAAAGTGTATTTCCCACAACTTGTTCAAAAAAAAAAAAAAAAAGAAATGAAAAAAGAAAAAAAAAAGGAAAGAAAGAAAAGGAATGTTACTGGACACATTAGTTTGTCTTCACTGCAGAATACATTTGCCTGGAGGAAAAAAGCTGCTATTGTGTATAAATTCCTTAAAAGTCAACTTCATCACTGCTGATCTTTGGGTGGATGCTACTAGAGATTTACTTTTCTATTAGTTGGTGATCTTACAAGAAAATACATTTAAAACTGTCTTATAAATGGCATCGTGATTGGCAGAAGAGAGTCAAGTGGAAAAAAGAATTTATGATACCTTTATTTTAGAAGGGAGTCTATCATGTCCAAAGACAGCCTATGACATGGTAATGAACTATGTATATTTGAGGAAAGATTTTTCTCATGAGTAGACTTTTTTTTTGTGTAGTTATATAATGAAATAGTTAGCATTTCCCCTTTCCATATTGAGTTCTGCTTCTGAAAACTTTATCTTCCTAGTGTATATAAATGGACATCTTGTCTGGAATTGATAATATGAATAGTAAAAAAATAGGAGAGTTCTATATGTTTGCAAATCTGTATCTAAGTCAGCAAGAAGTTAATTAAGCAAGATCTGTAAGGTGTGTTTTGGCTCCCCAAGGTAGTAAATTGAGATTATAAGCTCAAGCTCTTGCACCAAATGCTCACTGTATTTGAAGAAATTCAGAGACAGATCCAATCTCCTCTGCTGTTTCTGGTCTGTATAATGGACTGAACAAATACCTCAAATCCAAACACTTGGCTTGAGTGGGAGGGAAAAAATTAGTGTTGCCAGGGAATGAACTGGGTAATTTTTGATGCAGCATTCCAAAAACCATAATCTATGGCACATGTCCAGTTCCTATTTACTAACCAGGGAACTAGCTGCAGCTGTTTATTATGACTGTGCCAGTTTGATAGTGTGTAATCATATTTGCATAAAGATAAAAAGGAAGGTGTTACAGAACAGAGTTTAGCCATGCTTTTACCATGAATTAAAGGTAATTTCAGAGTAATTAGGTATAATTTGTTAAAGAATTTTTCCAGCAAATGATGACTCTGATTTCATAATTACAGGACAATGTTTACTATGGCTTTCAAGGCAGGATAAAACATACCCGAGGGGTTAGTGTCCCGCACTAGACAGATCTAATGTTGCTGTGAAAGACAGGTGTTTTTTCAGATTTCAGCTACACACTTTCACACCTGCAATGCATTAACCATAGCAATGATGCTAATGAAGACCAGGTGCTTCTTCCACCCTCCAGATGAGGAACTGACATGAGTGTTACTGTGTGCTACCTGGGAGTCTCCCGTTTGTCTCTCCAGATGAGCTTTGATGCCGGCCAGAAGGTGTCCTGTCAAACTTCGAGTGTGGGGAGAAGCTCAGGCCTAGAAGAAAGACCAATGGACCAATCAGGTAAGGTCAGTGTCCTGGTTTTGCCTAGGACAGAGTTAGTTTTCTTCCTAATAGCTGATATAGTACTGCGTTCTGGATTTAGTATTAGAATAATGCTGATAACACACTGGTGTTTTAGTTATTGCTAAGCAAAGGTCAGTCAAAAGTCAAGGACTTTTCAGCTTCTCGTGCCTTGCCAGCAAGAAGGCTGGGACTGTGCAAGAAACTGGGAAGGGACACAGCCAAGACAGCTGACCCAAACTGGCCAAAGGGCTATTCCATACCATTTGATGTAATGCTCGGCATATAAACCAGGAAGAGTTGGCTGGGGTGGTGACTGCTGCTTGGGGATGAGCTGGGCATCAGTCAGCGGGTAGTGAGCAGTTGCACTGTGCATCGTGTTTTGTATAATCTATTAACTATTGTTAGTTCTTCCTTTTCTGTCCTATTAAGCTATCTTTATCTCAGCCCACGACTTTCTCCACAACCCCCAAACCAATTCTCTTTCCCATCCCACTGAAGGGTGGGGAGAGGACTGAGTGAGCAGCTGTGCGGTGCTTAGTTTTGGCTGGGGTTAAACCACTACAGTCAGACAGAAAAAATGTCAGCATCCAAGCTCATGACAAACAAACATAATGGCTATGCATGGAGCAAGAAAACATGTAGAAAAAAAGATAGTCCATTAAGGGTATGCAGCCATATCTGTTCTTTTCATACTAGGATCTGGGACAGGGACATACATGTCCAGGTAATAGCAAAAAAATAGCTATAAAAGCTGCAAGATAGACATGAAAAAGATGCCATATTATTGACAGCTGCCAGATACAGTCCAATTAAAGGGCTCTTATTCCTCTAAAATTTGAAAGTTTGCTATTTAATCTGGAAATGAATAATGGATGCCTTGAGCAAGAATTATTTTTAATAAACCACAAGGTTTTCATTGTGATTGTGCCTATATAGTTTTAATACTCTGTTATGGAACATGAGTTTTTTTGTTAAAGGAATTCTTTACAGGGCAAACTTTTCCCCTTTTCTTTGCATTTCCACATGTTAGATTTGAAATTGTCCACTCCCTGAAATTTATAATAGTTAAGGAAAAGTTAATAATGGGTTTGGGAAGGGAAAGAAAAGAAACTTGTTGAAAGGGAAAAGAAAAGCTAAAAGGTCTACATTCTCAGTAGGAGCTTAGTTAATTATCTGACTCCTTCCCAGCCACTTCTGGCATGTGACACAACCTCAGCAAAACAATTAGTCTTTCTACACTGAGGGGAAAACACAGGGATGGTCAAATATCAGAAAGCGTGACATTGTTCTCTAATCTAAGGTCCTAGTTAAGTTAGAGCAGACCTGAAGCACTGCAGATATAGGGCTTATTGGTTTCTTTTTGCTTTTAAATACGACATTCTTGAACTGAAAATACAGAATTGGAAGAGACAGGAAAGTTGTGTGCAAGGTAGAATTTTGAAAGGCTAAGCTGTAGTGTAGTGCATGTAATGAATCCTATTGTGCTGTCCAGTTAATGAACCCTCCTGTACCGAATTCTGATACAGTAAAGCAGAATCATCCAACGTGTTTTCTTTCCTTGATCTCTAGGAAGGTGATGGAGCAGCTAGTCCTGGAAGCCATTTTCAAGTACATTAAGGATCAGAAAACAATCAGGAGCATGGCTTCACTATGGGGAAGTCATGCTTGACCAACTTGATAAACTTATTCAATGAAATGGCTGGCCTGGTAATTGAGTGGAGAGCAATGGATTTTGCCTACATTACTTCAATAAGGCCTTTGACACTGTCTCCCATAAGATCCTTGTAGACAAGCTGTTGATGTATGGACTGAATGAGCATGCAGTGAGGCTGACTGAAAACCGGCTGAATGGCTGGGTCCAGAGAGCAGTAATCAGTGGCACAAAGTATAGCTGGAGGCCAGTAACTAGCAGAGTACCACAGGGTCAATACTGGGTCCAGTCCTGTTTAACATCTGCATTAATGATCTGAATGATGGGGCAGAGTGTACCCCCAGCAAAAACTGGGAGGAGCAGCTGATATACCAGATGATCGTGCTGCCATCCAAGAGGGACCTTGACAGCCTGGAAAAGCAGGCTGACAGGAGCTTCATTAAGTTCAACAAGAAGGGCAAGGTCCTGCACCTGGGGAGGAACATCGCCATGCAACACTATATGATGTGAATCACCCAGCTAGAAAGAAGCTTGGCAAAAAAGGACCTGGGGGGTAAGCTTGGTGGATTCCAAGCTGAACATGAGCCAAAAATGTGCCCTTGCAGCAAAGGAGGCAAATCCCATCCGATGGGATGCATCCACGTGTGCTGAGGGAGCTGGCGCAGGTAATTGCTAGGCCACTCTCCATCATCTTTGAAAAGTCGTGGAGAACAGGAGAGATGCCTGAAGATTGGAGGAAAGCCAATGTCACTCCAATCTTCAAAAAGGGCAAGAAGGAAGACCCGGGAAACTACAGGCCAGTCAGTCTCACCTCCATCCCTGGAAAGGTGATGGAACGGCTCATTCTGGAACTCATCTCCAAGCACATGGAAGAGGAGAAGACTATCCGGAGTAGTCAACATGGATTCACCAAGGGTAAATCCTGCTTGACCAATCTGATAGCCTTCTATGATGGCATGACTGGCT
>VZSC01001207.1:19672-53265 GCA_013398225.1 Steatornis caripensis
GCATTCCTGTGCAACCTGCTCTAGGCTAAGCTGCTTTAGCAGGGGGGTTGGACTAGATGATCTCTAGAGGTCCCTTCCAACCCCTACCATTCTATGATTCTATGATTCTGTGATTCTATGATTAAGGGGTTTAAATGTTCATCTTCACACTTAGACAACTAATGGGATGTTTCTGAAATATTTCTGGTTGTGCTAATGTCTTTTGGCACTGAAGAACTGATCTATAGACTTCTGCCCAGAAGAACCCCTGACAAAGCAGCTCCTGAACTGGGAAAAGGAACGCAGAACACCTCACACAGTCCCTGCTCTACTGTTGGTCATCCTTTTTCAGCCTGTTTGAACCTCTATCTCAACAAAATCATTTCACAAATCTTCACAAAATCTTTGTAACTGACTGATAATAGTTATGGTGGTAGAACAATCCAATGAACCACCTAGATCAATCTTCTTTCTGTAACAATTTCCAAGTGTCTCAGGGGATGGTATAAATTACTTTCAAGGCACAATATTGTGGAACATTTTGACCATAGGAGAAGTCTTTCCCCAATGCCAGCTGATAATCAGCTTTGTTTCCCAAGGCACGAGGCCTGCTTGTCTCTGATACAGATGTAAACTCAATGAGAGTGCCCTGCCTCCCCTTCACCGTTTGGGGATGACAGCTTGTGGCATCTGCGGAAAACCGCTTTAGCCTCCGGCTCATGCTGACTAGCTGTGTATGACAGCAAAACCCCTGTGCACAGGTGCTCTGCCACGGAGAGACACGATCTATGTCATTATATCTTCCTCCATCCGCCAAAACTTAACTCCTCAACTCTTAGATCCGCAGCATAAAACACAATTACAAATAGTCATGCTGCACCTGATAGCTGACCTTCATCAGAATGCCTGATTAGGCCCTGAGGTATCCTGCACCTGGACCTCCAAGGGTTTCTTTCTAATAGAAACACTGCAGCTGTTAAGAATAAATTCCACTTGTTCTGGTCACTGTACCCTGAAGCTCTCTTCAATCTGTCCTGTGGTTAGGATTTGTTTGTTTTTTTTTTTTTTTTTTTTTTTTTTTTTCAACTGCCTGTAATCTGTTTAGACAAAAGGATAGCTGTGAAGCCCCTCCAGGGTCTTCGGATAGATAAAGTGGAAGAAATGGCATTGTATGCCTATGTGTCTGAGTTTTAATCTCCCGTGACTAACAGTGAGAATATTGCAGTTTACAATTGTTCTCACTCATAGAAGAGATAAATAGATCTTTCTCATGATGCAGTGACAGACTGAAAATCATTTTTTTCTCTGGCTTTTTTCCTTCATATACTACTGCCTCCTCTGCATACGCTGTGTATATTTTGTCCCGTGTCTTACTGCAAGTTGGTAGCTGACATCAGTCTCTAACAATGTAGTTAGCATTCCTTTTCCTCACATTCAGTTCCCTAACACATGTAGTTTTCCTTCTTTTATTAATGACACTATTTTGTACTATTGGTTGTGCACCCATGCCCAGCTGAAGATTAATGCACAACATTTGCATTTAGAATGATATTTCAAATGATATCTCCTACTACAGTATCCTTCTTTCTTTTGAAAGATTTACCTGAACTAGTGGCACTTTCATTCTCTTTGTTCACTTTGCTGATGCTTGCAAAATGATGTAAGAGTTTGCCTTTCTTTTCATGTGCTGGTTATGGTGTTGACTTCTGCTGTTTGCAATCACATGCGAAGCTCTACCTGGTTGGTTTTTTTTCTTATGATGTGGAGGTCCTAAAGCCTTTCTCAAAGCCTCTTGTAACATTTTGTGTTTATTAAAAAGTATTCAATGCCAGAAGACTGTTGGCCTTCTATAAGCTTGGCCTCAGACAGACTGCTGCTTCTATTGGTTAACTCTAGTTATTCCAGTAGTTGTTTCAGATCTGGTCCCTCTGAAATGCACTATTTGACCTTTCAGCTTCATCTACTATTGCAAAATATTTTATTCTCTTTATATCCTCTGTTCCAGAGCATCCCACTGTCATAACACTTCTGATAATAAACCCATTTGTTACAGTTTTCTTCTTAGTCCTCTTTAGAGAGGTCAAATGAAAACTTAGGCAGAGCTTCAAATTAAAACCATCAAATACATCAGTCCAGGCTAACTCTGAATAGATACTATCGTCTTTCAAATATTTTTCCTTTTGCTGGAACTCTTGTTTGCAAATATAGATGAGAGTGCTATTTATATGCACTCAAAAAGCCCAGCAGATACTTTCTTGGTTCATTTGGTCCTTTGTAGTGTTAACTGATCACTCATTAATTTAGATACTTGCAGGAGTTGTGCTTTATTCTGTGAAAGACTTAAACTGTCTGTGAATAACAAAAATTGTTTTGCAATGGCTTGACCATGCTTTCTCTGAGACGCTTAACTGTTAGGGTACAGTTCCAGTCTGTAAGAGAAAATGCTGGTTTGTAGTAATTCTTGCAATGAGGGGTTAGTGAATAAGATTATAATCCTTGATACGTTGCACTAACCAAGTTAAACAGAGCTTTGAGATGAATATGCTGAGATCATCTCCCAGTGTGAGAACAGAATTCTTTCAAAATAAAAAAAGTTAGCTTTTATAAAAATAAACAGTAGGGCATTTAACTTTTGAAAGAGAAACATAAAATGTCAGAGGGAGACAGAATATATTTCTTTTTAAAAATATTGTTTATACACAGGTCTCCTACTTCCCACTGTGGCCTAGCAGGTAGGTCTCATGCTTGTTTTGAATTGGTTTCTGTAACCTTCAGAGTTCTGGCGGCGCTGCAGCCTCCTCCGGTCGCCGAGACATTCTTTCTGTCACATCTGGCTTGTGTGGCTGCTCACTCAGCCTTTCCCAGGGCGTGCTCCCTTCCCCTGCAGCCCCTAGTACTCCCCTCCCTCCCTCTGGGAGGGCTTACAGAACGCTTCTCCTGAAAGGAACATAGTGCAAACTGAGAGCTAAACAAACCAACCTACTGTCCACCACCGGACCACTGAGAGAAGACAGAGGTGAAGTCCACAGGTACAGTAAATTGCAGCAGTGTTTCATTATGGAACGGCCATCCAGAAACTGAGTTCTGGGATCTGCTTTTCTCCTCAAGCTGTTTTTTTTTTTTCTTTTTTTTTCTTTTTTTTCTTTCTTTTTTTTTTCAAGTGAAAGGTTCCTGAAATGTGCATTATTCAGTGTAAATTTGGTTTGGCTTTCAGGCCACATGCTGGATTAAAGCTGTTATCTTTCCAAGCACACAATTGTTTTTAATTACCTCGCCAATGAAGCTGAACAAACGGCAGCCAGGTCACACCGTCCAGCATGGCTCATAAGTTTTATGAGACATGTTGCACAGCACAACAATGTGTGCGGCCACCTCTCAGAAAACAGCACACTATTTCTCAGCCAGATACTATTACTCTGGATGGTCCCAACTGCACGTCTTCTTGCAAGGCTGTCACATAACTTCAATAGCTACTATTTACATAGTTAGCAATAAACTCAAGCTCCCATTACCATGGCTTTGTCCTGAATTTCAAACAGTTCCTGACACTCTTTGCCCCTAGCATACATGCACTGTGTCCTTCTGAGTGACTTAACACTGTCCATGAAAACAGCAGTCAAAATATCGAGGAACTGTAGTGGAAACAGCCTCATATCTATCCCTTTCACCTGGGTTTATCCTCAGGGTGTAATACTGACGTAGGTTATTCATAATTTGTTCCCAGCTCTAAGACAGGCCTTTCATTCGGATGAGTCTCTGAGACTCTTGAAGTTCTCTTTTCCACTGTAAGTACTTGCTTTCTCCACTTCTGTATTTTCATTTCTTCAGTAAAGTTCTTAGGTATTTGTTCAGCACCAACAGCACATGGGGCATGTTGTTCCTTCAGTCCCCAGGGCATAATTGGTATTATTTGAGCTGTTTATAGAAGCAAATCACTTTTGTGAGCAGTGTTTAACAGCTACAAGTGGGAAGAGTTTCCAGCAGTCGTTACTTTCCTATCCAGATTTCCAATAGAAGAGTGGTTTTCAAAATGTCTCTCTCTTTTTCATGTATGAATTGCTAATAGTGAAGTTACTGCTCAGCAGCAAATGTCCCACCAATTAGCGGTGAGGGAAAGAAATCTTCAGGTTTTGCTTTCTTAAAAAAAAAATAGGTAAAGAAAGAAAGTAAAAAAATTAAAGGTGGCTTCATTTCCTGCTAGCTCTCACAGCATGGCTGTTACCTAGCAGTATGGCGACAGTGTCCAGAGGCTGCTGTGGGGACCAGACCATACTGCTGGGCAATGTACAAGCAAGCAGCATACTGGTTATGTTGAAATAGTGCCACGAGCAATCTTTAAGGTCTTCACTGGGGGTCAGTCTCTTGGTAATATAGTTCAAAAATTGGGCTGCTGCTCACTTCTAATACAGCTGTCCTGGTTCCTACCTCAAGATGTTGGGACCTGGCTGGGTCACACACCCAGATTTCATGAGGTAAATGATGTCCTGTCAGCCTTGATCCCAGAGCAGCAATAAAACTAAAAATGGCATATGAAGGTGATGAGGGAGAAGGACGGGAAATAGGCAGTGAGAAGTAGTGCATTGAATTAATTTGCCGTTGGGAGTTTTGCCCACTGTTTATAGAGACAATAAGGCAGTTAAAGAATGCTGCAAGGATCAGCTAGACATGGAAACCCAGGGGAGTGTGAGTATATGGGAGCAGGAAAGACAGTCTGAAACAATCTTCCAAATCAGTAAAAGCAGAGGGCAGCAGGGTGCTGACCTTTTATTGTAACCAATGTCAGCTGCAAGTTGTAACTTCATGCTATTAATTACAACCGAGCATACTTCTGGACTGTTACTGGTGTGTTTCCTCTGTTGGCATTAAAATTTCCACTTTTCCTCTCCCTACTGCTCCACTCCAGTCCCCACCTCCTGAAACAGGATCAAGTTTCAAACTGCGCTCTGAGATGAAAAAGAATAATAAGGAAGGGCCCTGGAAGGGAAAAAGTAGTTTGTACATAGTGTGGTTTTTCCTGCCTCCTAAGGAATTCACAGTGCGAGCCACCTCCAACTGCAAATGCTTTATTTATGAATGCAAATTTTATAGTATCAACTCTAATGTTATGTCTTTGCAGAAAGGATTAAATCACTATTCAGTGGACACATTGACAGACAATTCCTGCATGAGTAATTTGTACCTCAGACTAGTAATGTGCCAAATGATTTGGATAGAATCAGAAGCAACCTGTAGTTTTAGCACTTTAAATCAAAACCAAAGTTCAGTTTGAGGTTTGGGTTAGAAATTTACCCAAACCACCCCCATTGCTATAAATAACTCCGTATTTTAGAGAAGTTTGATGTGAGTTTGGATCTGACTTTGGGGTTTGGACTCATTCCAAGTTTGGTGTTTTGTCATGCCAAATGTGTTGATTTGCTAGGAAGTAGGGAACTTTACTTCTGTAAGCAGGCAAATTTAATGACACTTGTAAGTACACAAATTAGCAGCAGGTATATGTTTTCCTCTGTTTCATTCTCAGAGTCAGTAACACTACTGTGAAGCTGATGAGAGAAGGAACAAAAATTCTAATTGTATTAATGGAAGAACTTCAGAATAAATAAAACCTACACAGCAACAGAGCTGCTACATGTTTGGTCTTCCAATTAAACTTTTACGCACACTACTTGCTTTACTGGACCAGGATGTATGCCAGGCTGTTCTACATCCTGCTGAGAGGCAAAGGAATTCTGTTTTTAATGGATACGAAGACTACCTGTCAGCACACTTTCGCAAGAAATAGCAGAATTAAAATTTGCATAAATGCAGAGATAAACCATGGGGAATATTTGCCTCATTTTAATATTCAGGTACAAGAAAACCACAAAGTAGTGAGATCTTTGCCATGGTGTATTTCCGCCTTGGAAACCACTAGGTTTGAAAGCTGCCTCTTACTGTTTCTGGTACTTATCCTGAGTTAAAACATCACTTTTTGTCTGTTTTGCACCGCTAGAGATAGGAAATAAATGTCAATTTGACTTTGAGCTCAATCTGAGGCATCGGAAGTCTTTACAAGAGTCCAGTGCCTGGTTAGTTGGTCTTGTAGACATTAAGCACATTTTAAAAATCTTTCTTCAGCTATCCCAAGCTGGAGACTCTCAGGGCATGCCACTCTCTCAAATACCTCTAGCTAGAAAAAATGCAGTTTTTTGAAACACTTCAATATTATTATACTGATGCATTTGTTTATAAGGTAATGAATTTTTCCCTCAGATAGCTTGCTTTTTACTGTGGATAACAAACCTCTTGCATCTAAAATTGACCATGCAGTTTTTGTATCTGTTTTTTTCTACCCACAGTTTGCTGCTGTAATGGACATTAACAAGAAAAAACTCCAAAATAACATGCATGTTCTTTGGCGTTTCTCTGTGTGAGGCCACTTGGGAACTGTTTAAACAAGCCACATGACAAGAGAAATCAATTAAATATAATATCCCTTTAAAGCATTTACTTCTACTCTGTCTGTTGGGTTTTTGTTTTGTTTTGTCTTGTTTGGCTTTGTCTTGTTTTGTTTTGTTTTATTTTAATATAGACACATTGCTTTCTTATTGCACATAAGATATCTGTACATGGAATGGACATGAAAAAAGAAATTAGTAGGTAGGTCTGCTGGGAAACCTGACTGGTCGAAGGGGCCAAAAATACAACCATCTACTGGGAATAGCTTTAGAGCTGGCACACCTTCTAGCAGCACCTCAAAGCTGGACAGGCAAGATGCACATATTCCTCCTTTCAGTTTCTTTCCTGCTTGGCTGAATTTATACGGAGGATTTGTGGAGGGATGTTTTTAATGGCAAGATTTCATATGGTAAGAACGTCATGCAGGAAACAGCATTTGGCATGTTGGCATCTGCTAAAGGCATTCGGCCCATCTTGATGTATGAAAGCCTGACATGACCATGACGATGCTGTCTCTTACAATTTTATCTTACAGACTTCAAGTAGTCTGTTGTTGCAAATGTTTCTAGGGATACAAATCTCTTTTCCATGCCCTAAATCAAAGCTGAAAGTGACAACTGACAATGATGTAAGTGTGAATTTTAGGTAGATCAGAGTCCCTCCTGAGCACCTCAAATAGTTTCCTGTATGGAACATTAAAAAAATCATAAAAGTCCAGATCCTAAACCAAACTCTGAAACTTTCTGTCTGTGTTTGAAGAATTGTATCCAAGTACCCACTGAAAAGGCTTGTTTACAAAATGTTACACCTGCTGTTTGGATTTCATCAGCCAGTTTATGCCTACTGTGTAGACGTCATCAACATATTAGTTCATTGTAAATATCGTCCTAGGGAAGTGTTTTCACTCCTGACTAATTTATATGCTAATGTTTTTGTGTAACTTCAGTTTTAATAATTTTCAAATTTTTTGGGTGTCAAATAATACCGAAACTGTAGGTTCATAGGCAGCTACATGTGCATCCTTCACTCTTAGAAATAGATTGCAGATATACAGATTTCTGATCAAAAATAAATTCTTCCTTGCCAGTTCAGACATGCAAATTTGTGCGACTTCTTTTCAAATGGATTAGATTTATTTTCTCTCTGTTTTTATTGTCTATGACCGCTGTTGATCTCTAGGAGGATTCTGTCAACAACACATCCAACATATAATGCTGTCCTTTTTCTGCAGTGTTACATAACAATCTTAAAATTACAAACTAGGTCTTTTGGCATGTCTTCAGATACTATCAAATAATGAGCTTTAAATCTTCTTCTGTTGTTCATGTTGCCATGTTCTTTCTAGAAAGGAGAGCGTCATTGTCTTGTGTTTTGACAAACAGCTCTTAAGAAAACCATGAAACCTGTTTTATTTTTCTCCATTTCTTGGGTTTGGGAAGGCTGAAGTTGTTTGAACTGCTTTCTGTGCTTATCTGTTTGCTAGTGTTTTGGAGACTCTTTCTTTCTGTGGTTGCAGAGCCGGCAAAGCCTGAAAACCAACAGAGATTATGGACAGGTTTAAGAATCTGTTTGGTTAGCAGGGTGTTGTAAAGAGGGATGATTGCATAGCTTATGTAGTTCCTATATTGCCCACAAATACAAAGAGGGAAAATGCAGCCATATAGATGTTGGATAGGGAACTGGGTAACTTTAAAATTAGAAAACTTTGAAGAAGAAAGGAAGGGTTTTATTCAGGTTCCAATGTGTATGTCAAAATAATGTATGAAAATAAGATGTCACTTAATTTTTCTATGCTACATTTTATAAGTTATTTATGTTTTTTCTTAGAAGTGTTTTTACTGGATTATGAACAATTTCCCTTTTAAAAAAGTATGTGTGTATGTTTTCACAGGAGGTTGTTAGCAAAATATGCAGGTAAGGCTCAGTTTGTAGCCAGAAAAGTATTACTTCATGCTTATTGCACTTAATTCGGTTGGCTAAATCAATCAACATTCAAACAGGTGAAGCCAAATTTGATCAATTTCCAAAAAGATTCCTTAAATCCTGAAGGAGACGACAATTTGCATTCTATGTGTGCTTACCAAACTATAATGAAAGTAAGGTCAATTGATCAGATAGGTTTTTTGCAACACTTCTACACCTGAAAATGGGGGGAAAAAAGCTGTTTTCTTAATACCACAACTTTTTCTTGTGACAGAAATTGTTGAAATAAGTCGTTTACATTCTTGACCTGATTTAGGTTTTATACAACATATACCACCACTATATCAGGGTTGGCCATAATGGAAGACAAATGTCTGAGATTTTTTTACTTTCTGTTGCATTTAAAGTGATAAATTAACTTCATTCTGATTTGGAAGATGAGTAAATTTTGGCATATTGGAATTCTGAGTGGAATGAAACCACTTTTGTGAGTTCCCCTAGTAATAGAGATACTGAACCAGGCCAGCTGGAATGCTCTCACCTTGAAAGGTGTCGGCATGTCTCTTGGAATGCTCAGATGATCTACTCATAAAAATAAGCACTTGGATCTATCATACACTGGTGTCAAGCTCTGCCTCATCTTGCAGTCTGACAGCTGTAATATTCTCCCCATCATGTCTCTCCACCCTGGTTTGCTGAAATGCCTTAAGGATATTGAATTAGAGTAAGCCAGGTGCATCCATTGACTTATAGTTGGTTTTAGAAAGTGGATAGCAATTCATTTTTTTTGTTGCTGCTGTTTTTGTAATAAGCTGCAGGCTAACTGGATGGAAACGGCAAAAGGTTTTATGATAGTTCATGGTGGGGCTTTGCAGACTTCAGCAGGAATACTGTCACACTTAGAAGTGACTCTGCTTCCTAGCAAACAAAGGGCTTTTTCAGAGTGCCTTGAGTGTTCTCTGTTCCTCAAGAGTGGGAATGCTGTGACAGGCTGAATCTATACTTGAATAGTAATGTGCCTGATAAGTTCAAAGGGTCTCCTGCAGCCCCTTTCCAGGGGCTTCAGTGGTACCCAATTAATTGATTTATAGTATCAATGTGCCATCAATAAGGCGTCATTAGTGGATCAGCAAGAAAACCCCCCAAACAAACAACTCAGAATTCAACTGTGAGTGTAAACATGTACTACACCGTTAACTTGAATTTTTGGCATGCACATCTAATCTGAATTAACACCCAAGACTGCAAATGTTCCCACAGCAAAGCCCTACCTCTGATACCACAATGCCATTGTTTTTGCTCTTGATCTGTTTGGGCTTGAGAATATAGCCTTTATCCAAAGACATCTCAGTATTTCTTCCTGATCATTGCAGCAATTCTGGAGGAATTGTGGAAAGTGAAGTAGTTGACCATCACCATTTGAGTGATAGTTATTACTTAACCTATCTGAACAAAGAAATGCTTGTCATCTGACCTGCACACCAGTCTGTATAGAGTAGCTGATACTAACAAACCCCCAGATGTGAGTTTGAGGGTTTTCTAGATGTGTGATGCAGGGATAGGTAGCAATCGAATGCAGGCTTTCTCATTGTCTCTCACAAGAGAAATCAGGTGCCATAAAGAGAAGTGAAGTGTTACAGATACTCCTTCTTCCAGAAACCATGCTTGGTCGTGTATATTGTCACCTTGCTTTTTAATCACTTAAATATATTTTGATGACTGCTGCAATACCTGAAGCTGTCAGAGACACAAGATAGTCTCTTAATAAAAAGTTGTTTGATCTTGTAGTAGTTCCTGTGGAAAGCCACAATTTCAGCTTAGATTTGAGTTTTAATCCCGCTGCTAGAGCCTTAGGTTGTAAGAAAGCTTCTTACTACCTACAGCAGGAAGTTGGAGAAGAGCAACGGGAGACCCTGAGGTGTAGAATGAATATTAGTTAACTTCAGTAACTGTCGTATTGGGCAGTATCAAACAGCTGATTGCAGATATGAATTTGTACGAGCTCATTTGATGAGATAATTGATTTTTTTTTCCCTGAAAATTTCCTAAGTCCTACAGGAATTGCTTTTGCAAGGGTGGAGTAAAGTTGAAATATTAATCTATGGGATTTCATGCTGATCGTTTATTCTAGTATAAAATAGGAAGATAAGTTTGAAATCTTTTTCATGCTCTATTAATTAATTGCCTAGAAAATTATTTAATTGAGTTTTCATTTCTTTTATTAATCCCCTGCTGCTGAAGCAACTTTTGACTCTTGGGATTCAGACTTGCCCTTTGGGCAGACTGGTTCTTCAATATATCAAAATGTACAACATTTTTATTGTTTGTTGGATATTTTTTCTCTTCTCTAGAAATCATCAGGAGCATAAGCTTTGTCTTCTAATTCCATGCACCTATCTGTGATACTAGAATCTAGGAATGGATAATAAAACTTTTTTCAGTTAATTTTTTCTTTTCTTGTAATCCTTTTTGCATCTGTTAATTCTGAGCTATGTGATTCTGTACCTTTGAGGGTGACTGTCGTCTGAGTGGTCTGTGTTATTAGCTGTTGCAAATGAAATTGCACTGAAATACGTTAGCTCATATTTTAATTTTCTTCCCTGTCCTCAGTTCATGCTCAAATCCAGTATGAAAGCAAAATAAGCACAACCTGGTTTACACCTTAACACTTTTCACAGCAGTAGTCTTGTTCTGTAGGTTCATGCTAACACATGACCACTTGTATGTGTCTTCCTGTCTAAAAAGACCGCATCTACTTGTCTGCTCTTCTTCATGTATGAAATTCTTGGACAAACACAAAGCTTTTCAGAAACCAGGCTTGGTTTCTTCTGTCCTTACCACAGAACTTTCCGTTCCATGTGGCATTCTGTAGACCCCTTAGATTTAATTCACCTTTAAGTTTAGTGATAATGCTTTCTAGTACTTTCTAGCAAAAAACTGGAAATAGCAAACCCACTTCCTGCAGTGGGCTACAGAATCTTGATTTGCTTTTATATAACGCCTTTTATTCAAAGGGAATCTTATGTGCTTTTCAGATCCTAGTCCTGCTTTAGTGGATAAGCTGTTCCCTTGCATCCTTAGGAACTCAGTACATTCCACCACTAAAATGCAATCACTATCAGGATGGAATTTCATTGTGAGAAGAGTATTGCTGTGACCATATTGAGGAAAGGATGACTTTAATGCACAATTGAGCCATTACTCTTCCAGAAAGTGATCCAAGATTTTAAATTCATTTAGAAGAAACCATGTTCCTTAGTTTCTATGGTTGACCATGGGGGATAATACAAGCTTTCTAGAACTCATCTACCTTGAAAGGGGGAAGTAGCAAGACATCACATCAATGTACTAATAGCAATGGAGATTGAAGGAATTGAAAATTAAGGAACCTCATGAAATTCAACAAAAGCAAGTGCAATGTCATCCACCTCGGGAGGAACAACCCCATGTACCACTACATGCTGAGGACCGCCCAGCTAGAAAGCAGCTTGGCAGAAGAAGACCCGGGGGTCCTGGTGTACACCAAGCTGAACATGAGCCAAAAATATGCTCTTGCAGCAAAGGAGGCAAATGGGATCCTGTGCTGCATTAGACAAAGTATTGCCAGCAGGTGGAGGGAGGTGATCCTTCCCCTTTGCTCAGCACTGGTGAGGCCACACTTGTGGTGCTGGGTCCATTTCTGGGCTACCTAGTACAAGAGAAACATGGACATACTGGAGAGAATCCAGCAAACGGCCATAAAGACACTGAAGGGGCTGGAGCAACTCTCTCACATTAATGTGTGATAATGTTTAGGATAGTTGAGTATTTAATCCTGCTCAGGTTGGAGGCCTGAGGGCCCTCAGTGCTGCAGTTTGGCTGAAAACAAGCTGTTCTTACCTTTTTTACTCCAACAGTTGCACTCTCAATCTTTTTTTACCATCTTTATCTTTGCAATGCGTATTGTACAAGCAATAATTTTGGAATTCATACACAACCAAAGTTCCTTTAAGAAAAGGAGCATCTTTGGATTTCATTGTAGCTTGGTACTGGATGATATGTTGCCCCCACAAAAACGAAGGCAGCTTTAACTTTCAGTTTGTCTTTGCTGACTGTTGTGTAGTTGTTGTCTCTCTTTCAGCAGAAGTCCTGTGCTGATGACATGCAAACAGATGATCTTCCTTTTCTATAGCCTTAGAGGTTTGAGAAGATGGCAATGTGCTCTTAGTTCACTTGTAAACTAGGCTGGGTATACTTTCAGCAAGACAGTCTTACTAGAAGTCCCTTTGGATTCCTTGAACAAGAGAACTGATATGCAAATGTATTTTAATGAATTGCAGTCACCCTCCTCACTTACATAGCAAAGGGGACATAAGCTATGTGGGGGTGTTTTTTGCCTCTGAGCTGTTAAATTACAACAGTAAATACTGAAGTATATTAGCATATGTAGCTGAAATCCTCATAATTGGTGTGAATGTGGTTAAAGAAATCCTTTACCTCTGAGGCTTTTGAGTGGGTTTGCTTCATTTTTGTGACTGACAAGGTTGTCATATTTGATCTAACTTCAAAAGTGGAGAAGAAAAGCGGAAGCAAACCCAACTCTACTTATTCTTTTTTTTGAGGTTGATTAGGAAATTTGTAAGTTACATTAGTACAAATAATTATGCCTCTTCACACTGTACTTGTTGAGTACTCTTTATTCTTGGCGGATTTTGAACAAACATTTGCCACTCTTGAGGTAGATTGCTTCAATGGGTGGGCCAATTCCACGGAAAGCACATAGCCTATAGGTAAAACTGAAGGGAGCAGAAACATTCATTGATTTAATTACAAGATACATCCGTTTTCCCATCTTGGCTGTGTTTAACAGTTATTTCTAAGCACCGTAAATCATGCATCTAGACATATCTGTGAACAGAAATTAGGGATTTTTCCCTTTACATTCACAAAAAGGAGAACATTTGTTTGCTTTTTTCTTGAAGTCACTGTTTTTAACTATGGTTAGGGAGGGTTTATAGGGGGATAATAACCATTTAAAATACATGGGCCAGATTCTCACATGGTGTCACTTTGCATTATTTTATCTCGGTAGAGGATCTGACTGTTACGATATTAAACCAATTGAAGGTAGTGGAATTATCTAGCCTTATCGTCTATGCCAGCTCAGAGTATGTACAGTAATGCTTCTGAAAACAAAGCAAAATACACAAACAAAAGAAGCAGAGAGTTTTTTGGTACAGATGGGTTGAGGTAGATGGTCCAGTTACCTGTTAAAACTGTGGTGGCAAAACAGGATGATTGGGATCAGAGATTTCTGATCTCTCTTTTTAAGCTTAGAGGCTTAAAAAACCTTCAAAGGGCCTTCAGAATTGATCTGAAATACTTGTTGCAGAGGAGAGAGACAAACAGCGCAGAAAGTAGGCTTAACTGCGATAAACAGCGTGAACAATGCAGCAACAGCAGATACGATTCTGATGTGATGATTGAGGAGGCAACGTGTGGTGAGCTGAGAAAGATTACTTAAAGAAAACAGGATGAAGGCAAGGAAAAGTGAAAGAGAGGATAAAATAGGAAGAGGATAGAGGGTCAGGTGTAATTAAGCAGAAGAGGAAAGGAGAGCTTTGTCAAACTGGTCACATTTTTTGTGTGCTTTAGGGGTCTTGCTTTTACCATTTTTGCAGCCATTCTCCATAGTTCTTTCCACATAGTATGCTCCCCAAGAGCAAAAGCATCTCTCCAAAGTATGAAGGGTTCTGGTGGAGGAAGCTGAACCTTGCCATTTAGTGGTTTTTTTCTCCCTAATTTTGCTGCTGCTTTTTCTGTCTTGGCAGCTTATCTAATTATGTGTCTCAGTTTCTCCAGGTGTGAAAGCAGCTATCATCTGAAGATGAAAAGTGCTATAAAAATGCTCATTCTTGTTCATGTCAGGCTTTGCAATGGAACTGGTTTCTCGGTTGTCACCTGTTTGTGCTTGTTCTTCATAATCTTTTTAATGAATCTGCTATCATCAAACAGAGCTCTGAGGTGAGCTCAGGAATATATATTATCAATTTCAAAGAACTGAAGGTGAAGATGACTCTAGAAATGGAATATTTTTAACATCTATTATTCTGGAGGGGCTTCTATGGCTACCAATGTTGTAACGTTTAGGCTAGACTAATCAGTGCGCAGATGCTGTTCTGTCATCTAACCTTACCTGAAACTGCAACACAATTCAGATCAAAAAGAGACTTGGTAATTTTGAGATGGATAGACAGTCCCATAAGTTCTTTAAAAGTTTTAGTCAAATTCTTGTTGTTAAAAACTTATTTCGTCTTCTGACACACAAATAAATTGGTAAAAGTTTTCTAGGTAAAAACTTGTGGCAAAACCTTTCAATCTACATGCAGTAAACATACGCTCTCCGTATTAAACATGTCTGTGATAAGTTTTCAAGTTGACACTTGAAAATTAAAGCTTTAAGCAAATCTACATTTCAAGGCTTTTACCTAGAGATATTTGACAGAGCCTCTTTTCTCAGTGCAGGATGGGCTAACAGTTTTATGAGCATGACCTTTGTGTGAGACAATTTCCCCACTATCAAGGTTAAATTTTAAAACTAAAGGAAAAAGAAAAGCATACTAATAGAGGAGTCATTTTAACTGCTACAATTGTTGGAATATTCCAACCTCTTGCTCCTTGAGTTTGATATATTTCCTTTATTAGCCTCCAGATAACCCTGGACTTTATCTCAATGTGTCTTCTTTAGCTTCCTAACCAAAATCATAGCAGTAGTTACAAGAGGAAAATTTTACATGTGAAGAACTTCAGATTCCTATTAAATTTTATCAAGTATGTCCATTTACTCATCATAAACCACACACTTAGCTGACTAATTCTTAAATTCTATGTGTTTATTATGCAGGATAACCATAATTTCCGAGTTAAAAACTTAGTTATGCTTTAACAAGAAATGCATCAGTAACTTAAAAAAGAGATAGACTTAAACCCTGCAAATTCTCTAGCTGATTTTCGATGGTGCCAATAATCTTTAACATTCTGGGATCACGATGCACATTTATCACTCATGATCTGCGCTACACAGTCAATAGTTCAGAAATATAGCAGGATTTAGCATAAAAGAAATTCAGAAGGTGCCTTCTAGCTGGATTTATGGTGTTGTCTACTTCAAGTCACTGCAGCAATAGTTTTTCTGTTGTTAGTATGGACAATATTGTTTCAAGGCTGAAGAAACTGTTTGAAAAACAGGAACTGCTAAAACAATGACAATTCTTGTCGCTCCATTTTCTGTACCACCTGTCTTACTTGGATGGATAACCATGCTTTTCAACAAGATATTTTGTCTTCCATAGCACATCTAGTATTGACTGGAGTCAGATGATCAGTGCAGTATTTCACTTGTATTTTGTTATTATTTGCACAATGACTGCATATCAGAGATCATTCTCTGCATATACAAAAGCAGGGAAAATATGATGAATTTAATTCTCTGCTACAAGAGATGTTCATTACCATGTCTTTCATACACCTTGCTTTGATTAAGCACAAAAGCATGACAGAGCATGAGCCACCGGCAGTAGTGGAGGCAAGACCAGCCCAAGCTTGGAGCACTATCCCAGCATCCAGACATGACTTTCAGTGACTAAAGCCCTGAGGGCATTTATTGCAGATAAAGAAAGATGAGCAGTATATTTAATGCTTTCTATATAAATTGTTCTTCCATTTTCAGAAAAGTTCCGAAGCTGAAGAATGTATTTAATGATTTTTTCATATTTTTGTTACTGTCAGGACAGTAATACAGTTGCCATGTGGAGAAGCAAGCCCAACGGTTAGTGTACAAACACATATGAGGACACAGTTCTTCAGGCAAGGTCTTGCCATGCAAGAAACACAGCATGAGAAGAAATATTTCATTATTTTCATACCGTTAGCTTTCTGCAGAGACCTGAAAGTCTGCCAGAATTTTAAAATGTGCAGATAACAAAAGTTGCTGTTTGTGTGCTGTTTATGCCTTTTCTAAACACTCGTAAGGTTTACTTGGACTCCGAATAGTCAGCTTGACTGCTCTTTTGTTAAAAGTCTTTTATGGTACAAACGGAGAGCCGTTCTTGACATGAAGATTGTTTTTGTGTTTGTGTATGTATTTTGAAATCCAGTTTCTGATCAAACTTAATGGTCAGGCTTGTTTTATTTAAAGCTGATCTATCTTGTATTGTTGTTGAGTAACAGGCCAGTGTGAAATGCTTCAAAATCTCAGTATCCAGCAAAACTATTTTAGGCTAGAGAACTAGAAAGAATCAATCTCAGCTTTTTTACAACAGTATTGTGTCCCTCTTTCCTTATAAACAGGCAGAATCTCCAAGACCATAACTAAGTTGCTGCATACACATCTAGAAATGTAAAGGCATCAGACAGGGAATTTGAATTCCTGAACTGATAAACTGCCTTCTTCGGGACTCTCTGGGGATCTCTGTGTGTGTAGCTTCTGTGGAAGGGGCTGTGAGACTGGGACCATGGTCATCGCAGCTTCCTGGATGCACCATCCCAGAACAGCCATACAGTAATGGACTTTAAAATAACTTATCCTAGGTGTGCTGAAGATCAGCCTCTATCAAACAGGCCATTAAAAAGTATAGAACTGAACTGTAGGAAATGTGATTTTACATTTTCCTGACTATGATACTCAGATTAACTTTATTGAAAGCTTGAAGAAATAAATTAAACTTCAAAGATGTGTTTAGCATCAGAATTGAAACAAAAAATAATAAGGATGCTACTCTGTGCTTTTAAAATATCTTCTGAGGAGTAATGTGTGTCCTCAACTCCAAAGATTTGTTTTCTCCTATTCCCTATCTTCTTTTTTCAGTGGTTCATACTTAACTGTTGGACTGAATTTTCACAGCACTGAGGGATTCTTGTGCAATTTATAGACCGGAGATGCTGACTGTATACAGAAATCTGGAATAAATTTGCATTCATTGATACAGCTGAGTTTCTCATCAATATGGGAAGTATTATATTGCCCAATCAATATTTCCGAGCTGTCATGTGCCAAAATACTTTTAATTTAAACATAGATGTAATATTTAGCTGAAACAGAACTTGAGCACAACTTTTGAAAGCTGAGTGTTTCCACATATGAAAAACCTAAATGACTATGGTTCAACTCACTGAACGTTATTTATACCTCAGAACTTACTGTCCTAATAGTGCCTGTCCCATTGGAAATATGATTCAGATGCCCCGAACTGAAGAAACATTTTCCTTTTTCCTGTGTAAAGTATGAAACAAAAGACAACTGAAAAACACCTCATTAAAACAGTTCCTTTGTCCTTCTTTGACAAAGTAAATATTAAGACACATGGCAGTTTCCCTATGTAGGTGTCCTATTTTATGTGCTAACCTTACAACGACCTTTGAGATATACTACAAGTTATTTGATGGGTACTGAGGATTTTTAGCGTGTTGAAAGTCAACGTATTGTGCAATGAGAGATTTCAGGCTTTCAGTCTATTACAGACAAAGTTTCCCAGAGCGAGACACTTCTTTCAAGAACATTGCTTATCTTTGGCCAGTTCCACTTGAACCTGAGCTAGGTGAATGTTTTATGCAGGATGACCCTTCCCTACTGGACCATCTTCTCACAACCTTTCAGGAAGACCATGTTTTCAAGATCAGTTGCAGGAAGTTGATCTCATCAATGTGTGTATGTGTGATCTTTAAATACACTCCAGACGCCGCTACCACAGGTACTTCTTTTCTTGTTTAGTAATCCTAGTCCATTTTACCATCCTTTTCTTATAGGCTGACTATCTTTGCATATACGGAAGCAGGCAAGGGAAGCTTCTTTTGCTAAGGAAAAATAGATATTGTGGGCCAGATCCTCAGCTGGTATAAATCACCCCTGGTCTGCTAAAGCCACTAGAGACATACCAGCTTACTTCACAGAGGAAGCAGCCATGCACTTTTTGTGAATTTCTTTTTTAGAAGCATCTTTATAGAGTTGCAAATGTGTTTCATATCCCTGGTCGTGGGAGGAGAGCAAGCCAACACTTGAGTACATTACAGCATTTTGAATACAGTAATTTAACGATGCTCATTAATCAGTCAACTAAGTTACATGGAAAGTCTTTACAAAGGAGGAAATACAACTTTCAGTTGTTACTGTTAAACTGACTTTTTCTTTTCATATAATTGATCTCATTTTTTTCAGTGCCAAGTAAAAGCAGAGGCATTTTCCACCCTCTAAATCTCCCAAACTGTCACTACCCATAGTCGGAGACAGTTGTGAGAGAGGAGCTGAACTGCTTCAGGGTTTAATGTGGTCTCTGTGAGGGCTGGGTCTGTCATTGCTGGGTGATGTAATTTCTTTTGTTTGTGCAAAATGGTTGGGCTGGGACAATTTGCTTGCAGACACTTACATTCCTACTACTTATACAGGGAATCAATTTTTAATAGTAGATATCTGAGACAGGGTAGAAATGGTCTTGCTTGAACTGGTGCCACATGACTGCATCAACCCTTTTAGGGGTGAGCCAGTGACAGCAACTCTGCAGTCTTTCATCAGTCTGACATACCTGTAGTTGATTGGCACACAAAAATACTGCAAAATTAGCAATAAAAGGGAGGAAATAATATCCCCAAAGGTGTGCTTATGAAATTTGTTTTCCTGAGACTTGTTTAATAGGCCAGGGAGGACCATTAGATCATCCCAGCTCAACTTCTGTACATCGCAGGCCAATAAAATTTCTATTAGCTATATTTAGCCCCAAAGCTGTCCGCTGGACTAAGAATTTCTGCAGTCACAAAGCAGCAAGGGTGTCCAGAGAAGGAACAGGAAGTACCGTGGTACTGCCAACATCTGAATGTTGCATTATACTGCATATGTAAGGTTTGTCCAGATAGTCTGATGAGATGAATGAAACTCTACATTGCAAAGTAAGGTTTAAAAATCCCAGCAAAAATGGACCTGTTAGTCCTTGTGTATCTAACATTACAAGAAATTCCCTCCACATTTTAGAGCTGACAGTTGTGATGGAGCTATGAATGTGGCTGAACGTGTTCTAGGTGAGTGCCTGGGGAAAGGGCACTTTTATACAGATCTATAGTGTGACTGCTAGGAACAATTGGACTTTTACCATGTATCAGTGATGAAGCATGCCTGGACCATCACTGTGTCTTTGGCAAGGATTAACGTCATCTCCATAGCATGGGTGGAAAATATCATAATAGCCCATTTGCACTCTAGTGATTTTCCAGCTCTTCCCCAGGACAACTGCTACTACAGTTGGGACTATGAAGAATCTCTTTATAGATGTATACATATACTATGTGAAGGACAGAAACATGATTAGAATCTGAAAGCCCTGTGAGGGTAGTGTTAGATGCTCTGATTTACAGTCAGGAAAAGTGACTTTGTGTGTATCTATCTGTGGTGTCTCGGTCTTTCCTAACAGACTCTTCTCAGTGACATCTTATGCTCTTGCTTGGTTTCTTTCTCTCCCCCTGCTCCTCACTGGTTTTGCAGCCAGATCTTACTGTTTCCATCAAGCTACAAGTCATTTAGGGCTGGAAGAACTAGTATGGTTTGGGACAGCATACTTACGTACATATATGCAGATATGAAAACAGAAAGGAAAGAAATAGAAAAAAAAAAAGGAACTCCAAATGGCATCACTTTTAATCATACATCTAGATTACTGGAGTTGAAAATGGTTGTGTCCAACAAAAATCTGAAAAAATCTTCTATGTGGGCAATAGTGTAATGAAGCAATGGCTACTCCATATTAAGAGAGAGTTTCTACTAAGTCTTATGCTGCTAAAACAAAACAGAAAATAGATGGGTATGGCATGGCTAGGTAGCAAGATGACCTGGGTAAAGAGGAGCTCATGCGAAATTGTCAGCTGGTAACTAAGTCCTTAGAGACTCCTGTTTGAGCATTGCATCTTTTTTCAGACAGCAGTCATTGAGTACACTACAGTGCTTCCATGAATATGGAATTGGATTGCCTTGCCTCCTGCTCTACTCATCACATTTTATACTGCACTTAAACTGGTGCTTGTAGCACCCTACACATGCACTCTGCAGAATCAAGTCCACAGCATTAAATTTTGGAACACCAGATATTGTTGTGTTCAGTATCATCTCCTTCAGTATTTTATGTCAACTGAATGTGAGCTTCTACTTGTAAAATGTTCCCTCACACGAGAAAAATAAAAGTTTGTATTATTCTGTGCAAAACGTGTTGTAACTGCTAGACTAGGCCCAATATGCCTCTTGTTGCTTGACTTCACACTGTAATATGGCCATTACGTGGTATTTTGAATTTTACTTCTCAAAAGCACATAAAATGCTAATTAATTAAGATAGCTATTTCTCATAATACCAATAACTGAAGACTATTAAAATATCCCTAATGAGAATGAAACAGTTGCGTAATGTTCAAAGCTACGACAGCACTCCGTAAGACTAATGAGTAAATGCCAACTGATTACAAAGGACACAATTATAGAGGGTTAACAGCTATGAAATTAATGATGCTTGTTAATCTTTAGGTAAGGTTTAATAATCACTTGATAATTATTTAATTTACAATAACTCTCCATATTAAATCTAAATGAAGGGTTATGTTCCCAATTTGATATTTGTAGCTTTAACCATGCTACCGGGAGTTGGGCAGCTAAAGCCTTGTTCTTAGCATTGAAACCACATAATCTGAATAGGAACCTTAATTAAGTGCTACCAAACATATTTATCTTGGCACTAGAAGGAGAAAGACAAAGTCTTGGATCTGAACAGAAGCCTCAGATCTACTGGCAAGTGAATGTGTGTGTTCAGGAGGAGGAAGGGCTGTGATCCATGCTTGGTTTTTTTGCTGGAAAGGGGTACAGCAGCTAAGATTAGATACCTGCAGCTTGGGCCAAACTAAAAAAAGTTGAGGGGTGGGGTAGGGCAAGAGAGAGAGAGAAAGAGAGAGAGAGAAATAAGTCAGCAGTTTACTTCGGTGTCATTCTGTTGCCCATGTCCTGCTACTTAACCATTCATTGTGGCTGTGAGTAGTTTCCTGTTGCAGATTGGGTTTCCTTTTCCCATACACTGACATATGAAATGCTCAGCAGTAATATTAACTGGGTGAACATTATTTTTTTTCAATTAAAGAGTGGATGAAGGTTACAAAAAGAATATAAAGCCTAGCATCTTAATCTAAGTATCTTTGTGTTTGGGAATACCAGTTCCCTGCTTTGCTTACCAGTTCAAGCTTCAATTTTAGTAGAACGAGTAAAACCATGGGGTCATGATTCAATACCATGTTTACACAAACACTGATGTCCCTCTTGGCTATGCCAGAATATTTGAGTACCACTTAAACCAGCACTTCAAGTCCTACCGCAATTAAGTAGCAGAGCACGGAAATGGGAAATGGATTCTATACTGCTTCTTGTATTATCAGTTTTCTAGCTCAGCTTGATCTGATAGTCCTTATCAAAGGTGTAAGAGGTACTGCAAAGTGCAGAATGCAAAGCCTGACTTTCTGATCTCATAAAGTCTGCAGTGATGTAAATTAAATTTGTAATTTCATTGGGTTGCAGAACAACACAACTGAAAAGAAGGAATCCTGACAACACTGCCCGCTCAACATTTTTAAGATGCTTTCTCATTTTGTATATTTCGCAAAAAACTAAATATAGATTCTATTGTATTATTGTATTACTCTATTACTGTAATACACGGAAAATGTATGAGCCAAAACTGAACAAGTAGTCACTGAATGTGAGTACTAGCAAAGCAAATTACCGGCATGTAGTTCTTTATCAGGTAAGGGATATCTTTACATGTTTTCTTTCTTATGTCTTGTTGGTCTTTTATAATAAGAACAACAACAAAAGCTAAATCATTTAAATTACGCAATGATTAATTTCTGAAGCATTTTTGTCACAGTGAATCTTTTGAGAACACAACAAAATACAACAAAATGTTGTTATTGTTAAGTAAGGTAAAACAGTTGTCATGTCATGCAATTACAGAATAGAATAAAGAATTAGTATGTATGTTGGGATTTTTTTGACAACATGGAACAAAAACCTTTTGGTAGAGTAAGAAAAACTGCATTATCCAGGAAGACATTTTATTCATCTCTCTTTTTCACTGCCAAAATTCCACTCAAAACTTCTTCCAACTACTTTGTTTTGGCTTCCTGCTAAATACTAAAAAACAAACCCCAGTAAAACTACTCTTTTATATAATAACAGATCTGCCAGAAGCAAGTATGTGAAAAGCAGATGAAATTAGCAAGCAGGCTTACTAATTAAGAAAGAGTAATAAAAGTACCCTACAGAAAATTGTTAAATTATTCCAGGTTAGTAAGAAAGGCACACCCTTTTAATTTTATTTCAAAAACTTTGGAATGAATGCTGCCAGAATTCTTACAGAAATAAACTCGAAAACCTAGTAAACTAATGGCAGAGTTTTTAAGAAATGGTGAAAATGTCTTCTAAATATCTTTTTAAAAATAATAGCAGACAGGTTTTTTGGTAAATCACTGTGTCAAAACCACTTTGTGCTATTACATTTTTTTATTGGCCTTTGCAGAAGTAGTTATTTGTAATGTTCCTCCAGAACTTTTGCCCTGAAAATCATGAAACATTTTACAGAGTAATTGAATCAAGCTTCACAGTACTGTAATGCACTACAGATAGCATTAATCCATTTTACAGATGGAGAAAGTAATTTAGCTGGGATTACAGTTTGCCCAAGGTCACACAGCAATCCTATGTTAAAACCACGGCTAGGTCTTTGTTCATAATATTATAAATTCTAGGCTGTGACCAGTAGACCAGTTAATTAACATTCAATTCCCATATTGTTCTTGATTGATAATGAAGTAAGCAAATATAAATAGGGCTTGACAATTTTCCATGTGGAGTTTGTAACAAGAAATATGTTATAAGGCAAAGAAAATTAGTATTAAGTGAAGAAACATTATTTAAGAACATTGAGAGCAAAAGAGAAAAAACGATATGCAAAATTCTTTTCAATAATGTTCTTTCAATGCACAAATCTAGTGCTCATTGCATCAGTCATCATCCTCAGTTAATGAGCTTGACAGTATTGCAGTAAATGTATTTTTCAGAGGAAAGAACTTCTCCTGAACAACTTCAGCAATGAAGAAGATTCAAAAGGCTTGTCTGCCATCATTGTATTTTCATTTTTTACCTATAGTCGTAGTTATCGAGGAAACTACAGAGAAAATTCTGGTCTTTAGTTGTATTTGACTTATTCTACCCATCTTGCAATATCCCAGACCAATAGACGGAATAAGGTAAGATCTGAACAAAGAAAAGATGTTTACAGATGCATCATCATTGTCTTCCTTCCATTTGTTTATTGAAAGAGAACTGAACTGCAGATTAGCTATATTAATACACCTGCTATATCTAGAGGCCCAATTCAGTAATTGTAGTGCAGAAACATGCAAATACAGTTTTGAGGATACATTTTTGAGTACTAGGACTTAAATAAGATATCATGTATCATTTTTGACCTCCAGGGTACCATGGAAGACATCTATTTACTGAGGTATTAGACACAACAGAAATTTAAGATGCCTGTATGACGCCCTGAAAGTTGATTAAGAATTGTGATTTTTTGCTTCTACAGATTTTCAGTAATTTCTGGCATTTAACTAGTGGGTTGTTTGTTATTTGCAATTTATTGTGAGTTTGTTGGTATCTGTTCTAATTAATCTTGTTTTTAAGTTGTAATTGTACCTGGAGACCATGGGGTAGGTACTTGTATGGTAAATGGCAAAGAATGCAACTGCTGGCTTTGAAATCAGATCTGAACTTCGTCAGAGCTTGCGATACTTACATTTTGCTTATTATGAGAATAGGTCAGGCTCAGTCCAGCAGAGGGTTTGAAATTTCTGTGTTTGGGATGGTTCTGATAGGCAGCTTTATATTTCTGCATGCCCAGTTGTAAAAATAAAGATTCATATACATATTTTATTCATGTTTCTGTCACAGCCTTTTAGTCAAAAGACAAACTGAACTGCCCTTTGTGCCTTTCGCAAACATTTTTTATTCCAGTTCGGTCTGAAGATGCCTAAAACATCAGCTTTTAAAGACTTTGACATTAACACTTCAAGTTTCCTGGTATTCTGAATAACGGAATCATAGAATAGTTTGGGTTGGAACGGACCTTCAAAGATCATCTAGTTCACCCCCCACTGCCATAGGCAGGGATATCTTCTGCTAGATCAGGTTGCTCAAAGCCCCGTCTGACCTGACCTTGAACACTTCCAGGGAGGGGGCATCCACAACTTCTCTGGGCAACTTGTTCTAGTGGAATAGCCTGTTGGAATTGCTCTGCTTAAAAAGATTCGTGTTTCAGACAACTTCTCTTTGCCAAAACTGGAAAACTGAAGCACAAACCATGAAACAAAACCGATTTATGTTCACTCATGTTCATCAATATTTGAAGTCTAAATGTCAAAAAACCTGATAAAATCTAGTTACGTCCAGTCAGCGTAAAGTTATGAACTTACCTTCTCTTGCTGGTCTTGTACCTGTTGGGTGTAACAAGTTTTTGTCAGGCATTTTTATGTTCTGTCACAGTCTGAAAAACCTGCAGTGAAAGACTGGCCAGTGAATGCAACCAGCATGGATTTCTCTGGATTTTTTTTTTCTCTTTTGTTTGTGTGGTTCTTTTGTTGTTGTTGTTGTTGTTGGTTTTTTTTCTCTATTATTTGGTATTAAGGGATGTCTATTCACATATCAGTTTCCTTGGAAAAGACTCTCTCCTCTTCCCTTCCCAGCCCTAGCTTCTTTTCACTTGCTGAAAAGGTAGCTTGCCTGCAGTTTGTAGGTGTGCTCCTGAGTAACAGGTTAGAGCAGCCTTTAGAGAAGGTCTGAAGTTGTGCCTGGGACACAGGGACAAGTAAGAAGTGATTCTTCCTCCAAGGCCAGGACGGGCTTCGTGGCAAAACTCTGTTTGCTGGTGGCACCCTGTCTTGTGCTGCAAGGAGAGCAGAGCACGTCTGTGTCGGCCTAGGGCCATGCCCTTACACCAGGGCTCTGGTTTAGCACAGCAGCATAAGCCCAGTGATACTGGTTTCTGACGTATCATTTGAAAATAAAGTAATCAATCAACCTGGTAAACCTCTAGTCTTTCTCCTTTAGCCTTGCATGCCTTCACTCTGCTAGAAATCAGCAGAAGAATTGAAGCCATGTTCTAGTTCTCTTGATCTTGTGGTAACACTGGCAGCTCTTGTGCTTAGAGACGTCTTTCCTGTCCTGGCTTGCTTCAGGGGTGGTATTAATAATAAGACAAAAAAATAAGGGTGATATTATTAAGATTGTTAAATTAATCTGATTTGAAAAGGAAAGCTTGTCAGCTTTCACATGACAAAGAAAACAGGAAGTACAAGTATGCAGAATAATTTGAGGGCATGTCTGAACTTTCCTAGGCAGCACTGTCATTCCTCTCCTCAAGTAGGAAGCAAAAAACTTAAAGAATGTTCTTTGTTTCCAAATCCCAGATTGACAGCTTTGCTTTTAGACATGTTTCAATCTTCAGTTGTGTCTGGAAGGATTTTTTCCCCCATTTTAATGTATAATTTACCATTACCATGTGAGTAAATGTTTTGCGTGTTCAGTGTATACTTCAAATTTTCTCTCGAGTAAGGTATTTAAAAAATCAGAAATCCCTGGCTGCAGGAATAGAAAAAGTTCAAAGTTCATCTCATAATCATAAGCAGACATCTCCCTCCCTCTCCTCCTTCATTCTCTCCCCCTTCTTCCCTCCACTTTTTTTCTTCTTTTTTTCCTTGTTCTTGAAGAGGTTAGAATTAAATACCCGATTTTTCTCTTTTCCTCTGGATGAGCTGTAATTTCATAATATGATCGTTTTATCAAAAGCTAACAACTCTGGTTTGGAGTAGAACTATATAATTTTAGAAAATATAAAGTAATAGTTTCAAAGCTTGGGCTATGAAAGGAAGGAATACTGCAGCTTAGTAAAAGCATATGTTGCTTATGGGGACCTCACAACCACATTCAAATTCAGCTCTTGCCAAATCACGTTACATTACTAGAACTCCTTCTTTAAATTTCCCCAATGAGGCTCATACGGCAGGATCTATGTTCCTGCTATATAGTATTATGGAGGTTCATGAGCCTCTCTTTAACTTTTTTCTTTATTTCTTTTATAAAATGATTATGCCATTTCTAAATTCACAAATGGAGAGCTCATTATGTCTTTCATTTTTTTTGACAGCATGATTCCCAGCAACAGAGTTTCTAAAAGGCATAGTAACATGGAAAAAACTTAACCACATATACAGACAACTTTCTGTTGAGACAGCTCTGAGCTGGGAGCTGATGACTTTGTTTTATAGAGAGGCACACACAGTATGTGGAAAGTATATTTGACTGCAACAGGGTTTGAAATCTGAGTACAGCAGCCATGAGAGAGCCATTGCTGTGCAAAACTCTCTAGGTTTAGTTCAGAAAGCATTTATAATTTTTGCAAAAGACCTACTTACAAATTTTTACAGGGAAATTTTTTCCGCTCTTTTTTTCAGATACGGGCTGTTTTAAAATTTAGGGGGGAAAAAGTATGAATCTGCTATTATTGTTATCTTAGAGAAAACTTGTAAAAAGAACAGAAGAGCTTGTTTTCTTCAAGGATCCACAAAATATTCTGAAGAATTTTATTTTCTGGGCTGATTTTGTAGACAGGATTTCTTTTTCTTAAATAGGGGACATAGAAGACACAAATCTAACTGAAAGCTCAGAAGCCAAATTCTTTGGTAGTGTAATATCAAAGTGGCATACCAGCAGACCTAGATCAGGAACACATTTAACTCCATGTATGCTGTGTGTATGCATAGACTAGTATGTAAGAAATAAAATAAAAAAGTGCAATGAGAATGTCACTAAGATGAAACTGAGGCAATTCCAGGCTGAAAACCTTTAAAGCTTTGAATGCACCGTTAAGTCTTTATAACTAATCTTTTATTTGGGGACTTCCAACATGAATCAAAGAAAGTCATGTGCAGGAAAACTTTATGCTAGGCTTCAAGCCCTCGGAAGACCTCTCCTGTAGTCTGTTAGAAGGTTTGGAAGATTACTGACAAAAGATCTACTTTAATCTAGAATTTCTATATACTCATTTTATCAAGTTATATTTAATATGCTGCCTGTTGAATTGCAGATCTATGTTGAACCTCCTACTCCATCTCTGGATGGCAGAATAGAAATATTAAATATTTCAAAACTTAATATTTTCTGCAAACTCCTAGTGCAAGTGCTTCTGTTCTTTTTGTGGAAAAGAAAGAGGAAAGAAGGGCAGAAAAGGCCAAAATAATTTTCGCAGACTTTATGGACTTGTCCCTTCCCAAAGAAGGAATTTGAATTGGTTGAGCTATGAAAAGTCTTTCAGCTGCATGTAGGTGACAACTTGCAAGTTTCGCGGCTTTGCTGAGGCGAAAGCTACCTTGCAGTGAAAAATTTCAAGTAACTTTATCCTTTGGCCTGCTTTTTATTTGGAGATGTAGATGAGCATGCAAATTCATGACTATGTTATGTGTCAACTTAAAACCTCTTTTGTGGTGAGATGTACCAGCAGTGCTGACATTTTATTTTGTGTCCTGTCGTCTTGGTAAAATCCAGTCTCTCCAAGCTTCTTGGGAAACAATCAAAAAGAGGGCATGTTCGTAACAGAAGATGATTCACTGGATCATGTGGACTGATGATACATACAGAAAATCCTTTGCAAAATTCACTTGGCTCTAGCTGCTACTAAGTGTGAAAATTACAGTGGGACTTTGGCAACAGGGCAGGAGGGGGAAAGCTCTCATTGTATCATAATAAAGTCAATGTCACAACACGCTAAATGTTTGCCCCTTTTTTGTTTTGGCAGTTTTGCATTTTTCATATTTATGAAAGTGGAGTTGTAGTAGTAAGATGAAACAAAACTTGCTATAAGAATTAAAATCACACCCTATTTAAGATCAGGATACTAAGAGTATATGTTTTCATAATTTAAAGTGGCATTTCATAGAGGTTACATTAAAAATTAATCCAGTTCCACTCAAAATCAGTATATACTGTAGTTGCACTTAAAGTTGATTATTCTTCTGGAGTTTTTCCTGCTTCTTGCAGCATTTGACATCTTACATAAACCTTTAAAGTCCTAACATTTCTGAAGTGGGATGAAGTTTAAGGTCATCTGTTACATGCAGCTTCCTTATTCATAAGCAGAAGTTTCATGATCCCTTTTACTCAGAGGGATGCAGAAATACATATATGGTCAAGAGTTACAATTATATCTAATTATTTTAGTCATTTATTGTATATCTGTAGGCTTAATTTGAAGCATTTTCACCAAAGATGAGTCAGTGGAAAAGCAAAGTGCCTACCGTATATCATTTCTGACTTGCTGAGTCTTGCATTCAATGTTCTGTGTTTTCAGCTGGAAGACAAAATATCAAGAATGCTGGAATTAGGTATAGACTATATGCATATATGCTCTATATACTATGCAATAATTAATTGGTGCATTTCTAATGAAAGAAAATTTCCTGGCAAGTCTAAGATCAAATATGCTCAATCAAAAAAAAAAGGTAAGAAATTACAAAATAAATAACAAGAAATCCTAAATCCTGCATTCTCCACGAGTGTTCGTGCTCTGGAAACTCAGCGACGACTCTAAAAGCCAGTCTTTGTCTTTTCTAGTGTACTCCTATAGCCCAGATACTAAACAGTCTGCAGCTGGAGCTGAAATATAAACATTTTATCAGTGATGTCTTAGCTAGAGTATGGTTCACTCTCACAGCTAGATTGGCCTTGCAGGGCTAACAGAAGTACAAAAAAAGGAAAGGTAATATCAGTTTATAGTGATAAGAAAATAAATCAGTATGAGGTCAGAATGCAAAGATCTGTTGAATTACAAGATGCCATTTTAAATAGTTATTATTCTAAGTATAACCACACTTTCAATAAATACTGTATATGGTTTAAAGAAATACTTCAATGACGTGTATGTCCCTATTGAGAATGTAATTAACGTCAAAGGGGGGTGCAATATGAGAGCTGAATAGTGCACTGTTACTCATTCAGTGCTGGTGATATGGGTGACTGAGTCCAAAGACGCTCCTGCATCCACAGAAAATATGGAGGCCCTATGTTAGTGTGTTTTAGTTTACACTGACAAAACCCAAACAGGTAGGAAAAACTTACACTTCAAATCATTGTGGGTTAATATGACCATGTAGATAGCACTAAAAAATAAAAAAGCATTAAAAATGTTTTAAAAAGCATTAAAAAAACTTGCTATGGCGCCTTTAGCTGGAGCTGCTTAAGAAAGAGCTAAATATACTGGAAAAAGTTCTGGCATGGAAGTTTGCAACTGACTTCCAGGTGATAACAGAAATATTTCGAATATGAATTGCTATCAGAGGAGGTGCACTCTTGTGTTCACAACTACAGGGGTATGCTTTCCTGCTGATGAACACGTACAACTCACTACCATTAAGGCAAACAGACTGTTTAAAACTGTGATACCCTTACCATTTGCCATTAGAATTTCTCGTAATGTGTGCCTGTTGCCAAGAATATAAAAGATACAATCTGAGAAAGAAGAAAGGATTTCAAATCAGATTCAAACTCCACTTCCAACACCCAGTGCAACAACTCTTGTCTGTGTTATAGTAGAAATGGAGACTTGTTGGCCTTATAAGCCTTTGACAGACAAAGCAAAATGCAGTTTTGAATAAATGCTGGAGAATAAGTGCTACAGGACCATCAGCACGGTCTGGGGAAGGTTACCTCCTAAAAAGTGTCTAGATTGATTCCGCTTATTAAAAAACAATCTACAATGTGATTTATAATGACTGTCATGATGAGTGACTTTCTTCTCTGCGTAGCAAAGCTGATAGGGTGGTGGCATTCACAGCAAATGTCCAAATGATACACTTTCTGCTTTAACTTTTTCAGTGGCTTTATTTCCATGAAGAATTGTGATGTACTCCAGTGAACTTGGAAAGTTTACTGACCACACTGGACGTGGTCCAGGAAAGTGCATAAGCACCTGCTTAATTTTGAAAATAGCTCCAAACCACTATTGCACCAATTTACATCCTGTTTAAAGGGATTGCTTGCAGATCATCTGCAATCTTTGTAACAGCAGACAGTCTGAAGAAATAAGAAAAGTGGAACAAAGCCAACGTGACTCTGGATGTTACCACAGATAAGCAGCATACTTCAGCTGTCCAACTGGCAATCAGTTGTAGAGAAGACCAGCTACTCTACCACTAGCAGCAGTCATTTGCTGCTGGTTAAACTCTGCACTTTGATGTAGAAAAATACAAATGGCTCTGTGGGTGCTTAAGCTTATGGATATGGGAACAATTCACAAAGAGGAGAGGCATGTGGACGCTAAGTTTTAATAGAAGGGATGGGAAAAGCTTCCTGTGTCTTTTTGTAATTTAGCCAGCCACTACAAAAACTCAAGTACATAGTAACATGGTGACCCTTATCTTTCTTAATGGAGTGTCTGTTGTTTCTTCCCTGGGATCTATTAGGCATGCAGCCACAGAGTTCTACATAAAAATTGGATAGCATCACTGAAACCTGTACAAACAAATGTAAACAAACCGTGAAATTTTGTAGTCCTTTCTACCACAAATAGATAGATTTGGCACTTTGCCTATAATCATCAGAGTAAGATTTTCATTCTTTAATCCTTTGAATGTTCAAGTAAGAGCTAAAATATAATTAAAAACTATGGAAAATATTTAAGGTAAATTTTGTGACTTTAAGGAGTTCAATGAACTTCAGTGTTCCAAAGGATTAATATTTCGATTCATAATCAATTTTTTAATCATTTCTGAGGTTGATATTATTTCCTAGACACTCAATGCTACAGTTATTAACACCCTTATTACCACAGCTTTATCACCCTTGCTGTGTTTTCTGTGGCGAGTCATCTTTTTAGGAAGCCAAAAAATGTGTTAGTCTTCAATATTGGCAAAATCTGTTGTATTTACATTAGCAATTTACAGTCCATGGAAGTTAAAATAAGCTGGATATTCAATAATTGTTTGGTTTAATAAAAAACAATTCCTATTTGTCAGGTGTTATCAGATGGTTCTAGCTCTGTTATAAGAGAGAGATTATGTTTCTAATCAAAGCTAATGAAGACATCTCAGGGAAAAAAGTGGATACTTTGGAGTTTGGGCAAGAATTGGAGCCCAAGACCTCAACTGTAGGTAGCTACAGCTATGCGTTTAGTGACAATGTTTTACTGACTGAAGACTACAATTGGATTTGTCTGTGCAAGTCAATGCTTTTGGAATGCTTTTGGAAGACTGCAGTCAATATTGATGCCCACAAACGTATTGAAATGCTGGTGTCCACACAGGTTGTTCATAGGCAAGGGTGGTTTGTAGCTCTTCCAGAAGAACTCCCAGTGAAATTGTTCAGGTAAGAATGCCAGAGCCTGACCACTTGTAGTGTGTATAATACTTAAGAGAATTTGCATGTACGTACATATAAAAATATTCCTGGGTGTTATCAAGGGTGAGACTTTTAGAGAAGATAACATTGGGTCTACGCTTAATATTTTATTTTTTTAATTAATTTTTAAACTGTGTTTGATAAACATTGAGTATTGGCATTCTTTTGGTTGAATACCAAACAGGACCTTTTATCACAGAGAATGCATTGAACAGAAAATGAAGACCATGCTGTAGATTGCATATAAGTCTTCATATGGAAACTGTAGGTGCAGCAAGCCTGTGTCCACTACATCTACCATAGATTGCAGAAAGTAAGGATGTGCAGCTGGAAAAATTTACTGGTCTCTGAGCTGCATATTCCTAATTTGTGAAGCTTTACATAGCAGTGCAATGGTTGTTAGTTGCTAGCAGCTGATATAATCTGCCAGCTCTGCATAGATTCCCCTCCATTTTCTGCTTAGAGTCACAGATGTCTATCCTCTATGAGTCACACCTGCAGGACTTGAAACAGATCTTTTAAGAGAAGTGGAAGATGTGTTCAAACTTGAACATGTAAAGCAGAAGGCATAAAAGCTAATCTTTTATTTTCTTTAAGATTTTAGAAAGTTTTTCTTTGACTTCTGAGGTGACAAAAATATATCTTAGTCTTTGCATTATATTAGTTTGTTAAGGGTTCTCAGCTCTGTTCCTGCGTGTATAAATACAATCCTCACGTGACTGTATACTGCAGATACTACACTTATGCATGTGTTTTTGTCTATGTGCATAACACAGCCTGAATATATCTTGCCTGTAGTTTCAGTAGTGCCTTACTGAGGATAGGGCACACTTGTTCCAAAAGGGGGACAGCAGTAGGAATGAAATAAGAAACTTTACATCCTTCACACAATCATGTATAAAGCTAAACGCTGCCAAACAGTATCACTTACACATTCTGTGTATGTCTTCAGGAGCATGTAACCGTCTGAAGCATTTTTGAACTGAAATATTTTTTCCATCCTCATCTGAAATAGACAAAAAGAAAAAAGCCATTTTAAGTAAGGAATTACCAAANGTATAAAGCTAAACGCTGCCAAACAGTATCACTTACACATTCTGTGTATGTCTTCAGGAGCATGTAACCGTCTGAAGCATTTTTGAACTGAAATATTTTTTCCATCCTCATCTGAAATAGACAAAAAGAAAAAAGCCATTTTAAGTAAGGAATTACCAAAAATATAGTTATTTTTTCAGTTAAAAGATCTTTAGCTTTACTGTAGCCATGGCTATAATAAGATAGCCAGGATTTTGAGGTGCACATGTAGTTGTTATCGATTAGGTGTTTCTGACAGCAAGAAATGATTTAAGGATCTCACCAGCTGACTATTTCACACACAGTTGTTCAGGCAATATGCAAAGCAATTTTTGTTAATGGCTCCCATGCTGTATATTGCACAATGGGATGGTAGCTACCTCTTGCATTGTGCACTTATCTGTTAGATATCTTGCTGCACATCCTTGGACACAGGCAGCTGTGAATAAGACAGGAACCTACAGAGGAAAATCTTTTTACTGAGACATTTCTCCCATTCTTTCCTGTTTTTATCATGAAGTAGTATCTGTTGATCAAGGCTTTAGCCCAAGACAGGGGAAATGGCTCTTAAATTATGGCCTGCTACACTTTATTTGTATACAGATACTCTGCATGTATATTAGGAACAACAAACTGGTTAACAGCTGCCTGTACTTTCATAGAATCATAGAATGGCAGGGGTTGGA
>VZSC01001208.1:3947-16313 GCA_013398225.1 Steatornis caripensis
CCCCCCCCCCCGCACCCTCCCTGGGGCTGCGCCAGGGCACCGTCTGCCTGCCATGCTCGGGGAGCGGGTTGGGGCCTGCCCCTGCCGCGCTGCCACCCCCAGGAGGGACAAGTGCCCCGTGGTTCTGCCCCTAGCCCTTGAAGGTGCTCCTAGAGGCCGAGGGAGAGGATGCCGCTGCCACGCAACGCCAAGATGCTGAGCACCAAGCAGCCTCGAGCAGGCAAAGTGGGCCACGCTGCAGAGAATTCCAACCCTGAGAAGGTGAGTCCTGAGCCGGGCAAGGGATGGGGGGTGGGGGGGGGGAGTCCTGCTGGGGCAGCTGGCCCGCTGTCTTCTAACAACCTCTGTTACAGGAAGAGAGCTGCCAGGCCAAGAGGTCTCCATCCTCACCGCAGGGCGGGCCCAAGAAGAGGTCGGCATTTGGGGACATCACCAATGTGAGTGCTTCTGTGGAGGTGGGGGCTGCGAGCTCCTCCTGAGAGCAGGACTGGGTGCCCTGTGCCCTGCCAGCAGACAGTCCCTGCAAGGCACACCTCGCTTCCCTCCGCGCACCCCTCTGTATGTGCCCCGTTCTCTCCCAAACAGGCTCACAAGAACCAGGTGGTGGCAGGGAAGAAGGAGGCTGTGAAAGGAGCACCACAGAAGGCCCAGAGGGCCCATGCTGCCCTGGGGGTGGCCAAGAACAATGAGATCAACCTGAAAAAGTGAGTAGGCAGGGGAGACCAGGACAAGGCCTGGGGCTGGGGGGACACTGCAGGGCCAGCACCTGAAAACCTGTCACGTGGGGAAGAACAAGCTGTGGTGGGGGCTTTCTTTGGGCGGTGGAGACCATAAGCCAGATGGGGAGGGCATGCAGTAGATAAAATGACCTCAGGTTGTGCCAGGGGATGTTTAGATTGGATATTAGGAAAAATTAGTTCACTCAAAGGGTTATCAGGCACTGGAACAAGCTGCCCAGGGAAGTGGTTGAGTTGCTGTCCCTGGAGGGATTGAAGTGTAGGTGTGGTACTGGAGGACACAGTTTAGTGGTGGGCTTGGCAGTGTTTGGTTTATGGTTGGACTCAATGATCTTAAAGGTCTTTTCCCAACCTAAATTATTCTGAGTCTCTGTGGGGATGTTTTAGGGGTGGTTTAGCCCCTTCCTGAAGCGGTAAGGGGCTCTGCAGAACCCCTTTCAGCCAGCAGATCTGGCCCCCTCCCAGCGATGATTTATGCTCTTGTCCTGTCCAGGTCACTGAAGAAAACTCCCCCAACAGAGGCTCCTGCAGAGCCCAAGAAGGATCCTGTGCCAGAGGAGCTGGTGCCTGTGCAGGTACTGAACTCCTCCCAAGAGAGGGCAGGGACGCTGTGGGCTGCAGCCCGGCCCCCAGTCTCATCCTGATGGTGCTGGTCTATGGCTGCTGCTGGTGATACTGGGACACCAGGCAGTACTTTGGACCTTGGAGATACTCGGGCCAGTGTGATGGGAAGCTGGGGACGGTGGAAAGCACCCTCACCTTCTTCCTTCAAAAGATCTCTCATGGCAAAGAGGGGGGTGTGGGCTGCAGGGTGATGGGGGCAGATGGGGAAGCGGGTGCAGAGATGCAGCAGCCTTGCCCTGAAGGAGTGATCAGCACCTGCAGAGGTTGGGGCCTCCTCCTTACCACTGCCTCCTCCATCCCACCAGGTACCAGCAGTGGAGGACATAGACAAAGAGCAGCTGGGTGACCCCTATGCCAATGCGGAGTATGCCAAGGAGATCTTTGAATACATGCGGGGAAGAGAGGTGGGTGATGCCTGGCCAGGGGTGGCAGCCCTGTCTGCGGAAGGGGTGACAGTGTGGGCAGACCCACACGCTGCTCAGAGGCTCTGAGCACCTGGTGGGGGCCTGCATGGGGCAGGAGGGGGCTCGTTTGAGGGAGACGGTGTCCAGTGAGTCCCTGATGCTGGTACCTTGGCAGGAGAAGTTCATGCTCCCTGACTACATGGAGAAGCAGCCAGACATCAGTGCAGACATGCGTGCGATCCTGGTGGACTGGATGGTGGAGGTGCAGGTACGCGGGCATGGGGAAGAGGCACGGCCTTCTGCAGAACAATCCCTCCCACCTTTTGCACGTGGGACCTCAGCGTGCCAGCAGTCTCCTGTGCGTGTCCCCAGTGCAGAGCTGATCTTGCCCCTCTGCAGGCTGGGGATGAGCCTGCATTTCTCCCTCTGAGCCTGGCCTTGTGGGCACCTCTGGCCCCTGTGAGGGAACGTGGGGGGCCAGGCAGGCCTGGCTTCTGCCTGACGCCCTCTCCTGCCCCCCCTGCCCACATCGTTGCAGGAGAACTTTGAGCTCAACCACGAGACACTGTATCTTGCTGTGAAGCTGGTGGACCACTACCTGGTGGAGGTGGTGAGCATGAGGGACAAGCTGCAGCTCATCGGCTCCACTGCCATCCTCATTGCCTCCAAATTTGAGGTGACTCCTCATGTTATGTCTTGGGGTGCTGGGGCAGAGGGTACTGTGCCTGTCTGGTCCCCATGGGTTACTGGAGAAGACCAGGTCCCCTCAGTGTCAGGCCACAACCCTGAGAGCTGCTGGAGTGGTATGTCTGTCCTGGTGTTACCCCTTCCTATCCCAAGTGCTGCAAATGCAGTCCCCGTGGGCTGTATACCATCTCCTGGTGTCACTGGAGACCTGACTCCTCTCGGCTCTGTGGAGACCACTAGGACACCTGAGTTCACCTCATGCAAGCAAGGCTTGGATTTAGAGCCAAGGGCTGGGGCAGTATAGAGAACACACAAGCCCCGCTAGATGTTCCAACAGCCCTGTCAGGGTCTGGTGGGACATGAGCCCTTAACAGGGCCTGCAGACTGGTAGGATTTCTTTAGCCTTGCCAGGATAAGGCCCTGTTAGGGTGCTGAGCAGTTGTGCCCTGACAGGAGCGGTGCCCACCATGTGTGGATGACTTCCTCTACATCTGCGATGATGCCTACAAGAGGGAAGAGCTCATTGCTATGGAGATAAGCATCCTCAGCACCCTCAATTTTGACATCAACATCCCCATCCCCTACCGGTTCCTGCGACGCTTTGCCAAGGTGGGTGCCACAGGACAGCGGGCTGGTGTCAAGGTGCCTCCAGGCACCCCCTGTGTTGGCTCCCTGGGTGGGTGATGTGCACCCCCAGGGTCCTGGCTTCCCAGCTGGTAGCAAGGAGGGTTTGGCCAGGCCCCCCCAACAGGACTGAGGGGTGAGGATGCTGGTCTGTGGCAGGCTGGGGGGTCTGGGATCTGTCTCCTGTGCCCCAGGGACAGCACTCTAGATACCAAAAAGGTTGGGTCGGGGAGCAGCATTGATCAAAAAGCTGAGCCTTTCCCTGCCTGCCTGGCTGTAGTGTGCCCGTGCCACCATGGAGACGCTGACGCTGGCCCGCTTCCTCTGTGAGATGACCCTGCAGGAGTATGACTATGCCCGGGAGAGCCCCTCCAAGCTGGCTGCCAGCTGCCTGTTGCTGGCACTCACCATGAAGAACCTTGGTGGCTGGGTAAGTGCCTGCCCAACCCACTGTCCCCACTGAGGAACCCTGGAAGGCACCACTGGGGGTGCAGGAGTGGATGGACTGGTGTGTGTGGGTGTGCTCTGCGGCTCTGCTCAGGTGTGGAGGGATGGAGAGGGAAGACTATGACTGTACTCTCACTGAGAGGACCCAGCTCAGCCTCACTGCCCCTTTGCAGACCCCCACACTGGAGTACTACAGCGGGTACTGCTCCCAGGACCTACATCCCCTGGTGAAGAGGCTGAATTTCCTGCTCACGTACCAGCCCCACGACAAGCTGAAGGCTGTGCGCACCAAGTACTCACACAGGTGAGCATCACTGGGCTCTGTCTTGTGCCTGCCTCCTCCATGGAGGGTGGCACTACCAGCACATGCCTTTAGGTGCTGCAGAGAGCTGGGGAGCCCTGGTAGATGGTGTCAGGGCTGCGGCTGAGCTCTAAGCCAATGTGGTTCCTTCCAGGGTCTTCTTTGAGGTTGCCAAAGTCACCCCCATGGACATGCTCAAGCTGGAAGAGATACTGAAGAGCTGCTAGCCCTGTCTCTGTAAATAGCCTGTAAATAGCTGGGTGCTCTCTCGCAGGCGAGCACCATGTACATAGTAATAGCAATTTTAACTGAAGGGGAGGGTGGGGGGGAAAAAAGTCATGTGGAGCTGTCAATAAAATAGCATGTTTGTCTTACATGCTGGTGGTGGCTGCTGGGACAGGGGCAGGGGATGGTGTTGGAGATTAGATGACTAGATGATCTCTAGAGGTCCCTTCCAACCCCTACCATTCTATGATTATGCTGAGCCCCTGAGCTGTGGTTCCTCTTGCTGTGCTGGGGCAGAGGGGGTGAAAGCAGGGTGGGGGAGCAAGAAGGGGTGAGAGCAGGAAGCTGAGGGGTGAAGGCTGGGAGGGGGCACATCTCCATTACCCTCCCCTCACCCCCCTTACCTTCCCCTAAGTAATGATATTACACAAGCAGCAGCAATAAGTATCTTTTCTCCAAATATTTACACAGCTTAAATACCTACGTAGGGAAGGGGGATCTTTGCTTTGGCCCCAGCTTGGCAGTACAAGCTCCTGTAGTGACCCTGCCATGGGCTGGACTTGGGGTCATGCCACATTGCCTGTGGAGCTAGGCCTCCGCTTTTAGTGTTTCCAGCCCTACAGGCATGGGGAGAAGCAGCAGCTCCAGGGACACCAGGGGACAAACAGACACAGCAAGGCAAGCAGGGGCTATCCACACACACTGGGCAGGGCAGGGACCTGGAGCCCCCTGCCTGACCCCTGGTCCCCAGGGGCAGCAGCCAGCATGGGGGCTAGGTTGCTGCCCCACTGCTGGCCTAGGGTGGGTTGCTGAGCTCCTTAATGGCCTGGAGGATTCTCTTCATGTGGCCCACTTTGGTGATCCCCAGGTCCTGCAGGAAGGAGAAAGAGGAGCTGATGGGCTCGTAGGGGGCTGGCCCTTGCTGGCAGGGAAGCTGCAGGACAGAGGATAAGGCTGCAAAGCCCAGCTCCCCACACTCTTCCTGCCAGAGCATGGTCCCTGCTAGGAGCCCTCTGTCCTCTTGCAAGCATGTGCCCACACCTGGGTGAGGGAGAGGGCGTGGTGCTGTTGATCCTGCTTTGGGCAGGCATGCAGAGCCTTGCATGCTGCAGGGCCAGGGCAAACCCCTCTCCCCTGCTTCCAGCCCCCGCAAGCAAGCTAAGCAAGCGATGCAAGCTCAGCCCTTGCAGCCTTGGGGACAGGTGCAGGGTCAAGCAGCTGCCTTTCCCCTGCCAAGAGGGACAGGGAGAGGAGGAATGGAGGACACGATGCTCCCCAGGGTTGGGGGTCCATCAGGGGGTGCAAGGTGGGGTTGTACCTTCAGGTCTCTCCTCTCCAGCAGAATCAACTCAGAGCCCTGGATGTCATGCCGGACAAAAATGTCTCTGTACTCCCCTAAACCGAGTGCTTCCAGCCAAGCTGCCACCTCCTCAGCGCCCCACTTGTCCGCTAGCAGGGAGGAAAAGCACAGAGGTGGACTGGGCCCTGGCAGAGGCAGATGGATGCAGTAGGGCAGGCTGAGGGCGGCAGGCTGCAGCCAGCATCTCCCTCTTTCACCCCCTGCTCTGGCAGGGCCAGAGGCCACAGGCTCAGGCAGGAGAGGCTTCTCCCTCAACAAGACCCCCAGCCCTGGGGCAGGGACTTAGCCCATGGGCTGAGCTGTACCATAGCCCCCTTCTCCCCCTTGCAGTGGTGGTGGACCTACAGAGCTGGAGGGCTCTGCATGTCCATTAGCAGAAAACTTAAGCTCTAATGGGCTGTTGGTGCAAAGGTGACAGCCCCAGGCATCTAGGATGTGCTCTGTCCCCCTCCCAGAACATCCCCCCCCACAGCATGTCCAGGACAGGAGGCCAAGAGGTAGGTCAGCACGTGGGGGTCACTACCAGCGTGGGCTGCGCCTTTCTCCCTTGCTGGCATGCCGCCTGCCTTACCTGGGAGCACACTGTTGGTCTTCTGCTTTTGTACCTTGTCCTTCCTGGGCTTGGGGATGTTGAGGCGAAGCTTGAAGCTGCCCTTGTTGATGCTGCTGGTGCTTTCCTGCAAGAGGCCAGGCTGAGCAGGGTGCTGCAGCCCCCCCTGGGGCCACTTGACAGGCTCTTCCCCACACCCTGCTCCCCATGCACCCACCTCCTCAGCAGGGTGGGCAACGGGCCCCAGCCAGTGGATGTCCAGCAGCCGCTGCAGCTCCTGGCCCAGCATGCTCAGGGGCCCATGCAGTGCCTCCTCCTCCTGCACTGAGTCCAGCTGTGGGCAATAGGGACCATCCCCAGCCTGCTGCCACCCCCCAGAGGTGCCAGCCAAGGGCACAGGGAGCTCTCTGGCCCCCACTCACCGCCTTCCCTTCCAGGAGCGTCCTGGTCTCAGCATATAGCTCCTTGATGCTCAGCACCACCTCCACAGCTGCATTCCTACTGAGAAACTAGGGGACAGAGAGGGGTGACCCCTTGAGCGGCAGGGCCCTGGGGTAGCTGGGTGGAGGTTGCCTTGCACCCTCAGCCCTAGCTCACCTCTGCATTGCCAGCGGCTTTGTTGGAGAGGGCTTCGCTCAGCGCCAGGGAGCTCGTGTTGACAGCATGCGCCAGCTCCTGCTCAACAGCTTTGTGAGCCTTGGCTGCCTCATGGATCCTGTGGGCGAGANTGACCCCTTGAGCGGCAGGGCCCCGGGGTAGCTGGGTGGAGGTTGCCTTGCACCCTCAGCCCTAGCTCACCTCTGCATTGCCAGCGGCTTTGTTGGAGAGGGCTTCGCTCAGCGCCAGGGAGCTCGTGTTGACAGCATGCGCCAGCTCCTGCTCAACAGCTTTGTGAGCCTTGGCTGCCTCATGGATCCTGTGGGCGAGAAGGGCGGGAGCTGCTGGGGCTGCACGGGTACTATGGGACTAGGAGACCACTGTAGCTCTGAGTGGCCCCTCCTCCCCTTGCCCACCATGCCCACCATGCCCCCCAGCCCACAGCCTGACCTCGCGATGAGGGTCTCAGCAACCCGAGAGGCCTGCTGCAAGAGGCTGCTCTCCTCCTCCGTCAGGTACTCCATGGACTGCTGGGAGCTGAGCCGTGGCCGGGTGGCTGCTCTGTAGCTCTCCCCCTTCTGCTTGTCCTCCCAGGACTTGAGGGTGCTTTCAAATGCCTGCAGGGAGCGGAGATGGCCCCCCTCAGCCTGTCGCACCTCCCCATGCCCCAGCGTGGCCCTGCTGCGCAGGCTGTGCAACCCTAAGTTTACCCGGTCCCTTGTCAGCATCTGGGCTCGGTTCTTGTGCTGGATCTTGATGATACCAGGTGGCTGGATCCAGGCTTCTCCGTCCACCTGCACAGGGACACCCTCGTCCCCCCGAATGGTGATCTTCACCATGCGGCACTGTGAGGCGGAGAGGCTGGGGTTGGCATTGTGGGTGGCACTGTGCCACTGGCTTCAGCCGCCTTGCCAAGGCTGAAAACCCTAGTGCCAGCCAGGAGCCCCACTAAGCTGCACCACCCCAGGCACCACTGGCACCCCAAAAGCTTTCTGGTACCACACAGGGTCCCACAGGGTCCCTTGTCCCTACCTGTGCGATGCGATGGTGCTGGAGGTTGATGACCCGCGACACGGCCATCTGGATGCTGCCGAAGACGGCCACCACCTCCAGCTTCTTGTCATCAAAGGACGGAGCCCCGAAGTTCTGCAGAGGACCAGTACAAGTGAGGCCCCCAAACAGGACTCATTTTGGGACCCAGCTTTTTCCCCTGTGTGTGCGCCCAAGGCAGGGACACCCCAGAACCCTTCCAGAGGGTTCCCAGGGACTGGGGGAAGGACACTGTGCCCCCCTCCCCACCCTATGGTGCTGGCACTCACATTGTCCTCCTTGGTGCCTCCCCAGAAGTTGATGCCCCCGGCGTAGCTGGGGATGTTGAGGACAGCAATGCCCTGCAGGCTGGGCAGCGAGATGGGCACCCCATCGCACTGCAAGAGAGGGCTGAGCCTGGGGCCCCGCTGCGCTGGCGCCCCCCTGCCCCATCCCTCTTCCCCACGGCCCGTACCTCCAGCTGCACTCGCTGCTCCAGGTTCTTGTAGGTGCGCTGCAGGAGCTCCTTTGTGCCTAGTACCCCATACCACATCATGTTCTTGGTGCGGCTGCTGCAGGGCAAAGTGGGATGGGAGAGAGGGGCTGTGGGCTCCCCCCTGCCTGCCACAGGCTCTGCACCCTCCCCAGGGCACTGGGCTGAACCAACCAGCCTGGACCGCTGGCCCGGCACCTGCCTCAGTTATCCCACTCCCAGAACAGGGTGGGCTGTCAGCTGCCTCCTGGGAGATGCAGGCTGCAGCATGTGGCACTCGGATGTGCACCCTCCCACGCTAGCACGGCCGTGTCTCCTCTGTCCAGGTGGAGAGTGGGTAAACCCCACCGCGCCCTCCTGTGCCCATTCACACACCCGGGGGGCATGGGCAGCCTAAGCCTCACAGCAGCCCTTCCCCTTCCTGGGGGCATTTGCGATCTGCTGCCCATGCAGGGGTGCTCACCCCAGCACCATGGCACGGGGTGCAGGTGGGAAATCTGCTGCAGGAAGAGGTCCCCAGCCAGGCACAGCAGCCCGAAGCCAACCCCATGGCTCCCAGCACCCTGACAGTCCCTCCTGGGGTGGGCATTGGAGAGCTGGTGTGGGGTACACGTTTTTCACAGGGGAACCTGAGGATTTTCAGCCAACCTGCACTTCTTAGGGTGCTCATCCCGTTTGTTGTTGAACTCCAGGGAGATCTTCGCATCCAGGCCAATGCCAAAGTAGTTATTCATGACACATTTCTCTGAGAAGTGGCTGAAAGTGGCAGACAGGGCGGGCGAGGTGGGAGGCAGCTGCACACAGGCAACAACTGCCCTGGCACTGGGGGACGGGGTACAAAACCCACCAGACCTGCGGTGTGACCTCCCAGAGGGGTTGGCACTGGGAAGCCTGGTTCAAGCCAGCAGGGCTGGCTGGAGCCCCTTGGCCCCCGTGGTGGGACACCCATGGCACACCCAGGACCTGCCTGCACTGGGCAGGGGGGAGCCCCGAGCTCCCAGCATGAGCCACGGGGCTGGCAGCAAGACATTCTGCACTGGGCACATGCAGGCTTTCCCAGCACAGGCACCGCTGGGCCAGGGAGGGCTGGGGGCCAGGGACACCACACTGGTGGGCAGAGGATGCCCCAGAGGCCATCTGCAAGAGGCAGTGTGGTCCCAGCTCTGCTCCCACTCCGTGATGGGCAGCAAGGATGGGCCAGGGGCCCCAGGGCGGGCAGGATCCCGGACTCACAGGGTGCTGGGGTCTTCGGGGAACTGCAAGCTGCCAAAGGTGTCTGGACGGTCCAGGATGATGGAGGAAGATGCGGAGGTCACTGTCTCCCGCCGAGAGCCTGGCCGATGGGAAGAGGAGGCAGCTGCTGAACTAGCTGTTACCCTGAGCCCATCTCATGGCTCACCCCCATGCCCCTCCAAAAAGCCACATGCCCCACTGGCATCTTACTGAGCCTCTCCTCCTCCTTGTTGAGCTCCTCCGAGCTGTCCTTCTTGCTGGGGCCTGCGTTGCCCCGGTAGGCTTGGGTCTGCTTGTTCTGCTCATCCACAGCTGGATGCAAAGAGGGGCATGACAGCGAGTTCTGGGCATCCCCATGGCCCTGTGCCCCCTCCTCGGGTCAGCCTTGTGGGCTTGTGCCAGGCAGGGCCCAGGATGCCACCTCTGCCCTGTGCTGGGGCCCTCCCTCGCCCATGCCAAGCATAAGAGAGAAGGATTGATTCCCTTGGCTTGCACAGCACTGCTGCCACCGCAAGGATTCAGATAGGGAAACCAAGGCACAGGCCCAGAACCAACCTGCGGTGGCTCTGCAGCCCGTGCCAGGCTGCTGCAGTGCCACACGAGCTGCCAGCCCCTGCCACCCGCTCACCTTTCTCTGCTTGCTCAATGATTTGCCGCAGGGCTTTTTTCAGGCTGTTCGCCCGCAGCATGAGCTGCTCCTTGGATTTGAAGACACGAGGCATGGGGCTGGAGTTGAAGCTGCCACCTTTCTCCTGGTCCTTGGTGTCAGCAGTGGTGTCCTGCACCATTCCCTCAGGGACCACGATGGCCTGAGCCTCCTCATTCAGCTCCCGCACCAGTGAGTCCAGCTTCTCGTTCAGCATGGCGCACTGTGGGACACCCACCACGCTCAGCAGCCTGGCGAAAGCCACTGCCCAGCACCAGTGCTGTGTGATTCCCTGGGCACCCCGTGCTTGCCTGGGCACCCGTAGCACCTGGGCATCCCAAGTGCGAGGGCACTGCACCTTTGCCTAGGCACTCCATGCTTCCCTGGGCACTCTGAGTGTCAGGGAACCTCATGTGCCCAGGCACCCTGCATGCCTGGGCACCCCAAGCACCTGGGCACCCCATGCCTGGACACCCCACACTTGCCTGGGCCATCCTGTGTGCCTGAGCATCCCAAGCACAGCACACCCCGACGCATGCACAGCAAGGGCACGAGCCACCAGAGCGGACCCTGCCAGCCTCTCCACTGCCCAGGGGCTGTGCCATCCAGCACGCCCCAGCCCTCCAGCTGCCCTGCAACCCACCTTCCGCGCCATCAGCTCAGCCTCCTGCTTGTTCTCCGTTGCCCTCTTGTAAGCCCGGCCAACTTCAGCCACAAAGTCATTGACGGTGCCGCAGAGGAACCTACCGGGGAAGCAGCAGGCAGGTGGCAAGGGGCACAGCCCGGCCAGTTAGGCACAGATGCTAGCCGGGGCCGCTGCTGGGATAACACCCCCCCTGCACCAGAGGGGCAGCACTGATGCTATCTGCCAGGCACTAGCACAGCCAGGAGCTGCTGGTGACCTGACAGGGTACAACCTGGCCTAGGGGTGGCTCAGCACCCCTTGGGCCATGCCCCCAGCCCGTTGGGGGCCACCGGCACCCCCATCACCAGCCCCCTCCTTACTTTGCAGAAGAGATCACCACCGAGTGCTTGTCCGACTCCAGGATCTTGGCCAGGTGGAAGGCAACAGAGTCGGCATAGTGGGAGATCTGGGCCTGAGGGGAGACAGGGGAGGACAAGTGGAGCCACGACACACTGCTGGGTGCCCTGCTCCAGGACGGAGCCTCGCCAGGCCAGCCCTGGAGCAGGGATGAACAGCCCTCCTCATCCCACTCCCCCAGCCCCGTGGGCAGCCATGCCCACGCTACTAGGCAGAAGGGACACTCAGCCACAGCAGGAGGGAAACTGAGGCAAGGGGTTGAGGGGAAGCACACCGAAGACTCCAAAACAGCCTGCCAGTAGCAAGCCAGCTCCACCTCACCCCGCTGCCTGCTCCCAAGTGCGCATGTGGGGCTGACACCTGCCAGACTCATTTCATTGCACGCAACCAGCTGCCAGCCCCCTCACAGCCCCAGTTTCTAGGGACCCCCGGCATGACCTCTTCCTACGCGATCTCACCCTGCGTGCCCCCAAGTTGGCTGATGGGGTGAACGGGGACCTGCCCCCTAGCCTGCCCTTTCCCATCTCAAGCCCTTAGTCCCCAACGGTGCCCACCTGGATGTTGGAGTCCCCATTCTCTTCCTCCTTCAGGGCTGGGGGAGACTGCTTAGGGGCCTCGTAGGTCAGCACGCTCCACCTGCCGAGAAGAGAGCACAGCTGCCTGCCACCTCCCAGCACCCCGCCACGGGAACACGTGGGCAGAGGACGAGGACAGGTTACCCGAGAGGGGCTGAGGTGTGGGGGTGAGCAGAGGGATGCCCACCCCACGCCATGCTCACCGGTCCAGCATCTTGGTGGTGGCCCTTTCCAACTTCTCTAGGATCTGCAGCAGCTGAGCGTCATCGTCGCACAGGCTGCCCCAGCCCAGCACCCGTGCCAGGTCATTGCCGGTCCCCAGGGGCAAGACACCCAGCTGGCACTGCGGGAGAGGGAAGGCGTGGGAGGGGGCTCAGAGCAGACCCAAAGGCTGCTCCGCAACACCCCCATCCCTGCCGTGCCTGTCACTTGCAGTACCCCGGGGCACACAGAGGGGCTCCCAGCCATGGTGGGTGCCAGCGCTGGGAATGGTGCCAGCCCACACCAGCAATGCCAGGCACTCCCACTCACTTGCTTGTGGAGGCCAAGGGCGTCGATCTCAGAAAGCACCCAGCCCACACTGCCGTCCCCCCCGCACACCAGGATACGGAAGGNTAGGTCAGCACGCTCCACCTGCCGAGAAGAGAGCACAGCTGCCTGCCACCTCCCAGCACCCCGCCACGGGAACACGTGGGCAGAGGACGAGGACAGGTTACCCGAGAGGGGCTGAGGTGTGGGGGTGAGCAGAGGGATGCCCACCCCACGCCATGCTCACCGGTCCAGCATCTTGGT
>VZSC01001209.1:0-10815 GCA_013398225.1 Steatornis caripensis
CTGGACTGACGCAGCCTCGGCAAAGCCATTTCATGGAATGGGTGCAGCCCTGCAGCACTCATCCCTTGGAAGAAAGGACGGCTGTGGATCTGGCCATGGTGACTCCACGGTCAGAAATACCCCAACCAACCACAGGACCTGCCTGTGCTCACCCACTCCTCCTGCCCCGGGTTCAGGTGGCCTCGGATCCCCCTCCAGGAACTGAACTCTCCATCAGTCTGCATACCTTAAGGAGACTCTTCTGCCACAGCTTCAAGAGATTAACTTTTTTTAACACTGATTTCCCAAACAGCCCCGCTAATGACGCACTGCAATGGCATGAATTATTCAGCAGCGTGAGGATTAAGCAGAGCTGCAGCGATGCTGGCGCGGCACCTGGCCGACTCTGAGCGTGGGCTGGCTTTTGCTCCTTTGATCTCTCGGGCAGATCAGCAGCAGCTCAGCATCCACTGCGCTGACGCCATCGGCACATAGAATCACAGAATACCACGTTGGAAGGGACCTCAAGGATAGTCTGGTCCAATCTTTCTTGGCAAAAGCACACGATGGTCTGTCTTTCTTTCTTGGTCTAGACAAGATGGCCCAGCACCCTGTCCAACTGAATCTCAAAAGTGTCCAGTGTTGGGTTCTTTTTTCATCTGCAGTCCCCACTTTCTGCATAAACCAGACCGGTGGGTCCCAGGACACAGCTAAGAAGCCAAGGTGCAGCTTTGGTGGGGCAGAAAGAGCCAAGCCCAGCAAGCCCATAAAGGCCCTGAGCACAACCTACTTGCACAAACGCATAAAGAAGAAAAACTATAATTTTCAGAGCAGCAAAGCTGAAACACTTTTATTTGAAACCTTCAGTGAGGAGGGGTCTTGTATGCTTCTGCAGGGGAGGGAAGAGCACAGGGTCTGCGCCTGGCTGCCTGCTGGGTTCCCAGTCTCCTGTTTTCCACGGATGCCCCCTCCTCCCCAAGCCCTTGCACTTGGCTGGTATTTGCAAAAAGGAAAAAAAAGAGGAGGGGAAAAAAGAACCAAAACAAAGAGACAAGTCCCAAAAGCTGTAGCATGTCCACTGGCATGAATGCCACACCACTGCCCCATCCAACCTAGCACAGCGAGGGCCCTCTTGGAGCCCCCCAGACCTGCTCCACGCCCGGCCCAGACCATGCCAGGCAGTTTTACACGTGCCACGTATTAGAGAAATGCCCATCTCGCACCCCAGAGACTTTTCACATAAAAAATAGATCAGATTTATTGATTAAAGATACCATACATGATTCAGGTGCAGCACTGGCTCTTCCACTGAGCAGCTACACACGCTGTACGCTGACAATATCCATAGGTACGAGACACATACAGTAATCATTTCTATATCTACACAGATAATTTCCTTGGTTACAGAGCAGCCTACAATACACAAGTGTCAAGTTTTCGTGTCCATCGGGGCCTGTGTCAGGTCTTCTTGGCCCAGCAGAGCCCCTCACGCTGCGTGCCCCACGGCACATCTGGCACCATCTCCAAACAGCCCCTGCTGACACCGATAAAAGTGAAGAACTGCAAAAACGTTTAATGCCGCTGTGATATCCCAGGCTCCAAGGAAATGAGGTCTTCGCTGCTGATTGCAAAGTGAGTTTGGATGCTAGGAGACCACCAGCAAACCCACTGATGCCTAGTGCCGGGCTGGGGACATGCCCTGGCACACAGCTGTCCCCTGAAATGCAGCCAGCCTTCTCGCGGGGTACCGACAGAGCTGGGGGCAAGCACAGGCGTCCCCTGCTGCTCATAGCATGCTCTCCTCCAAGGGTGACATTTCTGCACTGAAACCCAAACCCCAAGGGCCACACCAGGGTCAATACACAGCGATGGACATGAATATTGCACTTTTTCCAACCACGGCATGCCCTGCACCCCCTCCCACCCCGCTCCCCCTCGCAGACCCCAGTGTTTGCTCTCTACTCCCATGGCATCCTCCAGACGGAGGATTTGACTTAAAGCTTTGCTCTGCCCATAACCAAGCAATGCCAGAGCATGCCGAAACCTTCACCAGCACAGACTTGGAAGAGATGAGACAAGGTGAGCCCTGAGACGCAGTGAGCAGGCGAGGGGCTGGAAAGGAGCAGTGACATGGCACAGACCCACTCCACACCCCGCTGTGGGTCCACGTACCAGCACGGGGCACACAAAGCAGAGCCACCAAACGGGCCACAGTGCAAGACACTGACACACCGCCCATCGAGGAGGCAGGCTGGAGGGACACAGCCTTCTCCTCCCAGCAGCAGGTCGAACACCACAAATAACCCCAAGCCTCTGTCGAGGATGGGAACGCAGCACACCAGCACTATATTCACACTCCTGTCCCACCGCCAGCAGCTTTTGCCCACCCCCAGGGAGACACAGCTGCAGCAGGATGTGGGGATAACCGCTCTCCGAAGGAAGCCACTGCACTGCCAGCATTTGGGAGATGCTGCGTTAGCAGGGAGGAGTTTGGCCCAGACACGGGGTCACAGAGTGGAGCCTCAGCCAAAACTCCTTCTTCACACTGCTAGGAAAAAACATCCCATGGAGGATGCATTTGCTCTCTTGTCTTAAAAAAAAATGAGTCCAGCAGAAAGGCAAGGAAACTCTCCAGGGAGGAAGCTGGGCTCACCGAGAGCAAGGAAAGTAGCAGTGTTAGCAGGGACCATCCCCACCAGTCATGCACCAGCCACAACGCAAGAAGCAACAGGAGCACAGGGAGAAGTGCCAGAGAGCTGCATCCCAGCAGAGGACAGAAGCAGGGGCGGAGGCAGAGGATGCAGAGGGAGCAGGACCAGGAGAGAAAGGGTGAAAAAAAATATTATGGGGTTTTTGTGTGTGATCTGACATTCAGTATCGGCTTGCAGATGCAGCATGCCGGGGCCAGCTCGCGCACTGTAAACAAGACAATGTATTTGTGCAGCGTGCAGGTGGCAGACGGTGACCCCCGGGGATACCCTGACCCATGCAGGGAGAGGGGGTCCCAGCCAAAGGCGATCGGCTCGGACCCTCATTACAGCAGAGCCTGTTTGCTCTCCGCACACCTCGTTTCTCTAACGCTTCCGGAAGCCATGCGTTAGGTATGTGCGCTGTATAGGGAAAAAGAAGTGTCACTACTGAAAGCATGGGCCAGGGTTCAGCAAACCCTCCCAGGCCAGGGACATGCTGTGCCCAGCTCCAGGCCCTGATCAGCCCCTGAGGTGGCTGGAAACAGCTGGAGCACAGCAGGAGCCAAGGCCGTGTCCAGGGATCCCACCACGGGAGAGCTGGGAGGCCCTGGGATACTCCGCACCTCAGGCTCTGCCTGCCCTCCCCACGTGGCCGGGGTGAGGAGGCAGCTCCACGCTTTACAACCTGAGCTGAAGTTTCTCTGTTGCTGTAAAAATAAAGTGCTGACGGTGAAAAAACAACTGGCACAAAAAAGAGCAGTCCCTGTTCCCCACCCTGACTGAAGGGACGGGGGAAATACAGAAAGGTTGGGATTTAAAAAAATAAAATAAAATCAAATTCTACATCCCCAGGATTCCTCAACTCTCAAAGTGACTATTTACACAGGTGCAGAGGGGGAAGTTTTGCTGTGTCACCTGCCTGAAAAGCCCCCAAGGAAGGCACTGCCTCAGCCCCACGCCAGAGCCCACCTCCCCAGCCAGAGCCCAGCGCAGGACTCTCCTGCAGATGGGCGGCCGTGACGGCAGGCAGCCCCGTCCTTTCGCAGACCAAACCCGCCGTGTTTCCCATCAGCAGGGAGGCCGTTCCCAGGGGACCAGCAGTGCCTGGTGCCCATGTGCCCCCAGCACGGCATCCAGAGGGGCCGGCGGGGCAGGGGCACGGTCACTGCACCATGGCACTGGTGGCATTTACAACGGTGGCGGTAGGCGCTGCCAGCTCCACCAGTGCCTCATATGTCCCCACCACGAAACCCACAAAGCCAAAGAGGCTGATGGTGATGTCCTTGACGATGACGAGGGGGTGCATGCCTTCTGTGTAGTAGGTGGCAATCTCCAGCAGTGGAGGGAAGATGAGAGCCAGGGCGCTGCTGCTGACAGAGCCCACCAGCGAGATGACGAGGTCCAGGCGCGGGATGAGGATGGCCAGCACGCCTGGAGAAGGAGCAGACATGACGTTAGCGCTGCCGGCTCCCAGACAGCAGAGACCCTCCTCCCCTGGGTCAAAGCAAGCAAAAAATCCCTGCAGGGACACCACCTGCTTGAGTCGTGCCTCTGCCCTTTTCCCTGACACAAGAGCTTTGAAGACATGGCTGCATATTTCTCCAGCAACTCCTCCCCAAAAAGCATTTAAGCTGTTGCATTGAGCTAAGGAAGCGCAGAACGCAGATCAAACCCTTTTTGTCACCCTGGGCACCACCGCAGTGAGCTGCAGGGCTGAGAGGGATCCGTGCCCCAGCACACAGACGCCGCTGGCAGAAGAGCGGCTGCCGGCAGCCCCAGCCCCCTTCGTGAGAGCCAGCACTCTTGCTCGCCACACCTGGGGAGCTGTAAAGCCTCAGAAACCCCATAAAAGCAGGAGGCGGGAGGAAAAAGCAATCTCCCTCCACACCAAATAAATCTGTGTGGTTTGCATGCGTTTAGAGCTGCTCCAGCAGCAGAGCGCCTACAGCACAGCCCAGGGGAGAACATTTGTTAGGTTAAAAGCTGCAGCCGAGGAAAATCCCCCTGGGAGACTTCACAGCTTGCACTTAGCGGCTGCAAACTCCGGCATATTCCTGGCTCCCCCTCCTCCTGCTCTGGCCCAGAGGAGGATGGAGGGATTGTGCCTTCTCCTTCCAACCAGCCCACAGCTGCCAGCACCCCATGGCTCCTCCTGGGGCCACGGCCCCTGCCGCCCACCTCACCCAGAGACACCAACAGCACTACTCACAGCCCACTGCGCCAGGGATGGCACAGGAGGTCTGGCAGAGCAAGCCCGGACACCACAGCATCAGTGTTTGGGGAGCAGATTTCAAATAAAGGATCGCCAAGCTCCCATTTTGCAGCCGGGAGGCACTGCCTGCTGGCACGCTCACACCAAGCCCACCGAGCGAGCTCCCCATCCACGGCAGTCTCGGCAGTCAAGAGCATCACAGCTGCTTGTTGGTCAAACAAATCCTGAGGAAAGGGCAACCAGAGCTTTGTACAACAGAAGAGCACTCCTTGCAAGCAAAGCAGACTTCAGCGCTAAATCAAAGCGACCAAGATAAAGAAATTGGTTCGTTGCTTTGAAAGCTTTGCTTGGAAATATGAGTCACCTAGAACTGTGGCAGCTACAGCCTCAGTGATGGGACATCTCAGGGCTCCTTACCAGAGGGATTTGTTCGCTCCCCAGCAATCAGCTAGAGGCAAGAGAGGCTGTTGGAGTCTTCCTGAGCATCTCCATCACCCGCAGTACTGCAGGAGATGGAAGGCTTGGGAAACTGACAGCGGGCAAAGACACAAACAGGAGATGCTCCCGCACATCACCACCATTCCAGCCCTGCTGTCATCTGGATAAGCCTAGAGATGAACCACTCCTCCACCACGGGGAACAGCAGCAAAGGTCCCCATTGAGCTGACCTGAAGTTTATCCCAGTGCTCAGCCCTGCACAGAGCCAAAGGAGACTCTGCCAGGTCTCTGCTGCAAGCAGCATCCCCGCTCTGGCAGCCTGTGGGGAGAGCAGAGCAGCCAACCACCAACAGCATCCTCAGCCCACTCCACACCACTCTTCGGATTCAAAGTAAACAAAATTATTAACCCCCCTTCTAAAACACACAGAACTGAAGCACCAGCTGCAGCTCTCAGCCTCCAGGGGCAACGGCCATGCTTTCCGCAGGTATTAATTCAAAGGGGTTTTAAGTGCGCTGGTTTTGAAGTCTAAGCTTAAAAGACACCCATACACCAAATTGCATCCTCTCTTTGGAAGCCAAAGCCATGATGCGGGCTTGTTCTGCGGCCACGCAATCATCCAATGAATATTCATGCAACCCCCCTAATTGCTTTTATCCTCACCAACAGCCACAGCAATCTCTTACATGGAACGGTAAGGGGAGGAGGTACAAAGGAACCAGCACCTTTCCACCAACATCTCTGCTGCCTCCCTACCCCCGAACGGGACGGTGCAGCCACTGTTGCTGCCTGAACACATCCCATCACTCCAAGCCTTCGCTTCCCCAGCCAGGGAACACCAGCACCCCAACGCCCTCTGCGAGAGGCTCCCAGCCCGCAGGCAGGCTCCCAGCCCGACCACAGCACCAGGGTGCCCAGAGCACATAGTCCAGTACGGCAGGATTTCACCCCTGCACTATCCCTCCAGCTGCAGGCGTTGAGGCAGAACATGTTTCAGCAACTCTGCATGGAGGAGACGGGCTTTGCCCACCTCTGCTAATTCAGCATTTCTGGCCCACCATTAGCAACAGCCCAGAAACTGGCAGCACCCTGCTCCCAGCCAGCTCCACCACCCTCAAGTTAGCACCACACTCCTCTTAAACCCAAACCAAAGCCAGCTGGGACACGGGGTCAGGTCCCCGATGCTCAACTCTGGTGTATCAGCAGCGTCAAGCCATGGAGAAAAGCTCTTGTTCAGCAGATGACGCCTGGGAGCTCAGTCAAGCGTCTCAGCTGTGCTGACAACAGCAGGATTTCGTTTTCAGGAATCAAAGCCAGCCAAAAGTCAAGTACTCCTGCACCTGATTTGCTCCACACCTTTCCCAAAGGTCCACCAGGCTCAAGCTCGGCAGCCTGCTCCACCAGAGCCTCCCTGCAGGCACCAAACACCGTCAAGGGAAAGGGACGTTTTGGGGCTGATCCAGGCAGACCTGGCCTGAGGCCACAGGTACACCAGGACTTTGGTTATGGGTGGTGCACCATTGTCAGTTGTTTTCTGCTGTACTATACACTGCAATGAACACGCGTGTACAAGGACACCTGTCCCCTCACGGTCAGTGACCCCTTTGCAGCCATGCCCCTGTCATGCAGGCACGAGGAGTTTGGATGCATGCTGTCCATGGAAAATAGGACTCCAGGAGACTTCCTGCTGTGAGGGCTTTAGTAGAAGGGCCAGAAGCAGCAAGGTGAGAGGCGAAAGCTCTCAGCACCACTGGCCCACAGTGGGAATAGGGGTGCCACAGCTTCGTAGGGGAACTCTGACAAGCTGCTTTCTACTTACAGGTCACGCCGACCAGGGCCACCCTGAGGAGGAGGTTGACCAGCCAGCCCCAGCGCTCCGACACCCGGGCAACGAGGGGAGGGATGATGATCTCAGCGGGCACGTAGAACTGCACGGCATACGTGAAGAAAATCCCAAAGGAGAAGAGCAGCTTGACAGCTTGGTACAGCCTGCAAACGAGAAGGAGACCCAGTGAGGCAGCAATGGCAGAAAGCAGAAGGGGAACACTGCCACAAAGGACTTTTGTGTCCCCACGATCTCCCCTCCTGAACACTCTCCTGGAAAATTAGGGGTGATGCATTCAATCCACAGAGACCTTTCTTGGGCAAGAGAGAGCAAGAAGACAGCGCAACATCCAAGCCGGGGCAACCCACACCTAATCAGAGGCTTTAGTCCTGGCTTTGCATAAGGAAACACCAGGCCAGGAGTTGGGCCAGCAGCCTTTCAAGTGCTGCTTCCCCTTGGGAAACCCCTTGGGCACAGATATTGAGAGCTATTTGAAAAAAAAAAAAAAAATACGGTCCTGCTCCTAACTCATCCATCCTTAGGGAAAGCTGAAGTGTCCTTGGCCAAGGCACCAGGAGCCTGACTTGCTCTTGATAATCTAAGGCACCTACCTACCTACGTTTCTAGATGCTCACGTGTGTCACACCGCCCTTGGCCACACAAAGTAACGAGCCCTCGAGGTACCTCACTCCTGCAGAGGGATACAGGCTCCGCACCACCCCCTCCACTTGATCGCGTTGGACTCTGCAAGGTCTGCAGTGGCACAGGGCAGCCTCCTTCAGGATTGCCCCCAAGAGACAACACCGAAATATCCACTAGCACTGGTACCAGCAGGAACTCCCAATCCTGACTTCTGGCCAATGACCCAGAATGAAGTTGCATCCATCACTCATCCCAGAAGTTCCTCATCTTGACGTTCACTAACAAAATCCAGCCTCTGAGGTGATGGAAGAAAAAAAGCTCCTTTTCTCCTATTTGTAACCAGCTGGATTATATTCTCCATCTTAAAATGGGAGATGAAGAATAGCTTCAGAGAGGCTTATCAGCTACAGCCTTGAATATTTCACAGATCTGCATTACTGCCTGGCTTCTGAGGAGGGGGAAGAGGACAGCACCACTGGGATAAGTCTGGGCTTACAAAGCAAACACGATGCAAACGCCACCACCACCACCTGCAACTCAACCTCCTCCATACAACAAAAAAGCAGTTATTTTTGGAATGCTGCATAATGCATGTTTGAGGGGAAGACAGTTGAAAGAGCAGTTTGGGCTGTGCAGAAGGAAGGCAGAGTGCAGACAGCTGCAAACAGCACCATAGGCTCACCCAAATCTGATCTCTACACATTCCAGATCCTACAGTGATGCAGCAGTGGGGCAAGTGTGGCTGCAGCAGAGAGCCTGCTGCAGGTGGCCAAAAAGCCACCTCCCAGCCCAGTGTCTGTCCTGAGCCCCCTGACAGCAGAACCAGCATCTCTAAAACAGAAGTGATACCTAGTTACATCACATACGGTCCTACCCAATCCCCAACTCAAGACACGCTGACCAAGCATGGTTCTGGCCATACCACTTGGGTAAATATGAAGCGGATCCAAGCTGAGGAAGGCATCTGGCTCCTCCTGGCTTCTTATACTCTCCTTTACCTTCTTCGGCCCCAAGCAGGTATCCCTCTGTATGTTGGCTCTCAGCATCCAGCTGCTAGATAACAGTCCCAAACCAGAGAAGTCGAAGTATTCACATTCAAGACAACTCTGAGCACTAGCAGCAGAGTCTGGTGGAGCCAAACACTTCCCACAATAGTGGAGGATGGAGTTGGGGATCACCTAAGCCAATGAGACACTATGCAAGCCCATGGGACCAGATCAGGTGTATTCGAGGTTGTGCCCAACATCAACCTGAAGCCACTCTATCATCTTTAAAAGCACAGGGTGATCAGGGAGAGGTGCCACTGCCTGGGAAGAAGAATCATATCCACCTTCAAGAAGGATGAGGGAAGCTACATGCTAAATCAACCTCACCTCGGTCCCCATAAAAGCATGAGCTAAGTCCTCCTGGCATCCATTTCCACACACGTATTGGACAGCAGGGATTTGCCAAGGGTCAGTCACAGAAATATCCTCATCGGTGGATACCTGGATGACCCATTGCACACTCTCAGCAAGTTCATAACAAAACTGAATTGGAGAGAATGGCTGTCATGCCTTGGACCGGGACCTAAACAATGTGGTGGCACAGGCAAAGTTCAAATGCAAACACAAAATCCCACACATGGGAAGGGCTAGGGCCCAGCTTTCCGTCTGGCCAGGAGAACAGGACCTGGAGGTCTTGGCGGGCAAGAAATTGAACATGAGCCAGCAACAGGACCTTGCAGTGATTAACGTCAATCACATACTGGGCTGTGTTAGCAAAAGCACGACCAGCACGTTAAGGGTAGGGATTACTCCCCTGTTTGGGGCTTGTGAAGCTGCATCTTGAGTATTGTGTCCAACCTCACGACTCCCAGGACAAGAAAGACATTGACCTACAAGAGCAAGTTGAGTAGAGGCTACCAAGATAGTTGGGGCTGGAGCACATGACATGCAAGGAAAGGCTGCAAGACCTTGGCTTGTTCAGTATGAAGAGAAGGTTAAGGGGGGATGTTATTACTGTCCTCAGCTACCTAACAGGAGGGCATGGAGAAGACAGAGACAGGCTCTTCTCGGAGTTGCACAGCAGAACAATCAAAGACAACAGGACAGAGCTGCATCCAAAAGGGTAGTTAAGCACCAAATCAAGGGCCTGGAGAGGTGGGGAACCTCCCTCCTTACTGATATTTAAAATTTAAGTTGGCCCTGCTCTGAGCAGGTAGGGGGACCCAAAGATCTCACGATCCCCTCTCCAACCTAAGTTATCCTGTGATCCCACAGGCAAACTAAAGACAAAGCTATCACAGAGTCCAGAGCACGCCCACTCAGCCCCACATAATTTGAGTGCACAGTAGCCTTGAGCTACCTACCCCATGGCCTGCCTATCTTATTATTGCATTTTCAGTTAAGTAATGCCGTAAAGCCATAAAGTGTTCCAAGGCAATCCACAATTAAGACACGTTATTAAAAAAGGTACAGAAGGTTTGGTACGAACCCTGTACAGGTCAGGAACCAGGACAACAAGCTCAAAGGGCATTTTAAATACCAAGAAGAGAAAGAGCTCGAGCACTAGCCTTGGCCCATAGAAAATACGGATCCATGCAGGACTCTGGAGAGGCACTGCTCTGCCAACCGCAGCAACTGCCTGCTTGACCCTGAGAGCGACGCCATGCCATCCCAACAAGCCGCAAGAAATGCCATACCCTCCTTTGACCGTAAGCTCTGTCATTACCTACCTGCAACTGCTCATATGCAACCAAACATCTTCCCCCTCACTAGAGCATTTCTTCACTCTTCAGATGGTAGGGTGAAGCAACCCTTCCGAGGACATGAGGAGGGATTTCTGCATAGCAGTGGGGTATTTCAGAGGCCGTGGTTAGACCTGGGCACTGGGAACTGACACACTCCCCATTTGAGGAAGCTGCGGTTATACAGAAATGAGGCTGGAAAAGTCCTTAGTCATCCTATAACTCAACGATTCCTGACACGTTCATCGAATCTGTTCTAGAGACCTCCGGCGATGGCTACAGCCAAGGAAGGATGCAGCAT
>VZSC01001210.1:0-12015 GCA_013398225.1 Steatornis caripensis
ACCAAGTGCACGTACTTACCCTTTCCTCAGGAGGTCGGGCTGGGCACTCTCTGCAAGACGCCACCGGTACTGAAGCCTCCATGAGTGCCAGCTCAGTCTGGGTGGAGGTATCAACCATCACAGGTGCTTTCTCTGCAGAAGCAGCGGCTTTGGCTCTGAGACGAGCGCCCGCCATTTTGTCAGAGATCACTAGCACAGTTACTAGAACCAGGGTAAGAAAGGTACACGTATCCTTAGAACCGAGTAAGGAAGGAGCAGGAATGAAAGAATGCCAGTTGCTAGCTGACTGAAAAGTCCCCAAAACCTGATATTCACTAGCCTGGTTCAGTAGGAAGATGTTTTTTTTAAATAAGGAAAGAGGATTTACTAAAAAAAAAAAAAAATTTCTTGTTCAACTACTCTGTTCGTGAATCTGCTTGGAATAACTAACAAACAGAAGCAGCTTTGACAAACAGAAATATATTTTGAATCTGCTTTCAAATTTATGTAGCCTGGAATATGGTTATCAATAAATACATTAACCTCATTTTTGCATGCCGTCTCACAGACTTTTAGTATAACTAGTCACACAGCAGCAGCATGCAGAGACAGCTGATCTCGTTTGTTTACCAAAGTAATATAGCCATGTTAGTGCTTTACACAACTAGCCTTCAGTGTATGGGAGAAGAGGAAATGAAGAGACAAAGAAAACTATGTCCCAGCTTCAGGAAAAGATTAGTTACAGCACACACTTACTTCAAAGTAATTTAAACCTAAGATATAAATCTATTATAAGTCAAGATTAATTAGTTATGGTGCTTATGACACTATATTTAGAAATTACACTTAAAAATCAGAGATTCCATTATGTGATTTCTTATTAGTATGCCTTTGGTTCAGTAGCACTCTTCTCTGCTCATCTAGGTCCTGTTCTTCTCACCAGCTTTTGATCTGTCTCCTTCATGTTGCCAGACTCACATTTTAATTCCTTCTTCCTGTCCTACTCCTCTGCCTTTCTCTTCCCCTTGATTTAGCATTCAGCTCCTCTAAATTTGAGTATTTTCCTTCGATGCTCCTATAAAAGAAGTCAACTAAAAACACTCTGCTCTCAGTTTCAAAGCCTGGGTTCACACTCCTATTGACACCAGCTCTCAGCTTCTATCAGAAGAGCTACTTTGTGAACTAGCATTGGATTTGGTTTGCAAGTAGAAGCAATTACAGTTTTCCAGGTTTCTTTTGAAAGCAAGCAATACTCAGCATTCAATCATATTCCAGTTTATCAGAAACTTTGCAAAACTCTGGTATGTAAGACACCTAGTTGTTTTTACCCAGTGTTTAGTTAACCCTTGAAGTAATGCTTCAGCCTCAAAGATGACTGTCTAACAGCAGGCGTCTTAATGAACATCTTGATCAACAAATTCAAAGAATACCCATGCTGAAATGATACAGGAGAGTGATCAAGGGATATGTTAAAGCAGAGTGTTATTCTGCAACTCATCTCAACATCACACAAGTACCAAAGCCAACAATTACATATAAGGTGATGGGTGCCTTTAGACCCTGCCATTCTCCCACGGTGTGGATTTTTTTTTGTTTTTCTCTCACAGTCTTGACCCATTCATGCTAACATTGCCTCTCCACTACACAGATTATCTGTTTATTCCAGCCGCCAAAACCAAATCTCTGCTTGGAGGGGAAAAAAAAAAAGACTTTATTTGTTATTCAAAAATTCCAATCAGATTTCATCTGACACGAAGTTGTAAATTCTCTTACCAGAGTTACCAAAGATACATATCTCATCACTCAAGCTACTCTAGGACCTCAGGTTAAGAAGCAAGGAGCACATCAACACCCCACATCAGTGAGAAGAATACAGGAAACTTAATTAAATACTATTTCTATACATTTTATGTATTGTCTGTTTCCTGGGGTTTCATTGTTTCTGCTATACTCAGCAATGATATCTAGTGATAGGAGATAATCAATGAATCAACATTTGGACCAGTTTTACATATTCATGCATCTTGTGGGGCAAGCGTATTTGTGGATATATTTATGTTAAATTATTAGTAATTTCTTTTTTATAACAGGTATAGATCTTTTTCTATTGATTTTTTACTGAAAAAAGAAGCTAATTTAAGTCTGATATTCAAATAGTTAAAGTTTTCCACAGGACTTCTAGAAAGAATATATCTCATTTTGCAACAAACTACCAAACCGGCCCAAGAAGAGTATCTTCTAACAAAGTCAGTTCAGTACTTGACTGATTCTTACACAAGTGCAGTCTGAGACCTTGCACAGCAGTTCATCCTTGTGCCTGATGTGCAGGTTGAACTGCTGCTGTTTAGGATGACTCCTCTTTTATTTTTCTTAAATGACGAAAATCCTATCTACTTATCAGAAAAAAGAAAGAAAAAAATTTAAAAAGCATGACGTAATGGTTCATTTGAAGGAATAATGCATTGAATACAGTGTCCCCTTCCACTTAAGCCAGAAGAAAGAAAACAGAAAACATCTTGAAAAACAAATACACAGACCAGATTTTTGAGTCTTTATATCCAGGCTAGTTACTGAAGGTACACACACAGATTTGCATGTTCACTGATGATCTGCAATGCAGATTTCATAGGAAATGCTTTTAAACAGCTATTCTGACTAATCAAGATCACTTATTAATAAGTATTATGTTGTGTTCACTGCCATTCACATACATTAAAAAATACACTTCTGTTCCTTGAAAAAAATATTAAATCTATCAATTTATTATAAAAGCTTTCAGTTAGAAATGTGAAAATATTTTTTTGGGATCACCCAAATGCCAGATGGCAACAGAGAAGCTTTCTACTCAATTCAGAGGCTGAATTAATCTCCTTAGCACAAATAGATTTGCAATTACCATAGACTGTAACAGAAAAATAATCTCACTGCACAGTTCAAAGTTTTGTACAAGGCAATTCAACCTCAGGAGCTACACAAGCCCTCCTCCAATTTTCAGACACTTCCATAAACCACAAGGAAACAAATCCCTATTTTAACATAGCATTTTAACCTTAAGCAATGGTACTGACACAGCCAGCACTTAGTTTCCAAATAAGGGACTCTTGGAAGATTTCCCCAAGGCACTACAAATTCTCTGAGATTTCATAATTAAAACCAAAGAAAGTTTAATGAGGAAACATCTGCAATATATGGAAAAAACTGTTCAAAACTAATGCATAAACAATTTAAAGATCTCCTTTACCCAGGTGTTTCCTCTGGTAAATGTAAATACTGGTTTGATAACAAACACCAATTCCTTGTACATATAAAGCATTTTGGCAACGTAAGTAACTGATGGCTACATGGTGATCCACAAAATTCAGATAAACTAACAAAATCTGATTAATCCTTCAGATAATTAAGTTATGCAAAGACACTTTAGCATAAAAGCATCTATGTGTAATTAAATTTCTGCACATTATCATCACAGTAAAATTTTCTTATTGCATACATATTTGCAAATCAACTGAACGTGTAATACAAAAGACCACTCATGCTAATGCCTTTGAAATACACAACTATTCTCGATTTTTACTTTAGTTCTAAGATGTTTAACCATGCAACCACCCACTCATTTCCATACCAACACTACGTAACACATTTCTGGTAAGGTACAGTCAGAAGTTAATGGCTGATGAACTACTATTTGTGTTTATTGCTTCGACTTCCTCTTTTTGCCTGTAGAAAATAATAAATTTGCAAAGACAAGACACTGAATCTGTGAAAAAAAATTGTATTAATACAGTGACGAGCAAACCAGAAACAGCAGCATGAGGGGCTGGCCCTGGCCAGCAGCCCCCTTGCAACAGGACAGGAAGAGAATCCAAAGAGCAAAAGTGAAAAAACTTGTAGGTCGAGAAAAAAATAATTTAATAAGTGAAGGAAAGGCAAAAGAGAAAAACAAAGCAAGTGATGCAGAGTGGTAAAAAGCTGTGATGCTGTGCAAGTACTGCTCACCAACAGCCAAACCACCGGTGTGTTATCAACCCTGTTTTAGTCACAAATCCAAAATAAGCAGGAAACTGGCACCCTAAATATTATCAGTTTCATCAGTTTCCAGAACATCACAGATGGTGTATGGTTTAATTTTATAAAACTTTATTCATGGCTTCAAATGATAAAGTTATCTTTCTTTGTGTTATCACTCATTTGCAATGTCGGATTTTGTAACACATTATAACAAAAAATAAATGTATACTGTAATCAAATATGTAGTTGTTTATAATACTATAAAGTAGATTAAAAGGTCATTATTGACCACGTGTAGTTTGCATATGTACTGTATAAGCAGATCACAAGAAATATGGCTCTTTAGCATGTCGATGGTACTTCGTGCTACGAGGTTGTAAAGTTACGCAGTATTAACTGCTTAATCAGAACAGTCATCCTGCATATGTGGGTTCCAACTGCTAGAAGGTAATTACAATTCAACAAGGAAAAACAGGCATTACGTAGCCACTGCAAAACTATCAGCACTGGCTATGGCACAGCTTAAATCACACACAGAGGCAAAAATCATCCCTGTCCCCTGTTCCTCCAACTGATTATTATACCACCACCAAGTGCCAATACACAAATACAGATGAAAAACAATCAGGATCTAACTCATGAGCACTAAACTTAGTCTTGGAAATAAATAATTTCCTGCAGCAGATTTTAGGAAGGTGAGCTGTATTAATGCTACCAGTTACTCTTTCTTCCCTTTTATACTTATTTCCTTGAACGATACCAACTACAACTGCCTATTAACATTTCACTGAATGAATAGACATCTGAAAGTACGGCTGAATTTACGATATGCAAGTGTTCAGGAATCAAAGAAGCCAAGTGTCAATAGGCTTGAATAACATTTCTCATGCATGAATATTGTTTATTACAATGACGTAAGCAGCAATTACAGTTGCTTACGAGCAACTATTTTGAAAAGTCTTAGGTTTAGTTAGGTTTCACAGTTGTACAAGCACTCAATTCATAGGAATTATTTTAGTTTTAATGGTTTATAATATGTGAGCAGTAAAGTGTAACACAAATGAAAATGAAATGAGATTTGGGTATCAAACATACACTTTCATGATTCTTTCACTGCCAGAACTTGGTCTTTTGAAATATTTCTAATGAGCAATACTATTACAATTCTACTTAGTTTTATTCAGTCAAAGAGGAAGCATTCCCAGGTACCAGGTAGAGAACTATTAACAAAGCCCATAAGGTGAAATAAAATATATTGGAATAAAACCAGGTATACCAGCTATTTGTCATAACACAGAGCAGAAACTTACTTCAGTCTTTACCCAGAGATACACGTTCTTACTCTAAACAACACTGCAAACCTGCAAAATCTCCAGTATGATCTACATTACTGACAGACTAACGGAGAAAACAACACTTTGGGCCATGCTCCCATTTGGTAACACCAGGAAAAAAAAATAGTTTGCTCCTCTTCTTTCTGCACCTGCCCAGAGAAATACTGGGGCAACCAAACAGTCACTCCCATCCTGTCTGTGTATTCTCATATATACATTCATCGGTTGGTTGTTTTTAGAAAATTAGATGGAAAAGTATGAGAAATTCAGAATATTTTTACTTGGTGACTACCCATTTATGACATATCTGTCGTTTGATGTGTTCTAATGTGAAAGCTCTCTCATCAATGGTGAGTAAAAATTTGTCTTTTTTTTTCTGTTTTAGTCCAGAAACCTCTGTCATGGCACGCAGTAGTTTCACTAATTTGCTTTACTTTGACCTCATTTTGGGCACATCTACCTTGCCATCAAGGAGCTTTCTACATCATTTAGAGTTCATCTGTTGGTAAAAACACCAACCAATAAATTGATACAAACTCAATCTATCCTCTTTTTAATAACAATGAAAAGTGAATTATGGAAAGGGAAAGAAAAAAAAAATACCAGAAGCTCTAACACTACTGCTTTAGTACATACTGGAAGATATACCTGAAGTTCTAATTAGGCTTCTTCTTACTAATAACAGGTCTTTCCCTCTCATATTTTAGGCAAGTTAATTTAAATGCAAAGATAAATGCAGACCAACAATCTGTTTGTCTAGAACAATAGTGACAGACTAAGCACTCTTCTAAATTCAGTGTTATTTTAAAAAATATATTCATAAAAATATTGAAAACTATAATATATTTTTGAATACATATTAATTCAAGCCATAACGCAGTATTGAGCGTATCTACTGGGCAGCAATGCTTGCTATTTCCAGCCATTTTTAATATAACACTGTCAACTACAGTATGATTGTTGCCTTTCTTTAGACATACACATTTATCAAAATGTTTATGATTCATTAGTTCTTACATTTTAATTACTAAACCATATGCTATCACTTTTAAAAAGAGAGATAGAACCATAACAATGGCAAGGAAGGGCCAGTAGATATCTGCATTCTTTTACACATAATGAATATTACAGCTCTCCATGACTTATGTACAGATAGAAGAAAAACAGTAATGTCACCTAGATTGTTCATGTAATACAACCTCAAAGTCTCAAAATTCTTGTACTGAGTGTTCATAAACATTAGGATACATAACAGCACTGGAAAACCATCCCCAGAGGCTATTAGGCTTCTACATAAAGACAAAACCACTGGTAGTTACTTCCACAGAATCCTTTAGTCATTTATCTCAAGTCTGAAAAACATGATTAAAGCCACACTGCCACTCACCACAAGTGAAAGAGGCCTCTTCCATGAAACAACACCAATCAGTCCTGACAACAGCACCTGTAATAAAGAGAGAAGAGTCACCAGAGAGACATGGGGTTTATACCAGTGTCATTAAAAAATAATAATAAGTATGAAGATGAAGTTTAATACACAGTTGTTACGTGTATTTCCAAAGTGCTGGAAACAAACTGCTAAAAAGATAATGTTTTCATTTCATTCTCAATACGAAATAGAAATACTACTAAGCTGCTTTTAAAACAAATTTCAATTCAGCTGCCAGACCCAATTAGCTCTGATCAGATCAAAACAGATTTTCAAACATCATCTCTCCAAGTCCCAAATGTTATCAGCACTAAAGGAGAACAAATGTTTAGGGTAAATTTTCTTGTGGTCTCTTAGGATCATTGAAAACTAGCTCACAAAAAGGGGAGTCAACAGGATAATCACAAAATCAGTCAGGGTATCTGGCTAAATTAGCAAAAGAGGTTTTTTTGGTTTGTTCCACCCAAAACAACCGCACTACTTGATCTCATGTTTGAAAAAGCCCACATACATTCATTTAAAACCCGTATTTAACATAGAGATTCATTATCCCCTCCACTACAAGCCAAAAGCAAGCGGAATTCAGACCATCGTCCACCTAAGCTGATCTTAGGTACTTTAAAATAACATGCAAGTTACAGTTGAGACACCATAAGCTTTACATACCATTAAAAATATAGAGAGGAAAATAACAAGAGGAATTGGAGCAATGGGGAAAGTGATATTGACCGAGGGGTGGAAAAAAAAGGGCAGGGAGGAACCTTTTCATTATAATATTTAATGAAAAAATTACTAAACTAGACTACAAATAAAATACAGATAAAAGAACGCACGATGTATTTATTTCATGTGTCTGCAGTATCATTTTTTCACCACAGCTTGTGTAAAGAATTGGTCTAACTAACTCATATACTTAGCTAGCCTGATAGAATCATTACGAAATCCTCCTGCAACTGCTTAGAATAAGCTCCAATATCGCTATTGCTCTCTACAGACCTTTGATATTCAAAAGGGAGGGAGACCAGAAGCTAGTGAATACCTTTTTCCATGAAATTATATTCAAGGTTGGTTGAAATTCAAATGTCAGAAAGTCACCCTTCCTACTATGTCATGCTGTACTAGCAATCTTTCAGGTATAACAAAAGTAGTAGAGCATAATTATTAAAAATGCATCTCTATCTAGCCACTACAGAAGCAATGTACACTGTATGGGGAACCAGGCTGGAAACTGTCTACTGATGCTTGATGTGAATGTGGGAGAAAGAGCTGTTGGTCATGCAGAGAAGTTGGGTTGTGGAGTGCCCAGTTTAAGCCTTCACTATGCGTAGTCTGTGGACATTAATACTGTGAGCATGTTCCAAACATATTTCACAACTTGATAATATCCACAGCTGCAGCAGTTCTTGAAAACATTATTCGGGAAGACAGTATGTTGGAAAATGTACCTTTTGATATTTTCTTTAGCAGCTACGCCATCAAAAAACCCCTCGGGTGAGGTTTCATAGTAAAATCTCAATGTTGGTTTTTAAGCCAAGTACAAATGGAGCAGATAGCAAGGCATAAACATACAGTAAAAAGTGAACTAAAATCAGGTTACGGACACCAAAGACTATGCAGATAATCCCTACATGCAAATGTGCATATTTTGTACTCTACAGCATTTCCTACAGCATGAAAGTCACATACCAGCTACATACTTCTGGATGTTGGCCAAGCCAGGGAAAAGCTGAGAATTCCATTTTTGCAGTTAATTAAATTTGCTCACACAGCTGTGTTAGCTTATTACTGCTGTATGATAAGTGTCTCTGGGCTGATAGTCCTGTAATGTGAAACTGCACTCAAGAAGGTAAAATGACAGGGTTAGCTAGTTTGACTGCAGGCTAGACAGCAACATGCTCTCAATTAAATAAACGGGAAGGCTGAAATTGTGAAGTTATTAAAGAAAACCCTTTAGGAAAAAGAAGAAATTGCCTTCCAAAACCGAGTACATATTGATACATAAAATACTCATACATAAGCCAGTATTTTTCAGTCACCAAGTCCTATGTTCAGAGTCAGGATATTCTAGTGCACTACCTGTGAGTAGCAAACCCTTACTTTCACTTACTGTGCTACCTCCCTGTTAAACTTCTCCCCGTCCTGACACATCTGTGGCATTGTGCATCTCTGGAGATGGAAGAAGGGAGCTGATCCTTTTTGTACAGCTGAACTACAACTGTGTTTGACCTTTACAGAGGCCTTGCAAGATGAAAGAGGTACATGTGTCTTTGAAAATGGAGAGCTTTGTGGCACTCGCCCAACTGGCTCAGCATGCAAAAGGACAAGCACAGTCAAGTCAGTTGATAAACTCTCAATATGCACTGAGGATAGACACTAAAACTCTGTGTTCCACCTGCATCTTTAATATTGTCATTGTAAGAGTTCACCTCAACAATGCTGTAATGTAATTTTCCAAACCTTATTAGTCCCCAATATCACTGTAGTTAGTCAAAAACTTACTTTGCTTTGAGATGTAGTTATTTCCAGTGCCAGCTGCCTTCAACACTTTAGACCACAGTACACACAACGATATAATTAGGAAAAAAGCACACAGAGAACATCACATACCAACATTTGTTAGAATACACAAAATGACTCTATCAAAATAGAAATGTAAAGATTTCTCTTGGTCCTGCAGAAGACCAGGAATTTAAAAGTAAAAAAAAAAAAACAAACAAACCACCCTCAACATTTTGTTTTCTCGTCAGTTCTTAGTACTGAGAAATAAAATGACAATATTGAATAAAGTAAACAGAAGCACGCTTGCTTTATATATAAAAGTAGGAATTATTTGAAAAGTAGTATGTAACTTACAGGCCCAAAAGACCTTAGAGTAATGACTTAGAATATCCAATGCTTACTTTAGTGGAAGCAGTATGTAAAACACATACTTGGTTTCACAAAGTTAAGGGTCAAGAAACATAGGCATAAAATAAGCGAGTTATTTTTACACTAGTAATTAAAACACCCTAATTTCCTAAATGCCTACAGCTCACCATTGAAATCTATAGGTCTTCTAAGGTTTTTCAAAAATCACCAGATCATGTGTATGCAGTGCACAGGTTTTTTCTTTCTTAAACAAACAGTAAATTGGAGTTTGGTGATTTTAACAACTTGCCTACTTAACTTTGGCAACATGGTTTGATTGCCTGCATAGCGCATTTATCTAATATCGTGGACCTGACTTCTATCTGTTGAATTGCAGTGAACCTCCCCATGACATAATAATCAAAAGAAATCAAAGCCACTAAAAATGTGTTCAAAAAACATATATTTGCCAGCTTTATTAAGCAACATTCCTATAGATATATGTACCTCCTGACTATAACAACAGTGCTGATTCACAGAGCAAAAACCAAACAGAACGTATCAGTGTTGACTTCTGCAGCATTAGAAAAGCAGTAACATTAGGTATCAACACCTTTCAACATGCATATGAAAACTCCATTATCGTTAATGCAAGCTGTGCTTATGCATGAAAAAGATGTATTTACTTTAATAGGTGCATACTGAAGCAGGACAAAAACAGAAGGTAAAATTACTTTCCAGCACAGGGACGGCAAAAAAAAGATCTTTTTTTAAAAAGCCCTTGATGGTGTCTTTTCCAGCATTTTCAATCCTCCACATTCAGGTAAGTCTCTAGAAATTTAGAGGGCTCTGATTTTGATGATGGGACAGATCAGATAATGCAGTCTCTCAACATACTTTAAGCCACCTGCTTTCCAAGACTTCATCTCCAAAATGGTTATTGTACATAATACAATCTTGAGTACGCTTCCCTTTAAACTTCTTTTCTGAACTACATAAAACGTATGTTTATATAAATATTAATGTAATTAAAACCACACTGAATATAGTGAAACACTATCAAGGTAAAGACATTCATAGAAATGTAAAATTACTGATGTTTAATTAGTTTAATAAAACAAATTATCTCTTTTTTCCTCAATACAACTGGGGATCTTGCAATGCTTTTCTAGTCTAATACAGAGTATATAAGTTACAGGAAACTTCAAGTTTTATTGTCTATTCTTATTCCTACTTTCCTGTTCAGGCTGATACACCATGTGACAAGTAGTCTGCTTCTTTTCTGCAAATTTAAGGATTCCTCACTTCTTCAGCTTGTAAACACAAGAAATTCTCTAGTCAGTGGATTCAGTTACCATTAAAATCAGCATACAAGTTGATCCCATTAATGGCAGAAACTCCTTCTCAGACTTCTTCTAAGATACTAAGTAATGCAAAGAGTGGCTATCCTTAGTTCCTATGTTACCTGAATAAACCAAATCCGCAGCAGAGCATATCCTATGTATTTGCATTTCCTTCCAATCAAAACATATGGCAACATGCATATGACATGTCAATCCAAATACATCACAATTCAAATGTACTGAAATAAACTAATTTTAGAAAAAATGAGAAATATTACAACATATTATTTAGAGAGCTTAATTGCCCTACTAAATGCATGGAGTACTCCTGCAGGGGTTGGAGAGGGAAGCCAATCCCAACTGTATAAATTACCTCTAGTAATAACTGAAATTAAAAATAAAGTGTAAACCCTTGTCTCTCTAAATCATCTGTAATCTATTAGCAGGGTAGATATAACTGATAAAGCAACATCAATCCCTTTATTCGGCAGTATAATAGATGCCCTCATATCACTAGCAAATGAAAGTTATTCCGAGTGCCTTAGAAAAGACAATGTGGCAATACACTGAAGTAAATAAAGGCACAACAACGTAAGTAGGGCTTAAAGAGTTTCCAAAGTCACAAGGGTCCCATTAAGGGATAGAGAAAATACAACAGAAGACTCAAAACTCCATCTATTCAGACAAGCAGACTGAAAGGAGTCAAGGACTGCTTTAAAAACTCTCCTCCTTCTTTGGACTATTAAATACCATGGTGGCTGAACTCCGGTGCTCAGATAGATAACCCAAGCCACCATGAAAGGTATACATACCAACCCTTCAGTGCCAGGTAGGGCCACTCCTCCTCTGCAGGAGGAATTCACGGCTTGCTCACATAGAACAAACAGTAGAGGACAGGATATTCCTGAATCATAGAATCACAGAATGGTAGGGGTTGGAAGGGACCTCTAGAGATCATCTAGTCCAACCCCCCTGCTAAAGCAGGTTAGCCTAGAGCAGGTTGCACAGGAATGCGTCCAGGAGGGTTTTGAATCTCTCCAGAGAAGGAGACTCCACAACCTCTCTGGGCAGCCTG
>VZSC01001210.1:18678-32768 GCA_013398225.1 Steatornis caripensis
CCCAGCACTGACCCCTGGGGAACACCGCTGGTCACAGGCCTCCAGCCAGACTCTGTGCCACTGATCACAACTCGCTGAGCTCTGCCATTCAGCCAGTTCTCGATCCACCTCACTGTCCACTCATCTAGCCCACACTTCCTAAGCTTGCTTATGAGGATGTTGTGGGAGACAGTGTCAAAAGCCTTGCTGAAGTCAAGGTAGACAACATCCACTGCTCTCCCCTCATCTACCCAGCCAGTCATGCCATCACAGAAGGCTACCAGATTGGTCAAGCAGGATTTCCCCTTGGTGAAACCATGCTGATTACTCCTGATAGTCGTCTTCTCTTCCATGTGCTTAGAGATGACTTCCAGCAGGAACTGTTCCATCACCTTTCCATGGATGGAGGTGTGACTGACTGGCCTGTAGTTTCCCAGGTCCTCCTTCTTGCCCTTTTTGAAGATTAGAGTGACATTGGCTTTCCTCCAATCCTCAGGCACCTCTCCTTTTCTCCACGACTTTTTCAGTGGTGTTTGACCCAATCCTCATCGACCAAGGGCAAGTCTTCATTTCTCCAGGCTTTCTCTCTTACCTCCAGGGACTGGGAATCCTGAGAGATGGCCTTAGCACTGAAGACTGAAGCAAAGAAGGCATTCAGTAATCCCGCCTTCTCTGCATCCTCTGTCATCTGGGTGCCCTCCTCATTCAGGAGTGGGCCCACGTTTTCCCTAGCCTTCATTTTGCTACTAATGTACCTGCAGAAGCCCTTCCTATTGTCCCTGACCTCCCTCGCCAGCTTCAATTCCAAGTGGGAATAAAAATAATTGACTGAAGAAATTTGCTGCCCATACATGCTATTCAACACCTCTACAACAGCTCAGATCAACTCTGAATAGCTTACTAATCCTTAGAAGCAGGAAGGTTTTACTGAGTCAGCAGTCAAAAGCTTAATCAAAATGCAAGTGAACCAAAGAGATCAGTGAAATTCGGAGTGGTTTGTCCAAATCAATAGATCTGTATACAGATATTGTACACTCAAGTGTTAATGTTTTCTCATCTGAATATTCATTTTCTTGGGTTTTATGTGCAGTCCATATGATAGATTATAAAGATTATTTCTATGAGGGACAAAACCTCCAAACCTAAAGGCATACTGGATTTCCTTTCCAAAAATACTGGTACATTTTAACTTCTTTGTAATTTCTTTATAGTTAAATTTCTTCAAGGGTTAAGAATGTAAAAACTTTATCTTAACTCCAGTAACAAAAGATTCCATTATTTGTCCATTGCAAAGGCAAAGATATTACCCAGCTATGAGGACTTCACTTCCAGAATTTTCATTTTATGTTTTAGTTACCAAAAAAAAAAAATTATGATATCCATCATGTTGCTCTGACAAAGAAGATTGTGATAAATTTCTTTAGACATTTCCTAATATGTTTTCACACAAATCTTGACTTGTATCATTGACTCAGTACTGAATATTACTCTGGAAATGTTTTCCAGTAGCATTAGGAAATCACTAATCAGATTTTTGCTGCTGGGCTCCTCCAATAATTATAAGAATGAAGACTGAGATTGCTTTAGATGAGTGAAATGAGACGATAGCTCTTTCAATTACCAACACAATTTCTCAAGGGAGAAAAGCTGAGGTGCACTGTAAAGTGATTTAAACATCAAGAATAACAGTATTTTCTTTGCCTCAAACTCAGAAGAGCTTCCAAATGCAGACAAAATGCAGTGCTTCTGCATATCACCAGTACACAGTAAGCTCCAGACCTCCAGTTCCATAGATCATTTGGAGCTATATTCCTAACTGCACTGCCACAAGGTCACATGGAGAAAGGTTAATCAAAACGAAATAAACCTCATACCCTAATGAGCATGACTACTGATTCACGCCCCAGGGCCACACTACCAGATAGAAGACAAGGTTAAGGACGCACAAATTGAGGCTCGACATAAAAAGGGCAGAGAAATATTAAACGGTCATAACAGATATACACTATCTCCATCCTTAGCCTACCGACTCTTGGTGAAAGCCCTCCACACTACTGCATACATACATACTACATACATCTCACCTTTTCTAAAACACTCTTCCCAGATATCTATAACCATGACAGGCTGTTAGTCACCATGTCCAAAATGGTACTTAAGAGAGGACGGACAAATGAGTTTGTATAAGCACAGGTTTAATATCAGGATGGATAGGTGCCTTCCAAACACCCTGACATTCTAAGGATTCTAGAGATGAATTTCATGTCTCTGACATCATGTATCTAACCTGGTAATTTTTAAAGCTTTTTTTCTGAAAGGACCACACTACTCTAGAAAGTATATTCAAGGTAATTTATTACTATTGATTAGCAGAATGAGTGTATCTGAAGCCTACAGTGTTTCTCTTGTTTAGACTTAAAAATTTCTGTTCTTAGAAAAATAGTTAATATAACTAATACTTAATGAAATTACATATTAACAATAAGAAGTCTTCTTGAATATCAGAAGTTCAACTAACATGCACCTCAAGGTTAAGCTGTTAAATAAAACACAGTAAGGCAAAAAACGCTTTAAAAGGCAGGTAGCAATGATTATAGTAAGACTTATTCCAAAGACTTTGCTCCAAAATGATCAAGCTTGTGACACCTACAGCTTCTTCCCTGATAAGGTAGCACAAAATTAATTGCAATGTAATAGGATTTAAAGATACAAACGCACATACTTTTCCTGAAGCCAGGTAAAAATCTTTACTTTTTTATTTAATATTACCCATCTCCCTACGTTTCAGTAGCTGAATAGCTAGTACAAACCACCAATCATCTCTGACCTTCAGAAGAACTCTGTCCCATGCCAAAAAAATTCATACAATACTTTCATTTTTTTTGCTCTGGAGCTACACTGCAGTAACCCCCTCGGGACATAAAGCAATACATTCCCTTTTAGTCATCACGGCTTCTGTTATAAACGGTTACATTTTTCAAGGATAAATTAAATCTCACAGAACATGTCAAACCAACTGTTTTAGAGCCTGATGCTCATTATTTGCTAAGCATGCGGGCAGTAACTCTTCAGCTCTCACCTTGCTATCCCGCCTAATGTCTCTCAACTACCACCTGAAGACAGTAATTAAAACCATACACCCATCTATCCATTGGCTTCCCTGCTGAGACGTTTCTCGTTCGTGTCAATTGTTACATTGCCTTTTCTTTTTTGTGAAATATGTGGACATATGCTTCAAATTGAACTTCATACATTTTACAAAATCTACAGCAAACTTCACAGAGCAATGGAATCTAGTAACCACAGGTGTGGGTTATAACCAAAACTCAAATGTTTCCTAATCCTATTACAAGCATGCACTCTCACGACAATAAAATCTTTTATATCATTTTAAGGCTGTCACTAGACACATACAAGCAAAAAAGGCTTTATTATAACCCTTGCTTTCCAGAGTAGATTCAGGAAATGCAGTAAAATTACTTTCATCTCCCATTAAGTAGTTCATGACCAAAACCTAAATCTTCTTTCAATGTGGTTTTACCTCAAAATACTCTGAAGACCGCAAGCTGCCTAGCTCCTCCCCTGTTCAGCACTTTCCTTTTCAACTCTGTAGCACTCTATACGCTAACTTGTACCTCCAGTTTTATTCCATCTTCCTTTTCAAAGAAGGCCCACTGAAAATAGTTTTTAATTTTTCTTTTCTACTTTTTATTCCTCCCTTCTCTCTACAGGCACATACACATATATGTGGATATAAACCAGAAATGCAATATAGTCAGTGTATTCCACTGCTATTCCCTCTTTTAAAAAAATGTTATAATGAGCTACATATTTCAAATATATAAACATGTAAATATGTTCATATGTACAGACATATAATCAATATAATCAATTTTTCTCCATAAACTTTGCAAGAGAAAGTTATTAACAACAGCTCTATGCTTACGAAAGAGAATCATACATGGGTTCTCCAGCACACCCGCTTATGTCCCTAGCTTGTTTCTTCCAAATTTACTAATCAAGAAGGATGAGAAGGGGCGAATTTAGCTACTCTTTAAATGAGAGGTATATATTTAACAAACTTCTGTGTGACTGGTGAATCTTTTAAGCTTTCAGTTTTTCTGCCCATCTCCCGTTACTGTATCACGTAAATTTTTCTACACAAATGTCCTTGTTTTTTCCCAAGTTTTTTTTATTCTTAACTCAGAAATAGCACACTAATGCAGTCTGATTTTTTCTTTGCTTTTTTTTTTTTTTTTAATTAAACTGCAGAATCCACCAGCAAACCAAGTTATTCTGGGTTTTTGCTTGACTTCTACAGACAGTACTAGAAAAATATCCAGCATATTAATCCATATTGTGTTACATCAGAATACTGCTTTCCCATAGACTACAACACCAAGTTTCATGTTACCTCACTGATATTAAATGCACTCAGCACTGAAAGTATGCAGAAACACATTGGTGTGATGGGGTACATCTATACTACGGCTACAGAACGTTTCACAACATCTATCTCCCAAACGCAAATCCAATTTCAACCAGTTTTCTGCTGAGACATACCTCCACCTGGTCCTCTCCAGCCTGAATGCCACAGCCAGTAGCAACATTACCGTATTACAGTATTATAACTGTAATATAGCCGTATTACATTTCAGCCAGGTCCCTGCTCAGGATGCTCGGAGGCCTGAACTCCTGACACTTAGAGCTTGTCAGCAGCAAATTGTACGAATGAAATCATGTTGATACACAGTCAAAATAAACTGAACAAAGAATGCAATGCGCTTAGAATAATTTAGAGCATTAGTTCTATTCTTAATTGTAATAATTCTCATTATTATTGGAGACTTAAAATACATTATTTTAGACATGCCGCATACAAGGCATAAGATGTCTGTTGCGTGACAACCCTCGAGACTGGCACAAACCATCCATGAAGTTCTACAAAGCAGCCTCAAGAAAATGAGTTTGCAATGACATCCCATTGTGTAATGAAAGCCATCAAGCTCACAGAAGAGAGCACACATAACTGGAACAATCCAGCTAACAGAGAGGACTTGCTCTCACACCAAGGTCATAACACCAAACTCATTTGAACAGCAAGTTGTAATTTATCACAAACAAGGTCAAAATACACGAACTCTGAAACATTACAGAAATTCATCTGTACTACACTGGATCAAGCTGGATCATCAAATTCAAACTTCTTCCATCTTGATTTTGGAAATAAAACAAGAATAAAACACCAATCTTCATGAGACCTCACCTCACACAGACCTCATTTGCCAGATCTTGCCTTCTAGTATTATTTAATCTTCTAGAGGTTCATGCTATTTCATGCTTCCAAAAGAAGACTGAATGAGAATGATCTCAAGTGTACTCTTGGGCTAGCCAAAAAAATTGAGTCTAAATTAACTCAAATTTAGATGCAAATGCTAAGACTGCTCAACCTTTCATTAAATTTCCACAGCTTTGCACTGCTACCTGCATGGCAACACTCTCTCAAGTTGTTTTTGACATCCTGGCGTACTCACAACTACTCAGGTTACTGCTGCAAATGGCCATTCACCCACAACCCACTCTCACTTACTCTACAGAAACCTTTTCTCCACTGAAAAATTAAGTCCCAGGAGTCCAAAGGCTTATTGCAACCTGACGCTAAGGGCAAGATTTCTATTAAATATAATGGGCATTTTCTGTCAAGATTAAGAGAAAAAATACCTTGTAGTCTTAGAGTAGTTATGCATTTTTGTGTTACTGCTCGATTCAAACACTTCATTCTAAAAATTTGTTTCCAGGGGTTACACAGAATCATTCTACATCAGAAAAAACTCAGACCTGCAGAAACTGCCTTCCTTACTGTATCATTAATGGGCAAATAGAGGCTACGTTATACAAGATACATCTGTATTGTCACAGATGGAGGAAGCCCACATCCAGAAAAACTTATTCACACTGTAATGTTAAGCACGCTCGCTCAACAAGAACTACAGATTAACTAGTATTATGTATGACCTTTAATGGTGGATCCACCACTGTGACCAAAAATTACAGCTCAAATTAATTTCACACAACGCAGCCATTCACATATGGGCATTAGGCTGAGCAGCATTAGATTCTCACTGTAATAAAACTCACTCTAATTCAGCTTAGTTAAGCTGTAGAAATAAAGTCTTGTGCATCTTATTTACAACTCACATCTTATTTATGAGGAAAATGTATTCGTCCAAGGAAAGAAAATTCTTATTGCATACATGCCATAATCACAATGGAATCTAGAAAGCTCCAACAACTCTGTCACTTCCTCACCTCTTACACAAACACTTTGCTCTTTCTGTCTTAATGAAACAACATCTGTATCACCATACTACTAAATTCAGAGAAACTGAAAACAGAATCGATTTAGGTTAGGGCTAGATTAAGGTGTCTTCACTTACTTTTTTTTTTTTTTTCCTCCAGTTCCCTGTTCTAGTAACGTGACTTGTTGAACTCTCTCAAGAACTCAGTGGCAGAAACTTTAAAACACCTTCTTAAGTATCTCCTGAGAAATCACAATAGCTTCATATAATATTAAATGGATTAAGCTCAAATGTGACCATTTTCCAACTTCATCACACACTGTCAAATGCCTTCATTTTAACAAATTTCACAGGGTCAGTGGCAAAGAAAACTGAGTACACAGTACATCAAACTTGATTATATTTCAAAGACGGGCAGGGCCTCTGGTTTGTTCTACTTGTGTCTGATTGCCTGCAAAAAACTCACAAAGAAGCTTTGAAATTACCACCCCAGTAAGATTCCCACACTCTTGATGTCTGTGTTACTGCAGCCTGGCTGACCACAGACTCAACAGAAGAGTAACACACTGACTTTCCTAAAAGCAGATATGTCCCTACTTCAGTTGTCTGGAAATATTTTATTCATTAAGACAGGATAAACTGAAAACAAGAGAGGCAGACTAATACTTACTTGCAAGTGATTTAGTACTATCACATTTTATACACACCGACACACAGACTAAAAAACGAATCAACCAGGGCAGGAACATAAGGTTCCTGGATTTTCAACACAACTCTGAGAATTTTAACTTATACTTCCAAGTAACTTCAGCATTTAGACTCCATCTAAATTAGAAGTTTTTGAAAATTACCTCTCAAAATCCAAAACAGAATGAGATGGTATTTCCAGGCCATAAGGTATCATCTGTCTTTTCGAACAATGTGCTTCATTTTACTAAGGTTAAGCTTATAATAGAATGGGCTGGTAACTTTGCATGTAATACCTGTTTCTAGAACTATCTTCCCATGTTAACTGTCCAGAGTTACCATTTGAGAAGCAAAAGTTTTAATTTTAAGCTGCAGGATGGCAAGAGAGATGGACCTCTTCTAACGCTGCTCTGGTCAGCAGCTTTTCTTTGTACACATTGACAGAGCTGGCAGGAAAACAATGACAATGATGGTTATCCTGACATAAAGCCTTCAAGTATCAAAAGCATTTAACAGAGAAAATTGGCTTTCTAGCAATATCAAACAGACCGAGGACCCCACTGAAGCTTGCTGATTAACTGATAAGTGAAATTCATGATTTGAGCTAATCTGAAACATCTAGCTGCAGCTGATGTGAAGAAAATCAGCCTCAGTACTGCAATGCTGTCAGGGAAGATTCTCTCAGGTTATTGCTATTGATCTCTAGGAACATGACAATCTGTGTGCAGTGTTTAAAGGAGCCTTTGGTTAGGCGGTATATTAGATACTGGTATCTTAACTAGGAAAAGATTCTCTACAGGATCATTTGTAACACAAATTATACCCTATCTTGTATCACAGAAAACACAACATGACAAAAACCAAAGACAACACAACTGTGGCAATCAACTACAAAATTAGCAGAAAGATAGTGTTTTGGGGTTTGGGTTGGGTTTTTTTTTAAAAAAGAGAGAAAAAAATCAATGCAAGTATCAAGGAAGCTGGCAGAAAGGACAACAGGGTGGGTGGGAAATCGTATAGCAATAAAAAGGGTAACTCCATGAAAAACATAAAAATAAAATGGCATTGAAAAATGTGAAAGCCATACTAATAGAAACTACAATGTTATGCAAATAGTCTGCTATTTCTTTTCAGTTCCTAGATTCAGGAAATGTGAGATTGTTAAAAAGTATCTAGAATACTACTGACTCTAACTAGACAAAAAGTCAAAGAAAATATTCAAAGCTTACTAAATAGAATGCAAATTTCCTACAGCTTCCACAGCTTTTATTTCAGGAAGTTTTTCCATATATAGGCAGCTAACAGATCCCAGCTCAAAACAGACTTCATACATCTGAGATGTGCACACACACATGCAATCTAGACCAGAAATCTAGGGTTAAAACTCTCCTTCCCTCCTCCCACAAACCCTAGCATGTCTCTCTCACACGCACAGACACGCATTTGCAAGAACTTTACACACTGTAGGTGTATGTGCAGTTAAGTATCCATAGAGCTGATGTGATTAGATGGCTACAGGTTAGAAATTGAGATGCAGTGCTTACAGACCATGCAGGCACCATAAACAAAGTCTATGCAACTAGTACATCCTGTCTTCTCTTTCCCCTCCTCCATCATCTACTTGTTGGTTCAGATAGTTCAAAAGATATGAATGCAAGCAACCGCACAAAGAGGAAGGAAAAATTAGAGTAAATTAAGTATGAAAAATAAAAATAATCCTTTCCTGTAGTACATACGTACTGAGTACATAACCATTTCAAGCTTCCTAGTATTTCATTACCAATGAACAAGGGCAAAAGCACAGAGCTCCACCCAAATGCCTATGCATTTTGCACTTTCAGAATAACTTAGGGGTATTGCTCCTTATGGCTTATAGTAAAATCACGGTTCTCCAAAAGAACTGGTTTTACAGCAATCAATTTAATCAATTTTCTCAAACCAAGCAAAGCAGTGTAGTATTATTTCTATGTAGCTATACATAGCCACCAGCTGCAGGGTGGTGATGTGAGTATGGATTTTCCCAGGATTTACCATTTTTCTTGGTAGTATCTGAAGCAGTATACATTTTCTGTCACACTGCACGGCTGCAGATATAAAGCAGAATGGGGTTCAGCTGTCACTGAACACAGCAAAAAAGGAAAAGATAATGTGGGAGGGTTTTTTGCAAAGAGTAGGTTTCCCAATTCTGAAAAGCACAAATCTTTGGAACTTAAGTAGGTCATCTCACCTTTCCATGCTTCAGGCTCTCTGCAAATTAAGACAGTTCTCTGCTAATTCACTGTAATGCTGCAAAATTTAATGAACTGGCAAAAAATTTTTGAAATGCCTTCAGCACCTTATACCATACGTCAGATTCTGCTTTTAATATGTTGTAATAAACAAGTTCTACTGAACTTACTCAAAATAACTTCATAAAAGACACATTTATAGATTAATAATTCATCCCAGCTGTAGTTATCTAAAACTGTTCCTAGTCTGTATACTGGCATTCCTCCTATGGAGACTGCCACAAAAATTTGGTGGTGACAGATGGACCCTCACTCATGTTCTAATGTGTTTTAATTACCTTCTCACAATACTAATAATTGCTTTGAAGGTCAGAAAACTTCTTTAGCCATACGCTGATAAACAGAGCCAAACATGTAAGAAACACATAGAAACATACTTCATCTTTTCAGTCTTCGTTTTACAGCAAGACCTCAAAATCAACTTGTTCTAGAAATTCCAAGATGGTTTTATAAGAAAGAGTACTGCTGAATATTATTGATCATTTTGCAGATTAGTTGTGTTCAGAGCACAGTAAAACTGCAGGAGAGGCAGCAAAATTGCCAATTCTGTTCATAACGAAGACAGTAACTCTCCTTTCTCTTCTCTCTGACCCACTATGCTTCATATCCTCCTACTTCCCACCTTGAGAGACACGGAAATCAGCAACAGTAGCAAAAGAAAGTGGATTCCCAAGATAGGAGGTATCCAGCATCCTCTATCAACAGTTGGGTTTGGTTCTGTTGTTGTTAGTAGCTTTTGTTTGTTTGTTTTTTAAACACACAAGAAAGTAAGAGCACATAACCGCCTGAACAGAGAGACTTGCAGTAGACAGGGACTTGGGAAATGGGATACAAAAACCAGAGGGTCAGAGTAGTGAAGTCATAAAACTTCAATGGTAAAGTCAGAAAAATGTCATGAAACACTGAGACCCAACTTAAAACCATCATTAAAACTAAAAGCAGTGTTGTAACTGTTCATGTAAGCGTAGCCAAATGCACCAAATTTTTCTAGCAATCAGAAAAAAAAATCACGTACCTGAGATACAAAAATAACTAACAAAATTTAAAATATTCTGTTGTGTAGCTGAAAATTTTAATTTACATGTCAAAATGCTGAACCACTGCATATTCAAAGGTAACAAACCATTTTGTTTCTTTAGGATGGCTTTGGACATTCCACTAACTATGGAGACCACAGGTTTAGAAAACGGGTATCTAAATTAAATCCCTGAAGTTAAACATAGCAAACATTCCTCACACGCTCCTGCCAACCTTCCTTAGCGTTATGCTACATCTGAACTTCCAAAGACACGGTGCCAATACTACAATGTCGTCAATGGCTAAGAAAGATATCTTACCATGTCTTATAACTTACTGGTTTACTAGGTAACCTGTCATCAGTACAGGAGAATTCCTGCCACCCTTCACGAAAGAGTAAAGCATAAATTATTCTGACACAGACTGCTTACTACTGTTTGTACTCAAAGGCATCATTTCCAAAACTATTAATTCACTACAGCACAAGTGTGACATTTATCTTTAATGGAAACACCACAATTCATATAAGGCAGAAAAAGGAATTTACTTGTTGAAACATAATATATCACGTACCTTGATGAATCCAAATGGCACATGCCTGTATATGCACGTGTAAGCGACCAAGAGCTCCAGAACAAGGGCAACAAAAATAAACACAAGTCAAATATTTCGGAACGGATTGTAATAATTTTGTGCTGGTGTAAGGCACGAGGAAATAGGCTTGGAAATGTGAAGAGCAGGAAATTTCCATGTGCATTATAAGTTCCATATTTTTTTGTTTTATTTTGTTTTGACTCAAACAGCTTCTCTAGTCTTGAATTACGTAATGTATTTTCGAGACCTTAGTGCAGTTCCAACCTACAACAATCAAAGTAATGTTGCATATTAACATAATCTACGTAAAATTTCAACTTCTTTGATGTAAAGAAACAGCGATCTGAAAAGACAAGTTTTATTTATAAATGTACTTTCCCATACTCATGAAAACCAAACAAACTTGTATGCTATGCCAGCTACTGTCAGATAAACGGCAACAAGATTTTATTCTTCAGTACAGACAGGAAATCTTAACCAAGTATTTCTTGTCTGCGCTGCTGAACTGCAAATACAGAACTAGGGCGAGGAAGTGGTGGTGGTAATGTCAGTGACTATAGACATTTAAATCTACAGGAAAATTCTCTAGAGACTAAAACTCATCATTTCGTCTCTGCATTCTGGCACTACACCTGGAGAGAGGCTGGGAAACACCATCTGAAATAAATGATTAATAGGTATCTTTCTTTGACACCAATACCTATACTTCTTGAAACATTTTATCAGAAAAAAGCACTGCACCTACAAGACCGGCATAGCACACAAATACAGAAATGAACAAAAATTACTCAGGTATTTGCCCTAAAATATTAGCTAACTTCTCCCAATATTTCTCACTGTTAATCTTATGGATGATATTTTTAAAAGCTTTTATAACACTTACAGAACCTTAAATTGTGGACAGGCTTTTGCCAAGGTTATCCAGTTTCACATCATACTCTACATCCGCAGGTGGAACAATGTTTACAAGTTCACACAGTATCACAAACTGAATTAAAACAAGTACTGAGCAACAACACACTAGGGAAACCATGTTTAAGTCTTTTGTCACAATGAGACCTCACCAACTGGATGAAGAGATTGTCAAAGAAAATCACCATAACAGGAGTAGTGGATGTACTGAGTCAGGCTGGGATGCAGTTAGTTTTCCTCACAACAGCTGTATTCTGCTACACTTTCGATTCATGACTAAAACAGGGCTGATAACACACCAATGTTTTTGCTGAGCAGCACTTGCACAGCATCAAGGCTTTCTCTTTTTCCCATTCTGGGGGAACACCTGCAGTGAGTAGGCGAGAAGCTGGGAGGGGACACAACCTGGACAGCTGACCCAGACTGACCAAAGGGTTATTCCATGCCATAAAATCTCACGTTCAGCAGTAACATCTATGGGGGAAGTAGCCACTGCTCAGAGCCTGTCTAAGCAGTAGGCATTGGTCTACTTGCGGAAGCTTGTGAGTGATTACGTCTGCATCATTTGCTTTGTCTTTTTTTCCTTCCTCTTTCCTTCGCTTACTAAACTATCTTTATCTTGACCCACAAGCTTTCTCATTCTTGCTCTTCCAATTCTCTTTTCATCCCACTGCAGAGGGAGTAAGCAAGAGGCTGTGTGGTGCTCAGCTGCTGGCCAGGGTCAACCCACCACAGTGCATGTCCTGCTTCACCCTCCCTTCAACAGCTCTCTGTTTCTTGTGCTCTAGGATTTGAGGAATGCAAGAACAATCTACTAATACAGTTTCAAAGCTGGTGATTTGTATTTTTTAGAACTACTCTGGCATAAATATTATCAGAATAAGAATTGCATAAACTCGTTATAATCACACAAACAATCTAAAATCTGAACTAGAACATAGCAAGGAATCAACCTCAGACACACCGGAAGGTGTTCATTACAAGTAATACCACAGAATAATCCCAGAATTTGGAAATGAAGAAGAAACGGAGAACTACAAGAGTGAGGAGGAGACAGGATCTTATTTTATTAATTCAACAACAACAATGAACTGTTTCTCAGTTTCTTCTAGATAAATATTTTATAAACACTACTTATTCTAGAGTGACCTGTCTTCCCAGTTGTCATCACTGATTTTTTCCGCCAGCTGCTGCATCTTTCAATACCAACTACAGAGGACTTTAGGACTGAATTCTCCTTAAGTATCAAGGCAAAGTCTGCAGAAAAAGCAAGTATGCAAATAACTAAAAAATATTAACAACTTCTGAAGACTGTTAAACATGCCTATTAAAGACATGAATTCCAGTCACATGGTATGGGACAAATCTATCTTCTTTGACCAAACGGCCCCTGACATTACTTAAATCAGCATTTTGAAATACAGTTACAGAGGTGCACATAGTTGTGCATCTGAAAGCTACAGGACCACACTGATTATCTATCCTACTCTCAAACAGGATAAAAAAGCATCAGCTAAGTAGATCCCAAATAATATACTTTTGGGAACATTTCAGTTGGATGGTACTGTGGAACTGGTGAGACTGCTAATACCACCAGTTCAGAAACTTAAATCATCAATCCACACCCACCTCTACTAAACTACTGCATGTATTTCCCATCATTCACAGAAGTTTAAGTATGTAAAAATTTAAGTAAGCGAATAGTCAGAAAACATCGACTTCCTATTCTATTGTTGTGATGCAGTAGAGACAATCTGTTGATGTTAGAAGGTGGCATTCGTAAGAAAGATATTTAGGAGTCAGTTACAATACTAATCAATAAAGTTTATGACATTTTGGAAATGGCTTATCAACGCATTAAAAGTTCCCATCACATTTCAGCAGCTGTAGCTGAAAACAGAAAATTTTTCTTAAAGTCATCCCAACATGACAGATGGCATTCTAATGCTCTCAGGAAAAGCTGACAGCATAAAAAGCTCCTACTAGTCATGGTAATTAAAATGATACTGCAAACGATGACTACATATATAAATATTACCTATGGAGTCTCAAACACCCCACTACAACTTATCATAGAATCATAGAATGGTAGGGGTTGGAAGGGACCTCTAGAGATCATCTAGTCCAACCCCCCTGCTAAAGCAGCTTAGCCTAGAGCAGGTTGCACAGGAATGCGTCCAGGCGGGTTTTGAATATCTCCAGAGAAGGAGACTCCACAACCTCCCTGGGCAGCCTGTTCCAGTGCTCTGTTACCCTCACAGGAAAGAAGTTCCTCCTCATGTTCAGGTGGAACTTCCTGTGTTCCAGTTTGTGC
>VZSC01001211.1:294-15134 GCA_013398225.1 Steatornis caripensis
GGGCGGCCCCCCCCGGGTCAGCCCCTTCCCGCACCCCCCGGGGCAAACACCCCCCACCCCTCCCGCAGCCTCCGCCCTCTTCCGCACTCCTCGCCCGGGCCCCCCCTTCGCCTACCCCGGGCACCCCCCAGCTCCAGGACCCCCTCTCCTCCCCGGGCCCGCACTCACCGGGGACGCAGTACCGTGCGGGAGGCGCCATGTTCGCTGCCGGTAGTGCACCCGCAGAAAGACCTCTCCCTATTGGTCCTCGACGGCAAGGCCGCGATGTAAGCCGCGCGACTATTGGTTCTCCGCTACTCTACACGGAGCTTTGTTGCGCTGCCCTCTGGGAATTGTAGGCCAGTGACAGCAGAAGGCGCTTACCGGCATGCTCTGTGCGGCCGGCGCGCAGGCGCAGTGTGCGGGGCGGCGGGCGCTGCCCGTGGGGCCGTGAGGGCGCCGGNCTCCCTATTGGTTCTCGACGGCAAGGCCGCGATGTAAGCCGCGCGACTATTGGTTCTCCGCTACTCTACACGGAGCTTTGTTGCGCTGCCCTCTGGGAATTGTAGGCCAGTGACAGCAGAAGGCGCTTACCGGCATGCTCTGTGCGGCCGGCGCGCAGGCGCAGTGTGCGGGGCGGCGGGCGCTGCCCGTGGGGCCGTGAGGGCGCCGGGCCGCCGGGAATGGAGGCGGCGGGCGGCAGGGCGCGGGCGGCAGGTCGGCTGCGCCGAATGGGGCTGTTGCTGTGGCGTGTTATGGGGCTGGGATGGACCGTGGGCCTCCGGGGGCGCCGTGGGAGTGAGCGGCGATGGGGGATGCTGTGGGCCTGGGCGGGCTGGGAGGCAGTGTAGGGGTGCTGAGGGCCTCGGGGGCTTGTGGTGCTGAGGCCGGGCCTGGGGGGGCAGCGGGAGTGTGTGCTGTGGCCCTGGGGGTGCTGCGGCGTTGGGAGGTAACGCGGGGGGAAGCGGTAAGGCTGGGGATCGCGGATGCTGTGGGGCTGGATGTAATGGGGCTGAGGGCTCTCAGCTGTTGGTATGGGCAGCCTTTGCGTGGGTGGGATGGGTACCAGAGAGTGTCTTTGCGCTGGGTGCTATTGAACTGGGGGAGCTGGGAGTTGTGGAGCTGGGCCCCCCTGGAAGTTGCTGCAGGGCAGGGTCTGGGTGGCTGGGCCTGGCAGGAGCAGTACCCTGGCTGTGCCTGGGGCAGGGCCAAAACTAAGGTTCCCTGCCGTGGGCCATGATGTTGCCTGTGGTCTTGGCCATGCTGGTGGTTGCTGTTCAATCCCTGTGGGCTCAGTGCCCCACTGGGGAGGGCCGTGGGCAGGGTGAAGGCTGGAGCTCCAGTGCCTGACTGGGCCAGGGAGGGTGCATGGCACTGCTGGAGCCTCATCCTTGTGGCTGTGCCGCTGTCTGCAGGCAGGTGCCCTGGGGCAGAGGGGGGTCCTGCCCTGTCCCCAGCAGTGTGGGGACTCCTGGCTCAGTAGCCAACAACTGTCGCAGGCAAGGAAACCTCTTTGATTGACTGGAGTTGGCAGCCTCAGGGAGGGGTAGCCAGCGGGTGAGGAGGTTCTGTGTGTTTGGAGTGGACCCCGAGACCTGCTGCTGGCTGCAGCATGTTGTCTCTTACCACAGTGACAACATGGGGACGGGTGCTCCCCAAAGGCTGCACAGCAGGAAGTTGTTATTCCACTTTGCACCTGATGTGTTCCAGAGGAAAACCCGTGGCAGAGTGAAGGGGAAATGTGGGGAAGGGGGTGGCACTGGGGTTTGCGTGTCCCACCTTCCCCTTACCAGGGTACTGGAAATCTGGGCAGGAGCCATACCTGTGGCCTGGGGTAGGCTGGCGGGTTTAGTGTTCTTGTGTCCAGCTGCTCCCAGACTTTGGGTCAGCCCAACGCTCATCTGGCAGGGCAGAGCGGAGCCCCTGGCTCCTTTGGAAAGCCCATTTGGATGATGCAGCTCCTGCCCGTACCCTCCCTGCTGCTGCTTGAGGGCTGTGCTGCGGGCATGGCAGCACAGGCAGCCGGTCCCCACTGGAGGGACTCTTATGGTGTGACACCTCTGCCTGGCACCACGCCAAGGCAAGCATTTGGCCCAGGCTCAAGAACGTGCCTTGGCAGGACCCTGGGGCAGCCTCGCTGCTTAATATTGATGGGCACTGCCTGCATGGAGGCCTGGGGGCCCCAGCCCTGCAGATCATTTTCCCAGCTGCTGGGCAGACTCAGGTTCCTCCTCACTCCCAGCACAGCTCTCAGGTGGGACGAGGGGCTTAGTGGGCACGGGAGCACTCACAGCATCACCTTGGCCTGGGCCGCTCCTTTGCTGGTGCATGGTGTTGTCCAAGGGTGATCAAGGCAAGGGGAAGGAGGAAGTGTTGGGATTCTCGGAGTGGGGCTGTGAGGTTGGGAAAGGTGCGGGGTGGGCTCTGCGGCTTGGTCTAGTGGTTGAGGTGAAGGGAATCAGCATCTAGGTCCTGCTTTTTGGGAGTGGGGAGGGGTAATTCAGGCCTGGCTCTTCCGCACATGTCTTGTGTGAGTTCCCCTGTTCCCAGACCTGCGTCTGGGATTATCCCTGGAACTGGCTCAGCATCCTGGATGCTTGTGCCTTCTCTGGTTTCCTCTGAGTCAGACTCTCCATGTTGTTCCCCCGTCCCCCTCCCTGCTGGGAAAGACGAGATGGGACTGGAGAGCATCTGAGCCCAGACAGTGAGGGGCCTGTGCCCCCTGCTCCATGCAGAGAGCTGTCCCAGTGACAGCGGCCCCACAGCCTCCAGGAGTCTGGGCTCAGCTCCCCCTGCTCTGTGTCCTTGTGTAGGGTGAAGGAGAGGCCCCTGCAGAGTCGGCGCAGGGAGCTGTGTGAGCGCGCGTCCGGGAGGGGAGACCCTTCCTGAGGGACAGCCAGGCAGCAGGGCAGCCTGCCCACGCTGAGCTCTTCTCCCCCCAGGCGTGGCATGGCAGGGATGAGGAGCCGGCAGCGGATGTTTGCAGCGGTGATGCGCCTGCTCCTCAAGTGTCTGCGGCTGGGCCGGAGGCGGCGGTTTAAGCTGGTGCGGCAGGCAGAGCAGCTGTGGCACTACGGGCAGCTCTGCCTCCGCTCCCTGCTGTACAACTCCTTCACCAACAGCGACGTTGTGCTCGACTCCCTCTTCGAGCCCATCTACTGGCTGGTGGACCACGTCACCCGGTGGTTTGGCGTGGTGAGTACCCTTGCTGGGCAGCGAGGCACCCGGCTCTGGGGACTGGAGCGAGTGTGCTGCTGGGACAACTGCTTCTCAGGGCTGTCTGTGCTCTAGGCAGGAAGGGAGTGGGGACCTCAGTGTGTGGTTCAGATTGTTTTCATGTGGCTGTGTCCTGCCCATGCCTCTCCCAAGACAGCGAGGGGCAGGTGCTTCCTGCTCTGGTGACTGAGGCCCCTTTCCTGTAGGTGTTTGTGGCACTGGTGATTGGGCTGACGAGCTCCATCGTGGCCATCGTGTACATCTGCCTGCTGCCCCTCATCCTGCAGACCTACACACCTGCCTGGATCTGCTGGCACCTCGCCTATGGACACTGGAACCTCATCATGATCGTCTTCCACTACTACATGGCCATCACGACCTCACCCGGGCACCCACCACAGGTGAGGCGCCGACTGGCAGCCCAGCCTCTCCCAGCTGGGCATTGGGGACCAGCTAAGGACGATCACTAGACCAGCCCGGTGGGATCATTGTGGAAGGTCTCCACCAGATCGGGGCAGCTAGGCCCGACAGTGAGGGGTGGGGGTTGGGTCACAGGGGAGGCAAGGAGCATGGGGAGCAGGGCGTGGGTGCACAAATCTCTTCTGACCTGTGCACAGGCCAAGGATGATCTCACCGGCGTCTCCATCTGCAGGAAATGCATTGCCCCCAAGCCGGCTCGCACCCACCACTGCAGTATCTGCAACAGGTAGGGCTCCCTCCCTCTGCCCACCGCAGCACTTGGGGCAGCCTCTGGGACCCCTCTCCTTGCCCCCGGCCACACTACGAGACTGGGGCCCCCTCCCCTCTGCTCTACTGGCTTCTTGCCTTGTTTCTTGCACGGCCCACAGGGCTGGGGGGGCTGCCTGCCCCCTCCCAAACATGGTGCTTGTGCTGGCACTGCTCTCCTCCCTCCCAGGTGTGTGCTGAAGATGGACCACCACTGTCGTATCCTTCTGCAGTACTAACCCACGGTGCTCTCCCGGGGGGAGCCTGCCCTGCTTCCCCCTTCCACTTCCTGCCCCACTCCTCTTCCGAGTCAGCCAGCGTGGGGAAGGATGCAGGGGGTCAGGCCCAGAAGAACCACCCTGGTGGTCCCTGGGGTGGGTTTGGACCCATGGCCCATCACGGTTACATTCCTTTAACCCCAGAAGCAGCCTGGCTAAACAACTGCGTGGGACACTACAACCACCGCTACTTCTTCTCCTTCTGCCTGTTCATGACCATGGGCTGCATCTACTGCAGCATCAGTGGCTGGGAGATGTTCCGGGACGCCTACGCAGCCATCGAGGTGAGCAGGCCAGCCTGCCCTCACCCTGCCGGACACCAAGGCTGGCTGGGCTCCCCAGGCTGAGCTTGCAGAACAAAGCTGGGCCAGCCCTGGCCTTCTGGTGACTTTGCTTCCCCTCTCCCTTCTCCTGCAAGGCCCCCAGCTGCCCTGGTCATGCAGGGGGGTGAGGGGGAAGGGCCCCCTCCTCTGAGACACGTAACTGGAGTCCTGTTTTCCATCCCCCTAGAGAATGAAACTGCTTGAGAAGGAGAGACTGCAGGTGGCTGCCAACCAGGTGGGACATCCCCTGTCCCCAGCTGCTCCATGCAGCGTGGAGCACAGCTGCCCTGCAGGCTGGGTCCTGCTTGGGGCCCTGCTCTCAAGGAGCACCCCACAGCCAGAACCAGCCCCTGTGCTCGTCTTGTGTCAGAGAGCTGGGGCTGGCTGGGCAGCTCTGCTACGGACACTGCCTCCAGCAGTTTGGGGTCTGCTTCCCTGTGCACCCAGCTTCCAGGGGCTTTGGCTGGTGGCAGCTGCTTGGCATGTGCTGCTCAGGCCCTGCTCTCTTGGGGAAGCTGCAGCAGAGTGTACACATCTCACCCTGAGCATCAGCTGCGGTGTGGTGCAGTGTCCTGACCAGTCCACAGCTGCTCCCTGCCCCCAGCCCACTGCTTCTCACACATGTGCTGGCTCTCGGGTGTCTGTCTGTCTTGTGGCTGTCTCAGGCTGCCTCCCCATCGCCCTGGCTGTTGCGTTGGTTCCAGCCGCAGACCTGTCTAGCTGTCCGAGCTCTGCATCAGCGAGGGGTGCAGCAGTCCCCCCCCCGGCTTCAAGCTATAAAGCAGTTTGGGTAACCCCCCGGTCTGGTCCTTTTTCAGACATACTACCAGACCCCGCCGCCCACCTTCTCCTTCCGCCAGCGAGCTTTCCACAAGAGTGTTGTCTACCTCTGGGTCCTGTGCAGGTAACGGGGTCCAGGGGCTGGGAGTGAGGGTGCTGGGGGAAGCAGCGTGCAGCCCCCTGCCCTGTGACATTGCTCACCCTCTGCCTCCCTGGGGCTGGGCTGGCTTGCTGTAGCACAGGTGTCCCTGCCCTGCCAGCGCTTGAGCCAGTGAGGAGAGATTTCAGCTCTCTGCCCGGGGGGATTAGACCAGCCCACTGACCTATGCAGCCATGGGTGTGGGGAGGCAGCCTCAGCCCCCCACAGCTGCAGAACCAGGGAGGGAAGGCCTGTGTGCAAACTGCTGGCCCTTGCTGTCCCCAGCTCGGTTGCGTTGGCCCTGGGTGCCCTCACGGTGTGGCACGCCACCCTCATCACCCGTGGGGAAACCAGCATCGAGCGGCACATCAACAAGAAGGAGAGGCAGAGGCTGCAGAAGAAAGGCAAGGTTAGCACAGCCTGCGGAGCAGGGGGGCCAGCCACGGCAGAGCTGGACATGATGTGTGTCTCCCTGGCCTGCAGGTCTTCAGGAACCCCTACACTTATGGTGGCTGGGAGAACTGGAAGCTGTTCCTGGGCGTGGACATGCCAAGGTAAAGTTCTGGGGAAGACGCTGCCTGGGAAAGCGGTGGCTCAGCAGAGTNTGCCAGCGCTTGAGCCAGTGAGGAGAGATTTCAGCTCTCTGCCCGGGGGGATTAGACCAGCCCACTGACCTATGCAGCCATGGGTGTGGGGAGGCAGCCTCAGCCCCCCACAGCTGCAGAACCAGGGAGGGAAGGCCTGTGTGCAAACTGCTGGCCCTTGCTGTCCCCAGCTCGGTTGCGTTGGCCCTGGGTGCCCTCACGGTGTGGCACGCCACCCTCATCACCCGTGGGGAAACCAGCATCGAGCGGCACATCAACAAGAAGGAGAGGCAGAGGCTGCAGAAGAAAGGCAAGGTTAGCACAGCCTGCGGAGCAGGGGGGCCAGCCACGGCAGAGCTGGACATGATGTGTGTCTCCCTGGCCTGCAGGTCTTCAGGAACCCCTACACTTATGGTGGCTGGGAGAACTGGAAGCTGTTCCTGGGCGTGGACATGCCAAGGTAAAGTTCTGGGGAAGACGCTGCCTGGGAAAGCGGTGGCTCAGCAGAGTGTGGGGGTGCTGGGACACTGGCGCTCTCCTTGGGCAGCTGGGGCAGAGTAGGACAGCGAGTGTCCCATGCTGTGTGCTGCTCCAGGCTTTGTGAAGCATGGAGGACCAGGGCATCAGCTACTTTGTGGCTCCTTAGCCCTGCCCAGGGGCAAGCTCTGGCCTACCCAGTGCCCTTTTGCCTATAGCGTCCCAGCTGAGGAGCCCAGCCATTGTGGCAGCTTGGGCATATGGGCTCATGCCCGTGGCTTGGCTCTGCAGAGCTGAGCAGCACAGAGATGTCAGGTTTTTGCTGCAGCCTCACTCCTCTCCCCACAGGCACTGGCTCACCCGGGTCCTGCTGCCCTCTCCTCACCTGCCCCATGGGACAGGCCTGAGCTGGGACCTGCCTCCCTGCGTGACCGAGCAGCGTGCACCGCTCCTGGCCATCTGAGGCTCGGGTGCTGCAGCCGTCCCTCCCCGCGGGCAGGGGAGCGCACAGGGGACCCGCTGTGCCACCGCGGCTTCCTTTGGCCCAGGTACCTGGCAGAAGGTGGGTGCTGGTGTGCACTGCAGACTGGAGCCAGAGCCATGGGCAACTCTTTGGACAGTGTGGGTGTGTTGACGCCTGCTCTCTTGGCTCCTTGGTGGCTGCAGGCAGCCCCAGGGAAAGGCAGCAGAGCTGCTGCTCCCAGCTCCAGCAGAAGGTCCTGCCTTGCTGGCACAGGTACAGCCCAGCACCCAGCCCAGCTTGCTCTCCAGCAGGGCTGGGCCCAGAGGATGGCACCCCTGCCCCCCAAGCACTCCCCAGGGAGCCTTTTTAAGAACATCCAATAAATTTTTTTTTTTTAAGGGAGCCTCTCTCTTTTCACTGGTGGGGGGTGCAGACTTCTGGGGGTAGGGAAGGAAAGGGACCCCCACAATTCTGCAACGGGGAAAGAGGGGTAAGGGCCTGTAACCAGCAGCACCTTTAGCTACTCAACATACAGAAGGGCACTGGAGTCCCAGCCTGGGCTGCACAGAGACCCCCTGCAGCATTACCAAAACAAATATATTTATTTCTCTGGCATGCGGGTTGCCACAGGCCCTACGCATGTGCGCAGGCCTGCCCTCTCCACTCACACATGGTGAGTCTGTCTGTCACTGTCCCTGGCTGCAGCAGAGGCTGGGCAAGCCATGGGCGGCACAACACCTTCGCTCCTGCAGGTGCTGGGAAGAGGGCAGGGTTGCAGGGAAGGTGCTGTCTGCTGGCCCCCATGCTCCAGCCCAGGCACTCGGGGCAGTCCTGGGCTCCAGGGGTCCGTGGCATCAGTTGGATGGCTTAGCGGGTTAGCAGGGGCCCAGTCCAAGTGTCGGTCAGCACAGGGAGGGGATGCAGGGCGCTCACCTGCCCAAGCTCCCCAGCAGGAACCTGTGGGGACACAGATGGTGCAATCGGCCCCATCCCTAACACGCCAGTGCCCCAGCAGCTCCAGCCAGCACACTCACCATTCCCCCCGTGCTGCCACCGCCTCCTTCCGCACCAGCCTCTTCTTGTCGTCCAAAGGCTTGGCCAGTGCCCGGATAACTCGGGCCTTGTATGGGAGCAGCTGTAGGACAGAAAGGGCTCTCTGTGAGAGCGCTGAGCACCGGCTGCCCCCCGGGAGGGGGTTTAGGACACCCTCTTGCCCCTGTAAAAGCAGGAGCAGGCACCAGCAGGAGCACTTACCACTGTCGTGGGCAGGCTGGTAAGTGCATGGGCACAGCGCAGGGCGGCGATGCGGACAGCCTGGAACAGAGAGGGGTGAAGGCAGCAGAAGGGGCAGGGGTGCAGGAGAGGGGTGTGTCTGGGGGAAGGAGGGGACACACGCACCATGGTGGGGCTGGAGGTGAGACTGAGGAACTTGGTGACCAGCGTGTCGACGTGCAGGCTCATGATCTGGGGGGCTTCGAGCAGCAGTGGCTGGAGGCAGCTCAGTGTGGAGAGCTGCACCACGCGGTCCGAGCAGGACAAGGCCTCAAGCAGGAGGGAAAGCAGCTGTAGGTGTGGAGGACACAGGAGACATAAACTCCCAGCCGTGCACTCTCCGCTGCCACAGTCCCCCCGCCAAGGCTGGCTCTCACCGTGGGCAGCTCTGTCACCAGCACGGGCTTGGGGAGGTGGTTAAGCACATGGGACAGGCCCTTCAGGTAATTGGCTTTCACGTCTGTGGAGAGCAGAGATGGTTACAGGCAGCCCGGGTGCCCCGGGTAAGGGGTCATGGGGGGGTGAGGCTGGGCTGGGGGTGGCCGCTCACCAGGGTCAGCCCCATGGAAACCCTGCACCAGCTTGGGGACATTGTCAGTGAAGAAGCGCTGGCGGAACATGATGCGCACATCAGCGTGGCAGCCCTTATGCAGCACGTCCGGGGAGTCAGCCATGAGCAGGGAGAAGCCATCGGCTACAGCGGGGCCCAGCTCCACATCGCCCAGCAGGCCCAGCAGCTGCGAGGGAGAGACCCCTGAGACAGGGTGCCCTTTTTGCTGGGGGTTCCCAGCTGGCAGCAGGGTGAGCAGGCAGGCTCCTTGGACATCACCCACCCCCACAGCTGCTTACCTTGTCTGTCAGGCGGGAGCTCAGGGGGTGGTAGCGCAGCACCAGGGCTTTAGTCACCTGTGCAGGCAGGGCAGAGTCAGTGCCAGGCCAGCCCCCCCGGGCTCTCCACCACTCCCACACCCAGGGCAGCCTTACCCAGAGCAGCAGCATGAGCGCCTGTGTTCGGCAGGGCCCCTCCACAAGGCTAGGCTCCATCCTGTTCACTGCAAGCTGCAGGATCTCATCCAGCTGCTGCCCTGGGGACACAGAAGGGACAGGCTGAGCCATTCCCCCACCAGCAGTGGGCAGGGACCCACGGCATCCTGCCCAGTGCCCTTACCCGCTGGGTGCTTGTTCACCAGCCCTGCAAAGCACTTGGCAGCTGTCGTGGCTGTGAAGGGGCAGTTGCAGGAGCAGCTCAGTGCAAGCAGCTCCCGGAGCAGACGTTCCTGCTGAGGAATTGCCACCTGGAAGAGACATGGGGTGTGTTACAGGCCAGGGCCACAGCTGCTCCCTTCTTCTGCCCATGGAGCTTCCTGTGGACCTGGGTATGAGGGCACTTGGACGAGGCCCCTTCCCCACCCTGCTCCCCACCAACTTACATCGCGGGGCAAGGAGCAGACGAAAGCCATGAAGAGGACAACCAAGCGTCTCTGCGCCTCCAAGCACTCCCCATCCTGTGGGGGAAGAACAGCGCCCATGTCATCACGGTCCTTGCTGCCAGCCCGTGCCAATACCCTCATTTCCTGTCCCCGTTCTGGCACCCCAACCCCAAGCACCCAACACACCTCGAAGGGCTGGAAGGAGCATGGAAAACTGTTCTGGGGCAGGAAGGAGACCTCTCCGTCCAGGAAGAGGGGCACCACATGAGACACACTCTGGGCAGCCAGCCTAGGAGAAAGGAGACATCACAATGTGCTGCTGTCAATGGAGGGTCATTAGATTGCTCCTGGGTACCTCCTAGGAGCCCCAGGGTCTCCCAGTACAGACAGCAGCCGAGGGGACGCAGTCTGCCCCCTCCCCACGATCAAGTGCCTGGTGTCCACTCCAGTGTCACTCACTCAGGGCTCAGGTGAGTGGTGGCAGCGCTGATGACTGGGACCATGGCAGCCAGCACTCCTTCCTCCAGCAGCGCCTTGCCTGGCAGCGGGTGGGTGCTCTCTGCAGGCAGCGGGAGGAAAGGGACACGCTGGAGCCCGCTGCCCAGAGGGAGGAGGCAGGCACAGCCCCCTGACCCACGCCGGCCTTGGGGCCGGGCTGCTCCGCATCTAGCAGGGGGCAGCGGCGCCCGCAGTGCCCGCGGTTGCCGCGGGGCGGCAGCAGCAGCGCTGGCTGCGGGATCCAGGACCACAGGGAGCCCGGGGAGCTGCTGCTCTGCCCTCTCCCGCTCCAGCCCCGCACCTACCTTGCATGGCAGCCTGCACGGCCATGGCCAGCAGGCAGGGCACCACTGTCTGGTGGAAGTACCAGCAGCCCTCCGCGTCCTGCTGACACTGCAGGGCCACGCGGTGCAGGCTCTGGCACACAGAGACGATGTCCTGGGTGTTCACAGCCTCGCTCCCTGCAGGGCACAGTCATCGTCACATCAACCAACCACATCTGCGCCGGGATCCCTGGGCAATGCAGCCCTCCCTGCTGCCCCTCCACCAGTGGGAACTGTGGACCCGGGTAGGAGGACACACAGCCCAGTCCTGGGATCCTCACACTGCTGCCATCCCCACTCTCTCCCAACCATCACCAGTAACGGAGGCAGCTCCTACTCAGATGCATTTCGCATTACCTTTCTGCAGCATCCGGAGATGCTGCAGCAGGACAGGGATGGTCTCCCTCACGATGCTGGTGTGGGTGGACACGGCTGCCAGGGCCTGCAGGCAGCGCTGTCGCAGGGAGCAGTGGTCAAGGGAGCTCTCCTCCTCCCGCTCTGAAGGGGAAACACACCTCAGAGGGGTGCTGGGGTGACCCCAGGCCCCCTTGCACATGGGCATTCAGGGCCCAGACCCCGCCAGGGTGGATGGGGTGAAGCAGCACAGCAGAACCAGCCTGTGCCAGGCCCGAGGCCCTCTGCCTGCTCTGTGGCTGGGCAGCCACTCCCAAGGGTGACCCTGGCCACACAGGCTGGTTGCCAGCACCAGGCACGGCCTTCCCTGTACCAGCACCACAGTGCCTGCGCCGGGAATGCTCCAAGGAGAGCCAGCGACCTACACCATATGGCACAGCCCCACTGCATGGCAGGAACCGAACAGGGATGGCATAGGCTTCACCCCAAAACCAGACATCACTCCCCTTCTGAGGCCGCCAGCCCTACCTGACTGCAGCTCCTCTTCAAGTCTGGGTACCATGTGTCCACTGAAAACCTTTGGGTAGATGGGGGCCAGATATCCAGCTGTCTCCATCGCTGCTTTGCTGCCAAGGGGGAAAGAGTGGCAGGGGTGGAATGAGCACTGCAAACCCAGGACCGCTTGTACACCAGCTGCACAGAGCTGGGCCAGAAGGTCCCTCCAGGAACCCATTTCTCAGCATCTGCCTTTTTCACCCTAATGGCAGGCAGAGCAAAGCCCCCTACTTCGTCAGGCCCAGACTTTCTAATTTCAAACCCATCAATTGCCTGGTTTACCCCTTTGCTCTTACACTCACATGGTCTTCTAGTTCAGACAGTTCCTGTGCCTTCCCCCAGACTACAACCCCTCTCTGCAGCAAAGCCAGGCTTTGTTCCTCTCCCCAGAGTGTGGGTGACTGCAGTGACACCAGCCCACCCCTCACCTGCTCTGGGAATCCTGCTCAAGCAGAGCGAGATGGATGAGGTGATCCACAACCAGCTCCAGGTCGGAGTTAGACAGGAAGCCTGGAACAAAAGCAGGAATCCTGTCCTCAGCCAAAGGCAAAGATGCCAGTGTTCTAGCCAGCACCCTTCCCCCTCATGCAGCAACACAGCAACATGCCAAATGCCAAAGATACAAGGTGCCCAGCACAAACAGGCAAGAGAGAGACCAAGTGCCCCTGGAACTCATGGCCTGGGTAGAAAATGCTGCCACTGCTCCTGTGCACCTACAGGCAGCAGGCAAGGACATCCCAGCAGCCACGTGGCATCATGTCTCCCGGTGACACTTCCCTCTGCCTCCCCAAGGGAAACAAGGCACCAACCTTGCAGGGAGCCCAGGACAGTCAGTGCCCTGATGCCGACCAGCTGCAGCTGCACACTGGGATCCGTCAGTGCTGAGAACACCACAGAGCAAATTTGGGCTCGGAGCGACAGCAGAGTGCTCTCATCTGGAGAGGGAGGCATGGAGTCACTGCCTGCACCTGGCTGTCACCACACAGCCACCACCATGGCACCTGACAGACCCTTTCTGGGGCCCTGCCGGTTGGCATCCAACCACACAGGGTCCCTGGGACATGGCAGGAGGTTGCATATGCAGCCCCCCAGGGCAGTGAGCTTTCCTTCTCTGTCAGCATATGGGAAGGTGAGGTCAGAGCCAGCAGCCCCCTAGGACACGGGTGCCTCCAGAGGGACCAGCCAGCCTCACCTTCTTCCACATGTCCCCACTTCTGCTGCAACTCCAGGAAGCCCAACAGCATTTCCAGAATTGTTCTCCTCTGACTGCTCTGCAGGGACACAAAGGCATAACCAAGATCACTGTCACTGCTGGGACATAGCCCAGTGCTGCGAGGCCAGAGGGTGCCCACGGGGTCCCCACACACAGCCAGGGAAGGACGCCCACTTTGACACCCTGCTCCCACCAAGCCCTGCCGAGCCACCCTGCTGCCTGTGACCGTAGAGACCGGGATGCCCCTCACCTGTGGGTGCTTGGTGTACTGCTCCAGCAGCAGGGGCAGGACGCTGCGCGTGACGCGGTGGTAGGCACGGAGGGAGGCACCCGCTGCTGCCTGCAAGAGTTTGGCACTCGGCCACACCAGCTTCATGTCAGGCTCACACAGATGGTGCCTGCAATCTGAGATAGGCTGGGCGTCAGCTGCACCGGCAGAGCTCCTCTGCCTCACGTGCAGGGATGCGGCTGGTATCTGGGCTGGGACATGCTGCCAGGGCGCAGCTCTGAGCTGCACCACTGCCTCCCTAACAGAGCTGCTTCCCCCAGCTCCAAGAGCACAACACAGCCTTGATGCCCCAGTCCCAGCAGGGAGGGAAGCAACTCAGTCCAACAGGTACTTCCTACTGCGCCCCTTCTCCTCCCTTCCTGCAGCCAATTACCTTGGAGAAGCCAACAGTGGCTGTAAGGGCTAGAAAGAGGCTTCAAAGAGAACAGGAGGGCAGATCTTTAGTTAGGAGGATCCCTGCAGGCCTGGCTGCTCCGGGCAGGGTAGGTCTCTGCTAGCTACCTTGCAGGATGCTGCTGAGGAAGGAATCCAGCAGATCCTCAGTGTCAGAGCTGAGCACGGAGCAGGAGAGGCAGGCAGAGAGGGCGTGCAGTGCGGCCAGGCACTCCGCCTCAACCTTCTCGCTCGCTGTCTGGAACACCTGCAGGAGAGGCCGGAGGATGAGCTGAGCTCCGTGCTGACCCCAACCACAGGCTTCACGCTCCCAACACGGTCTGAATGGCTCAGGCTCCCGCCTCACTTCCCACATGCTTTGAACATGCAGCATGGCAAGTCCAAGCCCTAGGGACATGCTGATAGGGCTGGTCTGTCCTCCCACTTTTCAGCTGGGGCTGTCCAAGGCCACAGGTGGAAGCTGCTGGAAGATAAGGGGCCCACACGGTCTGGCTACGAACTCCCGCTCACTAGAAGCTCAACTGTGGTGGAGCATTTGTTAGGTGCCGTGCAGTGCTCACCTCCCTGCGCAGAGATGACCAGAGACTCGGGAGAAATTCCTGCAGCTCCTTCTGCCCATAGATGGCACAGCACGCAGCCTGCAAGAGGGAGCCAGGAAAAAGCATCAGAGAGAAGCCAGTACCGGGGGGACACAGAGCAGGGACACTGCCCATCCTGGCAGGCTCATGCTGAACTGCACGAACCAATCAAGGGAGAGAAAAAGAGTGATGCAGGCCAAACTAGGACCCTGGAAAACGTGGCTCTGCAAGGGAGAGTCTCTGGCTGGCAGGGAGAAGGGCTCAGAGGCAGCTGGCAGCTGCTGCAGCCACAGGCCAGCTGTGGGCTGAAAGGAGTAGGGGATTCCTCCTTACCAGAGTTTGCAGGGAGTCCAGCTTGGCACTTTGCAGGTCTGAATCCATCTTCTCAATGAGGAGGGGGAGTAGGAACTACAGAGAGAGGCACTTAGACCCAGCCCACCCTTGGTATCACCTTGTCCATGGCCCTGCGGGGCTGCAAGCTCAGCCTTTGCCAGGAGAGCAGAGGTGGAGACACCTGCAACAGGCAGCCCCTTCCCAGGGTGTCAGTGTTAGTACCCTCCCCACGCCCAGCCCCAGCAGGAGACCGGGCTGCCTGAGCTCAGGCTCCTGGTCCCAGTTGTTCTCATCCCACAGAGCCACAGCAGGAGTTGCAGCACTCTGAAACGCAGTCTGTGCTCAGGGAACAATGGGGTGCTCAACAACCCCCTAGAAGCTTCCTACCTCAGCAAACTGGGGTGTGGAGGCCAGTACAGCCCGGAGGCTCAAGATCAGGTCTTCTCTCTGGATGCCGTGAGGATCATTGGGGGGCTGGAAACGAAGCAGAGCGTGGGTCACCCACCGGTCAGGAAACTTCCCAACCCAGCCATCAGCCAAGGCTGCATCGCCTCATCTCCAGCAAGGACACAGCAATGCCAGTCACTGCAGCCAGCTTGGCGCTGGCCTGTCAGCCTGGATACCACAGCTCACAGCT
>VZSC01001212.1:0-22389 GCA_013398225.1 Steatornis caripensis
CGTCTGTCCCGGTCCCGGCCCCGGCCCCGCCGAGTCCCGGCCGTCAAGCCGCCGCCGGAGCGGGACTGAAGACGGGGCGCCGGGGGCGCACCTCTCCGCGCTCCCCCTCCGCGTGCTCCTCGGAGCCGGGAGGGCGGCAGCATCGCTACCCACCCCCCGTGTCGGCCGCCCCCTTCCTCACTGCGCCTGCTGTGCGCCCGGGCTGCGCTCCCCCAGCGTCACTTGTGTCCCACAACCCCCTCTGTCATTGCCCCACGGCCGCTGTGCAAGAAGCGGGGGTCACCGCAGGCAGTGACCGGCTTTGTCAGAAAGGCTGAGCCGGGGTCACGCTCACCCTCTGCCGCACTCCTGAGCCCCTGCTCCTCCTCGAGTGTGGCTCTGCTCCCCGCTCCCTCCCGCACTCGCCTGCGGCCCTGTGCACAACCCCACGCAGGACTCAGCTCCCGTGGCAGCAGCGAGGGAAGCAGGGTGTCCTCCTGCCCCATCCTTCCCACTGCAGTGGGGCTCTGCCTGCATCACTCAGCAGGGTCAGAGCTGTGAGGAGGTTCTAGGTTCACCCTGCGGCACCAAACACGGAGCCACACGGCACCTGGATCCAGCTTCTCCCCAAGCACAGCACCTTCTGCCAGCAAATAATGATTTCCTGTAGCTTCCTGCCTCAGTTTCCCCCGCTGGCAACAGAGTGTTAGCTCTTTTAGAAAGCCAGAGCCAGACCCCTCATCCAGAAGTCAAACAACCCTCTGCGACTCTGCCTGGCGGCACAGCGGTGGGAGAAACACCAGCTGCCTACCCTCAGAACAAGCCCAGCACTGGGTACCCCCTCCAGGAGACATGGCTCTGCTGGGGAGGTGAGTGCCTGGCCGGGAAGCCAGGGATCCCAGAGAACAAGTGATGAGACAGCTGACCATGAGCTCAGGAGGCCTTGCCCCTCCCTGGGGACAGCACCGCAGGTCGGTGTGACCTTCACTGTGCTGCCGATGCCAACGGCAAAGCTTTCCCCAGTCGTCCAGCAAGCGCACACACATCTTCAATCTTCCCATCGATCTGTGCATGGCACACATGTTCCTGCCTCCGTGCGGGTCAATACAGCATGATAGGCTGCGTCCGGCAGGGAGCACGCACAGCGCCAGCCGCTCGCCTCACCCTGCCTAGGGGATGCGGTGTGCACGTGCCAGCCCCACATCCCCAGCTCGGAGTGGCATGGAGGAGAGCAGGCTGGGCAGGTGGCCCAAGTGCCACTGTCACCACAGGTGGCCCCAGCCACACAGCCACAAACCCCAAGCTGCTTCTGCAGGGCTGGGAGCATGCTTAGCCCTGCAAAGGCTGTGGGCAGTGAAGCCCTGATCCTGCGGCAAGGAGGTTCTGTGGTGCAAGGCAATGGCTGGTATTGGCTATTGGTATGCAGAGCCTGGTGCGGAGTTGCCTGCCTGCGTCTCTCAGTGCCGTGGTGGCGAGGGGTGTGAGGGCACAGAGGATCTGCCAGGCAGGTCTACCCCGTAAGTGCAGATCCTGAGGCACATGGCAAACCAAGCTGTGGGAGTGTGAGACTGGCAGGAGCCTGGTGTCCTCTCTGTGCTGGACAGTCACGGCACAGGAGCCGGACTGTCTCTGAGCCCTGCACAGCCCTGGCCCCAACACCACGGGGACAACAGACCCCTGTCATCTTTGGGCATCTTTTGCTTCATTAGCAACTGCGACCCAGGCTGGGGACACCTCTCAGCACGCTCCCCACAGCATGGTCCCCTCCTGTGTAGCCAGAGAGATGTATTCCCTCCTACCTCTCCTGCCTTCCTTCCCCTGCTGTGCCCTGGTCCTGCCTGGCCACCCAGCAAGGACAGATGGGTGCCAGGACTCATCCCCTTGCAGAATAACTCAGGGCATAGGGCTGAAGTGCAGCCAGGCTGGCGTGGGGTCAAGCTGTGCTAAACTAAGGGCACTCAAGGCACAGGCCCCATCCCCAGCTGTAGCTGCAGGCTTACTGCAAGCCATGGAGTGGGCAGACCTGTGGCTTCATGGCCACCAGCACCCGTGGACAGGGCACGCTGGGAGAGGTGATGGGCTGGAGGGGCAGGGAGCAGAGAAGGCACATGGCTGGTAGGGGAGGCAGCAGGGCTCAGGGACTGCTTTCTTCTGGGACCGGACAAGGCAGCGAGCACAGCACCAGCTGGGAACGGCCAGTGCTGCTGCTTGGTAGCACGTCTGCGGCTCACTGTTTTGCACTGGTGCCTCCCACCTGCGGCTGAGCACGGCATGCCTGCACATGGGGGGCACGAGGCCATGCACGCAGCGGGGCTTGTCTGCCCCTCCACCCTGCCCTGAGCAGCTGCAGGGCCTGCCTGCCTGCTGATGCTCCAGCATCCAGCCCTTGGGTTCGATGCTAACAGCCAGGAGAAACCTGATGCCCTGGGCTCCGGACTGCCAACTTCACTAGCCACCGCGCAAGCGAGCTGGCAGGATGGGAGAGCCAGGCGAGGGCTCGCTAGCAGATCGGGAAAGCGCGATCTCCCCTGCTTGCTCCCATGCCCCCAGCCCAGGGGCGTGCTGAGCTTAGGGGGCTTGGCGTAGGACCCATGCGTTATGCTCAGATGATGGGGGGAGGCTGTGAGCGTCTGGGAAGACAAGACTGGAATTCGAAATGATGTTGACAAATTGGAGAAATGGCCTGAAAACAATCAGATACAATTCAAAAGGACAAGCGCCCAGAGCTGCGCTGGGGTGGGAAGCAAATCCACCCAGTGAACGGAGGATGAGCAGCCAGAGGGCAACGCTGCCAAGCGGGCAGGAGGGCAGGGCAGAGCCCTGGCTCAGCAGTGGGCAGCCTTGTTGGCTTGTCCAAGTTTAACACCAACACCCAGGACAGTCCCAGGTGGATAAACAAGGCCTGCAGACGGCTGGAAGCCCCCAGGCATGTGTTGTGTGGGTGCCGTTATCTGTGCGTGCAGAAGCTGCGTTTCCAGATGCCCAGCAGCCAGGCAGCTGCTTGGAAAAGCAGCTGGGAGCTAGGAAAAAACAGGAGAAGCTTCATTCATTTGGGGTATGGGGTCTGCCAGTTTAATATGGGATGCCTGGCTGCCCTGCAACTGCACTAAGCTTGGTGGAAAGGAGGACATTGCTCAGGGCTGTGTGAGGACCACCACTCATGAGGCATCTGAAGCACTTGCTGGCAGCAAGGCCTCCATGGGAGCCCTGTGCCTGGTCCAGGACCACACGTCAAGAAAAATCCAAACTAATTGGACAGAGTACAGAGGATGGCAATAATAGAGAGCAGCTCTGGAGACTGGCTGGAGGCACTGGGGGTTTGAGTGAGAGCAGAGGAGGCTAAGAGGCTGTATCTGTAGACAAAGTAACTGCTGTGAGTGCAGGAGAGGGCTTTCTAGAGCATCAGGGCCCTGACATGCCATAGAAGACGGCAGGACTTAGGTGGAGTCTCCATGTGGGAGAAGCCGTCCCACAGCCTGGAAGGGTGCTTGGTGGGACTGATCCTGCCGTGGTGCCCTCCAGCACCCTTGTGATGACTCATCCCCCACAGGACACAAACACTCTCCATTTCTATTCTTAGACTGACCTGGATGAAGCTTTGGTTGTGATTTCCCTGTCTTGCTACTGAGCCGACGGACTGACTCTTTGCTTTACCAGCACCCGACCTTCCGCCATGCCCTGGCACCGGTGCTGTGCTGCTGCGGTGAGCCCACCCTCCTGGTCGCCATGTGGGGCTGCGGCTCCTCAGCACAGGCACGGGGGATCAGCCAGGGGGACTGAAGGGTGCTGTGGCCAGGGCAGCCCGGGCAGGTGGGAGACACGGGTGGCAGGACAGTTACAGCCCCAGCAGGCAGTAAGCACCTGCCCAAGGGGACACCCCCAGCAGGCAGCCCCCACCTCATCCCCTGCTAGTTTGAGCTGCCCGGGACACAGATCCTGCTTGCTGGGTGCTTCTGCTGCCAGTCCAAGCCCATGAGCCGGCTGCCGCATCTTCCTCACCAGCTCCACAAACTCCAGAGCCAGTGCTGGCTGCGGCCCTGTGCCTGGAGGGAAGTGGATCTGGGGCGATCATTAATTTTGATCTAATTGAAGGAAACGTGACTTGCGGAGCCCAGCTGGCCGCAGTGCTCGGCTCTGCATCGCACCACTCAAATCCTCCGAGACCCTTGCAAACACATTGGCTTAACAAGCACAGCCTCCTCCCCTGGCCTCCGCAGCATGCTGCCGGCATCTGCCCGGCAGACTGGGCTCTGTGGCGAGGGCAGCAAGTGCCTCGGCTGAGGGGAGATGTGGGATGACAAGATGTCCACTCCTATTACAGGAGAGCAGGGCTGGTGACAGTGTGATGAGCACGCTGGGCATCACCGCCTGCCATGGAGCTGGCCGTGGGGTGGCCACAGGAGCGGTAATGTTGCTTACACCCCACTCACCAAAACCTCTGCACCAGGAGCAGCAGGGCTCGGAACGGTGGGAGGGAGCCGTGGGCACCAGGGCATGAGTGGAGCAGTTACAAATGCCGTTACCAGATGCACAGTGCTGGGATGGGGAGGACGGCAGCTCCAGCACCGCAGACCAACCTTGCTGGTGGCCCTGGCCCCCGGGCAAGCAGCTGAGCTCCCCTACTTGCAGGAAGCCACTCCCCAATTTAGCCCACAGCAGCAGATGACATGCCTGCCAGGGCCGGCAGATACATCTGCGATGCAGCACCCCATTAACGCACTGACCCTATTTATGTAAACTACCCCCATTAAACACAATACCTTATTAAATGTTTTACCCCAATTAAGTGCAATACCTTAATTAATGCAACACCCCAATTAAGGACAGCACTCCCATTCAATTTATTCCTTCATTAAGAGCAAAACCTCAATTACAAAGTCTCTTTTGTAAGCTGTGTGCACAAGCTTGCACAAGGTGCCCTGGACACCCTTTGCTGTTGCCAGAAAAACAACACGGGATTTATGCGGCTTTGGGGGTCCTGCCTCCAGGAATTTAAAGAGTGGATTTCAGTAGGACCTGAATGTAGGAGCATCCACCATGGCTGAGGGGACAATGTCCTCTGCTTCAGAGATGGTTTAGATGCCATAGACTCTCAATGGGATAAAGGATCAAGTCCCAGCCCGGTTCATAGGATAAAAGGGTCTATGCTGGGCCCAAGCCACTGAAAACTTGCTGGATGCCCCCCTGACTTCCTTCACCCAGAGATGCTTGGCTGTGTCCCCATTCCAGACAGCACCTGCCCCTGGGCCTGGGGAGAGGCAGCAGGCAGCACTGCTGTGGGCTGCCCACCCGTGCACTGCAGCCCCCACTCCTGGTCTCCACCTGAGACACTCAATGTGCCATGGACCTGCACCGTCCCAGCTGTGCCAGGCTGAAGTCAAGAGGAGCAGCAATGACCAGCATCTTCTGTCTGTGTTCTGCTCTGACCATGGTGACAAACTACCCCCAAACTGAGCCACCCACTCGATTGCACTGCACAAACATCCTCACTGAGAGAAAACACACGTAAAAGCCTCCCAAATCCATGGAGAGGAGCAAAGCAGAGCTCCCTTCCCAGCAGGATGGGCACGTGTTTCAGCACAGAGGGTGTTCAGCATACCCAGGAGGATGCTTAGCCCGGCACCTACCTCCAGGCTCCGGGTCCGGCAGTGCTCACTGGCCCGTGACCAGCAAGAAGTCAGGCTCGGCTAATGCTGCTCTCCAGACCTGAGCGGGAGGAGTGGAAAAAAATGGCCTCACCGCCCTCAGAGCATCCCCCGCGGCTTGAAAGGCCGTCGCAGACGTGACCAGAGAGTGGCTGCGTGGCAGCAGGAGCCCCGGCTCTGCGCATGGGGCATTGGAGTGAGCGTGGTCCCTCCTGCCCTTGGCACTGTTAGGAAGGGGAAGGCATCTTGGGACCCATCGCTGCAGTGTGCAGACACTCGTTTGGTTTTATAGCCTTTTATTGCTGCAGCTGGTTGATCCTCTCTGGTCTCTGCCATCTTGAGGGCAGCCGGGCAGGCTGGCACGTGGCCGCACTGTGCCGAGCAACTCAACGGCAGGGCACGTGCCCAGTCCGGGATGCCGCTGGGCTTGCGCCACTAGCAAAAGCACTGACACAGTGGGGAAACTAGGCTCGGCACCAAGCTGGGACAGTCCCCAGCATTATCCCCTTACAGCCCGCAGTGTGAGCCGCCCCATCCTGCCACTTGTCACCTGCCTAGTGGTTTATAAAACTTTAAAGCTAATGGTGTAATAAAGTCCAATAATGATATTGCAGCTGCACTGGGGCACCCTGGGATGAATACATTATGGGAGCTGCAGCAGTGTCACAGTTTAAAGCTGGGCTATCGTATGCACCGCTTCGGACAAGCAGTTAGGCAGGGAGTGCAGCACTGGGGCTGTGAGATGCTCCAGCCAGCACTGCAGGAGATGGTCAAGCCTCTGCCAGCCCCACCATGATCAGGGCACCCCCGGCTTCACTCCCTCCCAAGCAACAACCCAGCAAAGGTGGCTGAAGGGCGGGCAGCCCGCTTTGGCCACAATCCTCCCTGATCATAAGCCAGGCCAGGAGACCTCCAGGGGGAAAGGGGTTGGGGAAGCATGAGCCCCTAAGGCAGCCTACCAGCAGTTTCTGATTCATGGGCAGGGGACACTCGGATGGATGAACTGTGCTGAGCCTGGAGCACCACCCGGCTCCCAGCAGTGGGAGGCCCCCCATGGCACTGGGCTCCCTGCTGGGGTGAGTCCCAGCCACCATGTACAGTCCCTGAGCACCAGCTGGGTGCCCCTATCCTGCCTCGACAGTGCTGGCTCAGGGGCATGCCCGGCAGGGCTGGCATGCTGGTGTGCATGGCTGCATACGCGGGTAGGGCTACTGCTGAACACAGCTGTACGGGCACAGCTGGCACATCTGGGAGGGCATCTCATAGCCAAGGGAAGATACCAAGAGCTGTGCCACACCGGAAGGGCAGGGTGCAGATGGGTGCAGCCTTGCTGTGGTGTATAGGGAGGATGAGAGCCCCATCCCACTCCAAATAGCCCTGATCCTGCACCAGGGAGCAGGGCTCTCCTGCGCTGGCATGGGAGCGGAAGGGTGATGGATGCCACAGGGCTGGAGACTGGCACAGCAGCAGTAGGGAGCCCACCACCAGGCTCTCTAGGCACATCTGGAGATGTGCAGCCTGTGACAAGCCCCATGCAATGCACAGGTATGCTGACGCTCCAGCAGAACCCACACAAGGCAGCAAGGCTGGTACCCACCCACTGCAGCTCCTCCATCTCCACCCTGGCCCCAAGGGCTGTGAGGAACCGGGTGGGAGCATGCCCAGCCAGCGGAGTGTGCGGATTTGCTCTTCACACTCTGAGAAACATCACTCAGCTACTCCCTCGTGCTCATCTGCACCCACAGGCCCTGTCCTGCCCCATCCTCTGCAGCCACTGGCACCCAGTGCCTGGACAGCACCCTCCTGCTCCTCCCAGCCCTGGACTACTCCTCCTGCCCCATCCACAGTGCTCCGCCCAGACGGCTCCTGCATCCCGCTTGCCTTTCCTAAAAACAACAGAGCCATAAACCACCAGCAGAGCTGTCTCAGCACAGCAATAGGGCTGAGGTTTTAAATGCACCCAAGTCAGGAGATTGGAAGTTATGGGTCCCTGAGCAGCTGTAGCTCAGCCGCATGGTGCCCATGATGGCCCCGTGCGTCCACAGCCGCCATGCCGCGGGCAAGGGGCAGAGTTAGCGTTACCATGGGAACTATCACTCCCCTTTTCCTGAGATCTGCGTGATTAAAACCTCAACCTTAATGCCACAGCCCCAGCAATGTGATGTGTGACAGGGGCACCCTGCCTGGCCCCCCAGACTGCTGGGCGAAGGGGCTGGGAGCCAAGCCCGGGACTGCCTCTGCCCTTCGGCAGCTGCTGGAGAGGCTGTGGCAGGATGGCATCTGCAGAGGGGAGCAGTAATTCGAAGGAGGCTGCTGTGAAGTCCCAATGCGAGCTCCACAGCCCAGTTCCAGGGGCTGGGATTTGGGACGGCAGCAGGCCCCAGAGCTGAGTGCACTGCCAGCATGGTGCACAGCTGGTCGCCAAGCACACCGCATCAATCAGCCCCAGCATGGGCCGCGAGCGCTGACGGCACGGTGGGTACCGCCTGCTGTGGAGCACATGGTTAAGAGCAAACACGCCGCGTGTGCCATGCTAGGCACTGCGGAGCCGGGCGCCATCAGCACCCCATGTGCTGCACATCCTGGGCATGCTGCTGGCACCAAGTGCAGAGCACACTGCAAACACCAAACACCTCGCTGGGCTTCATCCCAAGCATGCTGCAAATAGTTAAAGCTTCTGAGCACCGAGCATCCTGGAACTGTCAACCCCAAACGTGAGCTGGGTGGTTGCAAACATGACACCTTCAGGCACCGAGCACCAGCTCCCTGCAAACAGGTGGCTGATGCAGAGTGCTGAGGGCACCGACGGTGCAAATTGTGCCACGGGCACTAAAAACTGCGTTGTGAACAAGGGATGCATGGTGGCTGCAAGTGCTGAGTGCACCACAAAGCGAGCCTCGGCAGGGAAACCATGGGCTGATGCCACTGCTGGCGCTAGCAGTGTGCGCAGAGCATGCTGCCACTCCGAAGCAGGCTAGCATCTGGCAACAAGCACAGGCTAAATAGCAGAAATACCGTTAACGCTGTATAGCAAAAGCATCAGGAAGCCTGTAACTGACCACAGCATAGGCTGTGATCCAAAGCATGCAGCAAGCAAGCAGCGCATCAGGCACTGAGGGCTGGATGCAGGGCAAGCAGCAAGCACGCACACCTGCAGGAGAGAGCAGGGAGTGCACCGGCAGCAGGAATGTGCTGCGGGCACCACAGGCTGAGCCCACTGCAAGCACTGCATGTGGCACTGGCACTGAGCACCGGCCGCAGTGCCAGAAGTCTGCTGTGAACACTGATCACACCACGGGGACCAAAACACTGAGCACACAGCAGAGAACAGGCTGTGCAAGCACTGACTAAGCTGCAAATGCCAAACCTAACAGGCATCAGGCACACCTTGAATACGAAACGTTGCCTGTGGAGATTGCTGAGCGCTTGGCAAACGCAAAACCACAGCTGACACCAAAGCCTGAAGGCGCTGCAAAAATCAGTGGCGGCAGGTCCCACACCCTGTGCACACTGCTTGTGCCTAGCACTGCCTACACTGAGTGTGAGCACTGTGCAAATAACAATGATGCCACAGGTATTAAGTGCTGAGCACTCTGCAATTATCAAGCAAACCATGGGCATCAAGCACTGTACACACCACGACCGCAAACACACCGCAGGCACCAATTTGACAAATACACTCCTGATAACAAGCGTGTGGCTGGTGCTGGGTGCACCAAAAAAAGCTGTGCGAGTGTGGATACAGAGTGCCATGCGCGACTGCATACACCAAACCTGGCACAGGCACTGGGGCTGCTGCATACATCAGCTTGGGCATTGTGTGCATTGCAAATACCCATCATAGCATGGGCACTGAATGCCAACCAAATGCTTCTCTGGCTGCTTGTTATGTGCTGATCTATAAATAGGAAACGTGCCAGGGCACCACCCTCTAAATGCATTGCAAAGAGCAAATGGATGCAGACACCAGGCGCTCCCATGCTGACCACCAAGATCTGGGCACACTGCAACCTCTTCTTCCAACACACGTCTCAAAGCTCACTGCGAAGAGCAGTGTCCCCCAGGTGCCGCGTGCTCTGCCAACACCGGACGTGGCAGCGGCACCAAGCGCTGGCACATCACGTGTCACAAACCTGCCCTGGGTGTGCAAAGGCGACCCAGCAAGCTGCTTGCAGCCAGCGCCAAGCACGCTGTCAGGGAGGTGAAGGCAGCCCTGCCCGCAGGCTGCCAGCCCTATGGCTCCCCCACCCCAGGGTGCGTGGGGTCCCGCCTGTCTCTTGGGGAGCGACAGCCGTGCAGGAGGGCCGGTGGTGCGGCGCGTGCCTGTGTGCTCAGGGCCTGTTATTTCATTTTCACTTGTCCCATCCCATTAGCACAGCTGTCTGCCACCAGAGAAGGGAAAATTGATGCTAAACGGGATATCAATTTATCATGGAGAGTGTCACCCGCCGCACGGCTCTGCCAGCCGAGCAGCAGAGACGCGCTGCACCAGCCAAGCAGCACCTGTAATTAACAGCTCGTCAGCCTCCCCCACGCACTGCAGCCTGGGCACCAGCCGGCGGGTGCGGCGCAGGGAATCCCAGCTGAGGTGCCATCCTCCGCCCCCGGCCGGGAACCCAGCACCCCTCCTCAGGGTGCCACGTGTGCCCACCTCCCGCCTCTCTGCGAGGCATGGAGGCAGTCGGTGGGCCGCACATGGGTGCGCCGGGTTTGCCAGCCCATGGGATGCTTGGAGAGAGGGGTTTGTCCCGTGTCCCAGTCCTGCCTCAGCCGTGTTCCCCCTTGCCCTGATCGCTCACTGCTGAGGTGTCCGGGTCCAAGGCAGAGACTTAATTCATGGGGTGACGGTGCCCAGTGAGTAACGAGCCGGGAGCCTGGCTCCTGGGCGTGAGTTACAGCCACTGCCTGCGCTCAGTGAGACATCAATCGCGGCGGGCGGCAGGGATAGAAACGTAGCATTCAGTGTGCCAGGAAGGGGCCGCAGGACAGGCCATCAATCCCGGGCAGCCGGATGGGATGCCAGCACGGGCAGGGAGCGGGCACGGCTGGAGGGCGCCTGCCGGGGGGACATCCCTGCCCACGTCCCCTTGTCCAGCCCCTGTCCTGCTGTCCTGCTGGACACCCCCAGCCCCAGGGCAAATGCAGGCTGTCATGCCCAGCCTGCTGCCCAACTGTGGGGCCACAGCAGGAGGGATGCATCAGATGTGGCTTTTCCCAGCCCTGGGGCTGTCGGTGGCGGGAGTGGGAAGGAGGGAAGGGGCCACAAGGACAGCCTAGTGTAGAGCCAGAAATGGAGTCCCAACCCTGCCCTGGCAAAATCTCCGAGGGGTGTTGCACAACCAACCTCTCCATCCCTGCTACTCCGGGCTCCTCAGCGGTGCCCCCACCTTCCCCCAATGCCCCTGCCATACAGGGATGTTGCAGCTGCTCCGTCCCTTCTCCACTGTGCCCTGGCAGGAGCAGGACCAAACCCCTGCCCAGCCGGGATTGGGCACTGCCACCCTCTGCTCTGCACCCGGTGTGCCCGGGCTCCACAGCAGCGGAGCGATGGGCTGCCGGCGGGAGGGAGCGGGTGAGCTGGGCGGTCAGCAGAGCCAAGTCTGTTTGTTGCTTTGATGCTAAACATCCAGAGATGAAATGTGCACCCTGGGGCTGGGTCCCTCGCAGCCAGCCGGCCGGCCAGCCTCTGGCTGCGGAGCCGTGCCAGCGCTGGGGCCGATAATTGGATGCATGTTTCTTCCAATGAGTTTGTATCATTTTTATGTAAATTTGACATTTTCCTGATGTTCTGTAATGTGCACAAAGCAAGTGCTGCTCCTGCCGTCGGCAAAGCCTATTTCCTTCCTGTCTGAAGTGTTGTGTTGATTTAAGGGCCCCGCTAATATGCGCAGCCTGCACCCCCCGTGCATATGCACGTGCCCACACGTGGCTCGCTGGCTCCGATCTCTCTCCATCAGCCTGATGCACAGCTCCCGGGTGCCTAACCTCATGTCCGACCCAGGGCCAGGGCTGTCCTGCACCGGCACAGCATGGAGCTGGGCTCCCCGAGAAGGCAGAGCACCTTCTTTCTCCATCATCTCACATGCCACCAAATCCCTGCCAGCATCACTGGACGCCGCTTGGCTGTTCGGCTCATCCTGGTAGAGGTGAAGAAGTGCCTCCACACCCGGCATGGAGGGGAGCCCCTGTGGGGCTCTTTCGTCTGCTGGAGGATGGCGGGAGGAGATCAGAGCCCTGGACCCAGAGAGAGAGGAAAGCAGGCGGCAATCAAGGGGCACCTTTCTGGCAGCGCGGGGAGGTGCTGCTAATTAACCGCATGCCCACGGCTGCAGGGGACCGTGCAGGGGGAGCTTTGAACTCTGCCGCTCCGGGAGCTGCCGGAGGGGCCGGGATGGATCTGCCTGGGCATCCTGGACCACTCCGAGGCAGGGGTCTGTTCGTCCCGACCTCAGCACCGCCTGCCCACGGGCAGCAGCCGTGACACTGGGGGGGCCCTTCCCAGGGGCAAGTTCCTACGTCCCCAGGCTTCTCGTGCAGCACAATTTTCCTGGGCTCCGTCTGCGGCGCAGGCGAGCTGGTTTCAAAGGCAGTGCTGCTATTTAAAGCCCTTATTGTTCGCGTCCTTGACACCAGCAGCTACATCCTGCTGTCGTTCGATGCGAGCGCATCCTGGCCCGGCCAGCCAGAGGAAGGCAGCTAATGAAGAGCAAGTGCAAAGACGCCTCTTCTTTGTCCTGACCACAAAGCGGCTTCCCAAACAGTCCCCCTCCGCCCTGCGCCTGTGCCTATTTATAGCTCCCCTTCCCCAGGGCACGCTGGGAGTTTCCTCCAGACAGCGATGCCCTGGGATCCTTTCAACGGCCACAGGGCTGAAGGCTCTCAGGCCCCGTGGCCCTGGGAGATGCTCACAAAAATGCCCCATCCCCCTTCATGCTGCCCTTGCGGGGGCAGCTGCCAGGGCAGCCGGGTCAGCCAGGGCCAGGGAGAGGGTGGGCTCCCCGCTGGGGTCAGCTCCCTGCCCAGCCCAGGCAGGCAGAGGAGCTTGTCTCGCTGCATTGCTGGCTTTCTCCTCTTCCTGCCTGTGGTCAGGCACACATCTGCTGCTGCTGCTCCCCTGCTCGCCTCAGGCGTGGGGCTGCGCAGCTGCAGGAGATGGCAGAGAACTGGGTGCCCCAGCCAAGACCCCCACGCCCTGGGGCAGGCTGCCCCCTAGCCCCCCATCGCAGCAGGCATCTGCTGAACCCACGTGCCAGGCGCTGCTCTCTCCGGCAAGAGGATTTGACATGAAATTAAAGATTGATGTTCCCCGCGGCACCTGTGCCAGTGGCACCCACGGTGCCTAGGACATGCCTGGCATGTCAACTTGGGCCGAGGGGGCTGGGGAAGGGGTACCCACAGCACGGGGGCAGGGAGCAGGGGGGCTTTGTGGGAGGCAGAGGTGGGGTTGAGGAGGGAAGGGATGTGCCCCATGAGCACCAAGCCCCCATCACTGCATCAGGCATCCAGAGCCAGGCAGGGAAATGACACCCCGCAGGCAGGGCAGCGCCAGGGCCGAAGGGGCTACAGAGGTGGCTGCACAGAGTCGAAGGTCTCCAAGCTCTGCACAGAACCCTCAGCCCCTTCCCTGCCTCCTTCAGCACGGGGGCTGGCCTGGCCGGGGAGCAGCCAGCAACTCAAGCGGACAGCCCACGGCAGGCCAGGGGATGCCAGCACCCAGCTAACTGTCCCCCTGGCACGGCAGGCAGAGCCGCGCAGCTGAGCAGGCAGCGTGATGCCAGGAGTGTTTCCTCCCTGCTGCCGGGAGGGGATTAAGCTCAGCCCAGCTCTGCAGCTGCCGCCTCGGCTCCCAGCGCAGCTGGGTGCTCTGAGCTTGCTGCACCCACTGCCCACTCCTGTGGCACCCCCATTCTGCCCCCAGGGCACAGGGCTGTGCCACCCCGTTGTGCCCTGCACCGACTCCCGTGAGCACGAGGGTGGTGGGACCTCTTACGCCCCTGCCTGCCCTGGGCACGCACGTGCCATGACTACGGGTCTCTCCCCGTGAGCACCAGGCACCTTGGTGTGCAGGGCTGTGGTTTTGTGAAATATGGCCCCTATAAATCCCGCCGGGTGCGAGCCGTAATTCTCAATATATTTTCAAATATAGTTCAATTATTTTTCCCATATATCATGGGGAAATTGCATTGGCGAGTGGCGGCGCTAAGCAGGGAGCGCATGGCGGGGCGGCGTTAATAGGATTGTGCATGGTATTATGCATGAGGTCGTTCAGGACACAGTGGGGAACCTCGCATGCTCCGGAGAGACGGGAAGGAATAAATCAGGCCATTAGCCCAGCACCTTGCTCAGGTCTGCAGGGGATTAATCTCTGCACCGTGCGGGAATCCCAGCCAGGCTGCCTTCCTGGGCTCCTCCCGGGAGCTCTCTCACTCCCTGCCCATGTCTGCCCAAAACACCGGGGAGCAGAGGCAGCACCAAACGTGCCAGGGTCACTGAAGCGGGTGTGACATGTCACCGGGGAGCGGGCATCCCATGACTGTGCTCTGAACAGTCCCTGAGCCCGGTGGTGAGGCTGATGGGAGACTCTGGGAAAGCTCTTGGTGTCTTGGGACCTTCTGTGGAAAAGCCTCATCCTTGCCTTGAGCTTGCAGAAGGGCTGAGGACAAGCGTGTCCCCATCCCACAGCCCTCGTTCCAGCCCTGTGCAGGGTCCCCGTGGCTTCATGCCCCGTGCCATGCTGCAGGTGGGCAGTGTGGCGTGCCGTCGCTGCCTCTTGCCATGAGGCAGGCGCTTGGCCAGCAGTACCCGGGGAGCAGCCACAGCCTTCAGGACGGGCAGGTGTAATCAGCCGGGACAGTCACATTTCCTTCGGTTCTCCATGAATATTTATGTAATTTGCACAGAGCTGCTGGAGCCGAGCTGCTGAGCTGGAGGGGAGACAGCAGCCTGGCGCCCTGTCTCCCTCCACATCCCATGGGATATCCTCGGGTCTGGTCCTGCTCGGCTAAGCCGCTGCACACACCTCCACACCGCAGCCGACAGGCAGCGAGATGGGAAGTGAGGGTCCTGGGAGCACCAACCTTGGGGACCAATGCAAGGGAGGGCAGAGCGTCCGAGGTGGGGCCGGGCACTGCTTTGCTGGGTTTGCAGTGGGAACATCTGCACCAGCCACAAACCATGCAAACAGCACCAAAAGCAGGTCCCAGTCACTGGGCTTGTGGGCTGCTGGCTGTGCTGCAGCTGGAGGCTGCCTGCCCACGGCCTGTCCACCTGGGAGAGCCCGGCAGCCTTGGCATCGCCGGGGCTGATGCCAACAGAGATAGACCCTGGCATGCAAGCAGCAGGAGGATTTGGTTGCATCTCTCCAGGGTGTCTCTATCTGGGTGCAACTGGAATTACTCCAGGAGCCAACACCGTGGACTTCTGCTGGCACCCAGCCTGGGGTACAGGGAAGGGCAAGGGACAGCACTGTCCCTTGCAGGGCTGCAGATCCGTCCCTGAGCTGACCCATACAGGATCCCCAGGGCTCCTCTGCAGAGGTTGGGCTTCCAGGACTGCCTCCACATCAGGAGCAGGCAGGGTGCTTGCTCCCCTTACAGAGGGCTTGGCCCATGCGGAGCAATGAAGACGTTCCTGGTGCTTGGCAGGTGCCGCTCACCCCCTGGCTGGGTCCCTGGGGGGCTGCCTGGCCCTGCAGTGGGTGCCCCACAGCAGACAGTGAGGTGAAGGACTGGCTGGACGGGGGCATGGGTGCTGCCTGGCAGCAATGGGGCTGGCGGTGACAGAGCAAGCAGCGAGTGCAGGTGAGGTTTACAGTAAAGGGAAAAACAAATTATTAATCATGAGAGCAGCCCCAGCCGGGCTGTCAGGGCCACATGGGCTCATGAATATTCAGCATCGGGCTGAGCACTAAATCTCATTTAAATGTCAGGGACCATTAGGCAGACAGGGAGGGGGCTGGGATGGCAGGTCCCTGCTCTGTGCCTAGCCCCGCGCAAGCCAGATGGGCCGAGACCAGGGTGCTGGCACTCCCCTGGCATGGCTGGGCAAGGGCCATGCTGGTGCTCTGAGTGTCCCTACCCCAGTGCCTAAGTGCTCCTCGGGGCCATCTGAGACCCCCTGGCACCTCTGCCAACCCTCAATATCTTCTGATTGGTGATGGATGCTGAAAACCCACACTGAGCACCCTACAGATCTGGCCACATGCCCCGCTCGCCCGGGGCAGGGGAACAAATCCTTCCGGATCATCCACCCAGGCAGGCTCAGCCTGGCAGGGCACAGTCCCCTGGCATCCTGGCCAACCCTCCTTTTTCCTCAAGACAGACACAGGAGCAGCCCCGTGTCCTTCCTTTGGCCCAGAGCTGGCGGGTGCTGGAGGGGTGCTGGAGGAATGCCCAGAGGACCAAGGCCGTGCTGGGGAGGTGTGGGCAGCACACCCAGGGCTCTGCGCACTTGGCGTCATCCTTTACAGCCCACTGTGACACCCATTCCCTGGCAGCGCCTGGGCACTATCCCTTTCCATGCCAAGCACCCTCTCCTCTTGAGCCACCCGCCTGCACCCAGGCTCCCAGAGGTGCCTGTGGCGGTGGCAGTGGCAGCAGGCAGCAGCAGGCAGTGGCAGGGAGCAAGGCACGCCTGGGCACTGCCACCCCATGCTGGCACTCACACTCTCTCCAGCTCAGCAGGGGCCTGGCAATTACACGGATATGCTTAAGCTCTTAATCCTACTGAAGATTATTCCAAGGACGGGCGGGAGGCAGGTCCCCACGCGCTGCCAGGCTGCGACGTGTCCCTGCTGCCATCTGCCGGGATGGGCCAGCTGAGGGGATGCCGCACCCCAGCGCACAGCGAGTCTCCCTGGGCCTGGGCCACTGGCATCCCTCCACCCATGGCATGACCACAGCCATGAGCCTGTCAGCATCTCCTGAAGGTTTGAGCCTGGCGTGGGGCACCCCACCTGTAGCCTCTCCCAGGTGCTGGTGCCAGCCCCTGGTACCTTCCCTGGCTCTCCGATCTCCCAGTCCCATCAGCTGCCTGTTATTGCTCCATGCTGCTCCATGGGAAACGTGATGGGTGGCCTGAGACATCTAGAGGAGACCTTTGAAGAGGGTATCTCTCCAGCAGGGCACAGAGGCCGTCTTGGACTTGCCATGGATGTGGGTGGGGTCCAGGGCTGCCGTGTGCCCATCCAGGAGGACACCAAAGCTCAGAGCTGCAGAGGAGTGTCTTAGCCTGGGTCTGAGGAATGCTGGTGACAAAAGAGATGGCTCACAGGCTCTAAAACTTATATCATCACTGACACTGGCATGTGATGGTCTAAGAGCAGCAAGTGGCTCAAAGATGGTCCAAATCAACCTGGGGGCAGGTCTGAAGCCTGCTGGAGAGCGGGACCATTAACCGCAGCAGCTCATCCCCTGGGCTGTGCTGGGGTCTTCTCCAGGCCCCTGCAGACAAGCATGAGTGCTTTACGGGGCCATTGCTCCTGCCCAAAGCAGGTTGTGTGGCGGTAACTAAAAGGAGGGAAGGTGCCCAAGAGAGGGAAGAAGCACTCAGGCTGGGCAGTGTCACCCGGGATTCCCCCTCCTGCCCTCTGCATCCCTCAATGGAAATCGGCCCCCACTCCCAGGCATGGCCGCAGTCCTGCCCTGCCTGCTGCCGATAGCTGACTGAGCCCTGCAGGACCTGGCATTTCCTCTCTGGGAAGATGTGTAAGTGCTGCAATACATCCCTGTCCCGTCTCCCATGGCAGGCCAGATGGGCTGGGGGACATGGCTCTGGGGGCGGGTCTGGCGTTAGCAGTCAGAGAGAGTGGGGCTCGCCGGGGCCAGTCCTGCTGAGTGGTAAGAAAGTGATGTACGCTGCACCTTTGTGTGCCGTCTGTGACCGCGCTGCACCATTTGCACCCAGGACCAGTGCCAGGCTCACCATGCCGGGCAGGGGTGGAGCGTGGAGACTGCAACGTGCCTGCTTTTCACCCCCAGAGTCCCCACATCCCCCAGTCCCCTCAGAAAAATGCTTCTCCAGCCCAGCACATGCTCACTCCTGCTGCAGGATATGCTGGGGACCAGCACTGGATCTCCTGCTTTCCCCTCATGCAGCTCCCCGGCAGCGCAGCCATCCCGTGCACCAGCACACAGACAAACCAGCCTCTGCACCCCATCCCACTACCGCACCGTACCCCCGCTCCCACCCACACCCCCCAAGCCCCGTGCCACTGCCTGTCCCCCAGACCCCTGCGTCTCCTCCTGCTACTAGTTGGGAAGGTGAAAAAAAATATTAATGATTATTAGGAAGAGCTAAAGCGGAATTGCAAATGTTATTTCTCTGGTAGATGGATGATAGCGGGGTGGATGATAGATAGCTGGATGGATGGATCTCTCTCCCTCCAAGCTGTAACCCCCTTCCAATCGCTCCCTCCGGAGCGCTGCTGTCACCTTGTCTCTGCTCAGAAGGGCTTTTACTGGCTCACTGGGGGATGCACGAGAACAGGTTATTAATACATGGAGAGGGGGATGGAATCCATTTGACTTGAAAATAGCTGAGAAGCTGAACTGCACTTTAAAAATCTGCTTTTAATCAGAAGGAAAAGAAGAGAAGTTTGAACAATTAGGGAGTAATGAAGAGCTTCGTTTAAAAAAAAAGCTCTCTGAAGATTAGCTAAGGTTTTTACAGCACTTGGAGAATTTAAAGAGCTATGCTGGTATCGAGCAAAACGATACAAATGTTCCCTGTGAAAATCACCGGCAGTGGGACTGACAGCGAGTGCCAGAGCCTGGACGTCCACAGGCAGGCTCAGCGCCAGCTCGCTGCGAGCAGTGACGCTGTGCCGCCTGCACGCCGGGGCATGCAAACAGCTGGCAGGGGCAGGGGTCAACGCTCACCCCCTGCCCACGAAAGGTAACAGGAGCGTGGCCAGGGTGTCTCCCAGCTCGGCCGTGGATGGAGAGCCGTGGTGGGGGCTCGCTCCAGGTGTGCAGCTGCCATGGCGAGGCTGGACCCATCCCAGCCACTCCAAGCTCTCAATGAGGAGAGCTGGGGCAATCCCCCTGGATTTGGGTTTTGGGGGTCTGGGGATGCCCAGCGGATGGGCATGGTCAGGAACTGCTGATGGCACATCCCTGGAGGAGACCGCATGTAAAAGCATCCCTTAGGTACATCTATGGCACGCACGTGGGGCAGGCAGCACCGATGCCGGCATCTCCTGACCCAAGTCAGCCCCTGGCATCTGCTACATGGGGAAGCCCACAGGTCGGCCCGTCCATCCCTGGCACGCCAGCACCTGCTCCTCACCGGTACCTGCCAGGGGTCCATCACCGGGAGGTGAGCGCGGGGGCTGCACAGCCGTGCACAGCGGCAGCTGGGTAATTTTCATGCTAAGTGAAAAGTAAAGTGCACAGACTCTTTATTAGAGCGAGCACGGTACGGGGAACAATGAAGGCAGTGATGATCGTTAACTTTCTAATCGGAGGAGAAAAGTCCTCAATGCAATTTTTATGGTAATAACATCGACACTAAAGATAATTGCTCCCCGCGTCGCGCTTAGCGCCGGGAAACTGTTTGGGAAAAAAACATTAATTTGCAGGAACTGAGCCAAAGTTTCCTTAAGGCAGCTGTTCCCTGTGCCACCCTGCCCCCCGTTCACGACAGCGCTGCCCAGTGGCTGCCTGGCCCACCCCTGCCCACGCCAGCACCCCTCGTCCCTCACGCTGGCCAGGCTGGGTTTGCAGCACGCTGGTGCTGTGTGGCGGCACGGGGGTCTCCCAGCATTGGTACCCAGGCTGTGCTCAGCAGGAGATGCTGGAGGCGGTGCAGCCCACCACTGCGGTGGTGGAAGAGGGCCAGGAACATTTCGGGCAATGTGATGGAGCAGTACTCATGCTGCAGCAAANAGCATGCTGGTGCTGTGTGGCGGCACGGGGGTCTCCCAGCATTGGTACCCAGGCTGTGCTCAGCAGGAGATGCTGGAGGCGGTGCAGCCCACCACTACGGTGGTGGAAGAGGGCCAGGAACATTTCGGGCAATGTGATGGAGCAGTACTCATGCTGCAGCAAAGGGGACGGGCAGGGCTGCCCCGCGTGCCGGGACCGCCACGGGCAGGGAGGGATGGGAATTCACGCTCCCCAGGGAATAATAAGCGCAGGAGAAATTACAGCCAGGTGACATTTTAACGAGCTGGCGTCCTGCGTGGCATTAATATTCCAGGGGCTGTAATTCCCTGGCGGGCGTTTGAGAGATGGAAAAAAAAAAAAAATCCCAGCCCAGTAAAATCAAATAAATAAATCTCTGCCTAAGCGTGGCGTCTCCTCCGCCCCCGGCACAGAGCGGGCGGCACGCGGTGTGATTTCCCCTGTGATCCCCTGCCGCCGAGCAAGCAATCGGCTCGTCTTCGAGCGCGGCGGCACGATGATTTATCCTGGCTCCCGACGCCCCGGCTGGGGTGAGAGCACGGGGCTGGGGATGATGCATTGGGCAGGAGCAGAGGTGGCGGCAGGGGGAAGGTGGGAGAGCAGGACGCGCACACAGGCCGCCACTCAATCCTAAATTAATTTTAATATTTGACAAATCAAATCTACTTAGGTGAGCCATGGGCCATGCGAGGGAGATTTATGTGGGTTTGGGGCTGTCGGCTGAGCATGTAGCCCGTGTTTGCCGCTGCCCGATGGGGCTCCAGCACTTGCAGCATCACTAATTCTCCCCTCCCTGGGGGCAGGGATACAGCCGGTGTGTCTAAGCGGCGTGACAACGGCAAGAAAAATGTCCCGGCCTCTAAGTCCTGGCTTATTAGTCTGGGAGGAGTGACGGGCCCTTTGTCTGCCCCAGCTCTGAGCCCGTTGGCAGAGCTGGCAGCCAGGGCACGGCATCAGGCACGGCTGGAGGTCGTACCTGATGCCCGGGATGTCCCTGGGAGCTCCGGCTGAGCTGGGGAAGAGCAGCTAGTTCCAGCATGCCGGCACTGCTCTCCCCTCTGCAGAGCTGGAGCAGTCTCCCACGGGTTGGGGACAATTCCAAACCTGGGGGCTGAGGAGCCACTCTGGGAGCTGGAGGTGGGGTGGGGGTTGCACAGAGCCGCTCCCCCACAGGGTCATTTCAATCCCAGCTCTGCCACGAGCCCACAGATTCATGGGCTCATGGAGGTGACAGGAAACCTGATAGGTTTTAAGACAGCAACATGCCCTGAATCTGCAAGGTTCCTGAGCAGGCAAGGCAGGGAATCCAAAGTGTTTACAGCCTCGGGGGACGCAGCGACTGTGGAGCAGAGAAGGCAGGCTGGGCTGCCAGGCACAAGCTAGCCACACCAGGGAGAGACCACCGGCACCCCTGATGTGCCGTTGGAAATCCTTCCCCCAGCGCGGGCATCTCCCCAGCAGCTCTGCACGACTGGCGGGGGGACTCGCGGAAGCCCAGTACCCCCGGTGCCAAACCCACTCCTGCGGCAAAGCCCTGGCGTGGGGGGGCTCCCCTGGGCCACAGAGGCCTCCACAGCGATGCCAGAGGGAGATCTTCAACATCTTCTGCCCCAGTGCCCCTCACTCACACCCATGGGTGAGGACTGCCTGGACTCATTTCTTGCTGACTCCTTTATTCAGCACAGCTGTGTTCAGTGCACCCGAGCGCTCAGGCAGGGAGACCGGGGCTGCCCTCAGCCAGCCCTTGCCTGGGTGATGCTACTACAGAGACATGGCACCGGCCTTTGTGCCGAAGACAAGCCCCACGTCTGGCTGCAGCCTGGGGCTGGGGTGTCTCAAAGGACCCGTCTCACATCCCTGTCTTGAGGGACCTACAGTGGCATGTGGCCGCGGCACGGCAGGCAACCTTTCCAACTCCTCCAGCAGCCAAGAGGCAAGTGGTGTGCAAAGGCCAGGGCCAGCCCAGAGCCCCGGCTGGCTCTGCTGCCTGCCCTGCCTGTGGCTCCCCCAGCTCTGTTGATGGCAGAGCCCTCCACCTGCCCCAGGCGTGCTGGAGAACAGCCAAGGGCCACNGTGGGGGGGCTCCCCTGGGCCACAGAGGCCTCCACAGCGATGCCAGAGGGAGATCTTCAACTGATCTTCTGCCCCAGTGCCCCTCACTCACACCCATGGGTGAGGACTGCCTGGACTCATTTCTTGCTGACTCCTTTATTCAGCACAGCTGTGTTCAGTGCACCCGAGCGCTCAGGCAGGGAGACCGGGGCTGCCCTCAGCCAGCCCTTGCCTGGGTGATGCTACTACAGAGACATGGCACCGGCCTTTGTGCCGAAGACAAGCCCCACGTCTGGCTGCAGCCTGGGGCTGGGGTGTCTCAAAGGACCCGTCTCACATCCCTGTCTTGAGGGACCTACAGTGGCATGTGGCCGCGGCACGGCAGGCAACCTTTCCAACTCCTCCAGCAGCCAAGAGGCAAGTGGTGTGCAAAGGCCAGGGCCAGCCCAGAGCCCCGGCTGGCTCTGCTGCCTGCCCTGCCTGTGGCTCCCCCAGCTCTGTTGATGGCAGAGCCCTCCACCTGCCCCAGGCGTGCTGGAGAACAGCCAAGGGCCACGGGAGGGATGTGAGATATGGGAGAGACATCCTGTCCACAGGGATGACACACACGTCTATACCCAGCAATTCTTACAGTATGAAACAGAGACCTCAAAGGTCTCAAGGGACTTTAAGAAATGTCTACAAGTTGCCTGGGCCAGTAGGGACCAGCTGTGAGAGATTATGGGTGTAAGGAGAAGGCAGTTTCCAGCCCCTGTCTGCGAGTGCACCGTGGGGCCCGTGCTGCCCCACACCGCTGCCCATCACCCCCT